>JACGWO010000011.1:23894569-24395735 GCA_034509735.1 Sesamum alatum | reverse complement strand
ACATAAACTTCGTTATCCTGGTAATCTATATACTAGTATGAGTTTTTTTTCACCATACCCCTCTATTAATGATTATGGTCTTTTAATATTAGCTTTCATACGCTTGCTAGAGAGGTTTCACTAGCCTTTACACAGCTGATTAGCCTCGAGTCAGGCCTCAGATCGGAAGTGCTTTCGCTCTCAACTCTTGTTTCTTATGCCCGAAAACTAGACCCGAGCCATCTTCCTCGCTGACTATCGAGCTCCGAGCTCCGAGCTCCGAGCTGACTACCATTAGCTTCGTTCCTGCTTTCCAACTAGGAAATCAGTCACTCCCCTCTTGATCTAATCTTTCTCCTTATTCCGTTTCGGTTGAGGTGGAAACTCTTCCCGACCTTCTGTCGAGTACCCAATTTCCTATTCCTTCAATCTGGGTTTCATTTATGCTATGCCCTGCATCGTGTTCCTGTGTGTTTATTGAGCTTTCTTCACTTCAGCGCCATGCGCTTTGCTTCGCTTTATAAAAGAGAGAGACCCTTTGAGAGTGAAAAGCAAGGGCAAGCAATAGAAAGGATAGTCCCTCGCACTCAGGGTGCTGGCAGTACTACACCAAATGGGGTTTTATGGTGTGTACTGATGCAGCAGAATTGTGTACGATGCGCATCTCATCACAACACTAGTTGAGAGGTGGCGCCTCGAAACACACACGTTTCACTTCATCGTAGGGAAAGCGACAATGACCCTACAAGACGTCCAAATAATTTGGGGACTCTTAATAGACGGACTTACCGTGATCGGGGCGGATCGAAAGAGATCTTGGACAGAATGGCAAGAATATTGTGCTATTTATTTGGGTTTTCAGTCAGACGATGGGGAACTTAGGGGTTCGCGTGTGGTCATAAACGCAATTTTGCGTCACATTACACCAATCAGAATTAATGATAACACACCGTTTCTCAATGTTGTACAATATGCACGTTGTATGACATTAATTCTTTTCGGTGGGGTGATGTTCCCTGATTCATCTGGGCATTTGGTATAATTAGAAATTATAGGATATCGACGCCACCCGAAACTATAGTTGGGGCAGTGATGTGCTTGCATTCTTGTACCGTGAATTCGGTATGAGGCAAGACATCCCACAGGGTATAGATAGTCGGGAAATGAGCCTTCATAACATCTCCCATAGAGCACGTGGGGGCACACACTGGGAAACTCATCACGCGTTATATGTTAATAGATGGGATAGACAACATGAAACGGTTGTGCGCTGACCACCCATTTTCAACGGAAGAGATACAGAAAATGGATATTG
Source organism: Sesamum alatum (assembly GCA_034509735.1). Classification (NCBI taxonomy): domain Eukaryota; kingdom Viridiplantae; phylum Streptophyta; class Magnoliopsida; order Lamiales; family Pedaliaceae; genus Sesamum; species Sesamum alatum. The sequence goes on along the minus strand of JACGWO010000011.1, from coordinate 24,394,441 downwards.
GGATTGGTACGATAGAATAACTCGTCGATTCGTCTCATCATCTACTGATAGATGTGTAGAGAGTGATTATCAACCTAGACATGCACCAACAATACAACATGTGGTATGTTGTGCAATAAAACTTGATTCATGTTACACCCATTTTTCTCTTAGATTTAAATTCATTATTTTTAAATTGGTGCAGGAGCAATATGCAGAGACCCTTCATTTAAGTGTGCAACCTCCACCAACCAATTTCAAAGAGGCTTTGCAAATGCATGACTGGTTTAATATCGGAATGATTGAATTTCGTGAAATACTTTCTCGCTTTCCGAGGGATAATCAGCCCGAAGAACAAACAGTGCCACATGATAATACTCCGTCTACGTCCCACAGACAAAGGAGAAGCAGTAGTAGAATGTCTACAAGTTCACTTAGAGATGATGATATTGTTGGGGAAGATATAGTTGGTCCATCCACAGTACATACACCTCTAAATGTATATCAAGATTGCTACATGCCTCAACCACCCCAACAAAGTGATTGGTTTGATTCAACTCCATACATGCCAAGCCAACAACCTTATTATGGACATGTTGATCTTGACCTTGGCCTTGGCACGAGTCAAACATATGCACCAGAATATAACATCTCACCAATTCCATTTCCAGCATTTGGTACATATCGTGATTATGGAGAGTCTAGTTCTGCAACATCATCAAGTCAGTTGCATATGAATGCAGATAATGATGATAATGTTGAAGATGAACCAATACAAAATATGGGTGAAAAAAATAAGAAGACCGCGGCGCCAACGGCACCGACGCACTTGTGGGACGGGTGGTCATTTTTAAGAATTGTAATTATTATAATTAATTTTTTAAATTTTATTTTTTGATTTAAATGTAATTTTTTTATGTAATTATATTTTTTGTGTTAATATATATATTTTGTTGTACATTTATTTAAATATACGTAGTAGTATTAAATAATAATAAATAAATAAATAAAGGAAAAAGTTGAACTCAAAGACTCCACAAATCATGTGATAACGGCTACAGCCACCCTATTGCTCATTCTCAACTCAGCCAATGAATACCCAACAATTAACTCGAGGCCTCGTGCTCGCCATGCGCCTAGCGTGCGACCTTTATCCTCGCAAATGGGTTCTTTATAGTTCACATGGTGCCGAATTATGAAGAGACGTCAAGAAACTTGTTTCATTATTTATATTTTTAGAGATCGTCTAAATTTTTAGTATGTAAATAAATCAAATTGAGTTTTCATATTCTGGTTGTAAAAAGACTTGACGATCGATATATTGTGTCTTGTTGTCTGAATGTGCAATCTTTCACGTGTTCCATATATATATTATTTTTGGCGCATAATCTATCAAAAAATCCATCATATTCAATAAGGCTGAATTCTCAACATAATTAAGGACTCGATAATTGTCATGTTACCTCGAACTCACTATGCTGCCCTGCAAGTATGCCACTTTTGCCTTGTACACGAGCTCTATACATGGCGTATCGTTGTGCAATTTATGATAGAACGTTATGAGAATTATTTACTCAGATCCAAAGAATTATCTATAAATAAATCGAATCAACTTTCCTAATATTAGTCCACAAGCAAGTGACGGAGAAATGAGCTTAAATAAAGAAATCCAGAAACTCATAATTTTAGTTTGGTGTGGATGAGGGGGGACAGCGATTTGTTAAGCTTCCATGCCCAAGATTAAATAACAAACACATGTTTTAGTGTAATAAAAAGGATATTTCATTTTCATATATCCATACTAATTATAAAAAGAAAATTTGTTTTGTGTCTAATGTGAAAGTTATTTATGAATTTTTACAACAATTGCCCTTTGTTTCTTTTAAAATACATTTGTTAATTTCTTTCTACAAGATCAATTAATTATTTGTAGAGGACAAAAAAGAAAATTCACCATCTTATTGGTAGTTCTCATACCAAATTTATAAACTACCAAATATACCCCCTTGTCATAACCACCCATGTTCTCCACTAACTTTTTGTTTTCTTTTTTCTTTTCTCTACAAAAATCCAATTAAAAAGATAAAACCTTTCTCACAAACTAATATGTTAATATATTTTCAATAATTTGGTGTAATTAGTATGATCTTTATTTTTTTTTTCCTTTTATGCAATTATATATATATATATATACCTATATATTTTCTCATAGGTCATTGATAATTCGTTTTTATACGTAAAGATCAAATACGCAAAGCACAAAAGCTAAAATATGAATGTTACCACATATATGTTTCATATATAATTGAATTTTCCTACATATTGCAGACTTGATTTTTTTATTTGTCAACATTTCTATCAAATAGTAAGTGAATTTACTAATTTAAATTTGTATTTATTTTATCCAATCTATGAAACATGAACTCTCATTTGAAATTAATTAGGAATTTCGGTATGAGATCAATGCACTCAGGTTGATGATATCTAATTTCTGTAAACACATTTTATTTTAAGCCAAATATATGTGGAATATTGATTTTTTTTCAAATCAAAATTATCATATAATCATGTGTTTATAACATGTTAAAATAAATATTAATAATCGCAAGAGGCATCTAATGATATATATATATATATATATATATATCTTTATATATACTATTATAAACGAAAAAATAATTTTTTTTCTAATAAATGGTGGTTAGCTCATACTTTTACCACTTCTTTCAAATTTTGCTGTCCAAAACAAATCTGAATTTTAAGTTCAAAAAGTGTATTTATTAGAATTTTCAAAGATAAAAATGAAAATAACCACAAAATAATGTAGTTCTCATACCAAAATAATGTTGATTCAATTTTGCCCCACTACATGTTACAAAATTATGTGTAGATTTGTAACTAAATAAAAACTGCACACACATGTAGTACATTAATAAAATACCATAAGGAAAAAGGAAAAAAAGAAAAGAAAAGAAAACCAAGTCGTGGTTGTACTTTTTTTATTTTTAATTAAATTTGTTAAAAACATCAAAACTCCTTCATTTTTTATCCTTGAAAATCCTAATAAATATACTTATTCAATTTAAAATTTAATTTTAACTTTCAGGGCAAAATTTTGAAAAAAATGTGATAAAAATATGAGATAACCACCATTTATTAAAGAAAAAACAGCTTTTTATTCTATAATAGTATAGATAGATTACCCTCATTCATTAAGTGTTTTTATAAATTAATATTATAAAGTACTTATTTCATTATCTTGCATAATATTATTTTAGATCAGATAATTAAGAAATGTGTGGTTAATGATCTATTAAATATTGATCTAAAATAGATCAATATACAAAAAATGACCAATATATGCAATTTAAATACATTAATTAATATATATATATATATGAATATTTTTATTTTTTTATTTATTCACGCATCGCGTGTACGTGAACTGCTAGTACTATATAAATAAAGAATTACCAACAACCAAGAATTCCCGGTTAATATTTGACTTTTTCATTGAGAAATTAAAGATTTTTACATCTAAATTTGCGGAAAAATAACTAAAAATACCGCGTACTTCCACATCAAAAGAAATTTGAATATTCCGTTATTATTACCCATTAAAGTAATGGCTCAAAATTAATCGGTACTGTAATTATTATCCAAAAGGTGAATTTTTTTCGAAAATGAAAAAAAAAATCATTACAGAAGAATTAAAGAAAGAAAAGATTAAATTGAAGATGAAAGAATGATGATTGATGCATTGACTTGTAGTTGTAGTCCCCCCACCCATCCAAAAGCTGAAGAAAAATATCATCCATTTGGCAGTTGGGAAGCCATCAATCTCCAACATATATACCAATAGAAGAAACCTCTACACAACAACCTTGGATTCATATCATCTTTCCTTAACTTTTATTACATCATCAATAAAATCAAAGGTGTTTGTTTGTTCATATCTTTCTCCTTTTCAAGAATTGGTGATCATGAAGATGGCGGAGGTAGAGAGGAAGATGGAGGAAGAACAGAGGGAGGAGGAGGAGGAGGAGGGAAGCACGACGTCCGTTCTTGCTGGGCTGAATCTTGTCATGATCCTCTCATCTCTTTCTGTGTCTGATGAAGAGAGTTTGAATTTCGAGGAGGTTGAGGAGAGGGAGATTGGTGGGAGGAATTGCAATACGAGAGGCAGACGGGGCGTGTCAAGGCCGAGTTTTCCGACAAGAAGGCATGAAACGAATGAGTTCCGGGCTGTCGAGAGGCAAATGGCTAAGGCTCAGACAAAGATAAGGGACTGCAGGTATGTTTGTTCTGATCATAATATGTAGTAATAAAGATGACAAAGTATAAACCAATTTAGAATGTTTCGATTTCAGGCACAGCAGGAAAATGTGAATGTGAAGAGTGCACAGTCGACTGTGGAAAAACTGTACATGAACTGGATTTTCCTTTTTCTCTTCGTCAACCTACCATCTAAGGTTTTGATGTAATTTATGTTGAGGAGAATTATAATCTGCTGTATTGTTGTTGGTAACATCCTCGGACAGATTGGGTGCATACCGGGTGTTTTACTACCAGTCTGTCTGAGAACGGTAGATGATAGCAATGGACGTCGGTAGATAAAACATCGTAGGAAAACACGAGATGATAGTACCAAACTCCAGTACTGTAAATGCAACAAGCTCTGATCAGAGTGTGTTCATAACCTGAAACTACTGTTTTCTGCATTGACCTGCACAATTACTGTCAACTGATATGATGTAATGAATCGCATTCATGTTGAGGCCACAAAATGACTCTAGGGCTGAAATAGAGGGAGATGGTAAGGTGAAATTCTTTCAGGTAACATGTCCTAGAACCATAAAATTTCAGTAGAATACCACAACTCCCAATTTCCTCGACCGATACAGTAACCTCAGCACAATCAAAGTAATGGCATGAGCAAAAACTAAGAAATGGAAAACAGCAGATGATATTCATCCAGAATAGGCAGGGTTTTGTCCTACAACAGTAAAAAGCCACATTAAAGCTAATAACTTACCAACCAACCTGACAAAAAAGCCTATTATTACGTCGTTCTTTGCTAATTCTTATTGAGACAGCATTTTCTGCTGGGGACTAATGGTGAACCCAGGAGAAAAACAAACATCGCAAAACATGTGACGGACATATAAACACAGGTTAGGATGGTCTCCAACTTCTCTCTCTGCAGAAGAGGGCTTAATATTACTTTCTATTCCTCTTCTTACAAAAAAATACACAGAGTGAACGAACGTCACAGCTCTCTCTGCAACAAATGCATCAGTCAGATATTCTAATCTCTACCCCAAGTAACTCCTTCACTTGTTCGTACGTCACAAAAGCAATAGCTATCGATGGGACAACCTGGAGAGAAACAGTAACTTCCGTTAGAGCAAGTCTTCATGCTTAATATCTTGTTGATTTCACCTTGAAAATTCAGAGTAATTTCATGATTTGTCGTATTCCATGCAGTATAATCTTTATTGACCATCTTTGTTTGTCAATCACAAGATTATTTTGGCAGAGTAAGAAAAGAAGTAAACAACCTAACGAGCTTTTCATCACATGTACAAAAATTAGGCGGCCAATTTCTGATGCAATCAGTGCAGAGAAAATAAACAACCAATAGAACTACTTTTAAAGGTCAGCTATCAAAGTGGCTGTGCTCTTGATCACTTCTAATAAATGAACCAAATTAATAGTTATGTTTGTGCATGTGAACAATTAGAACTCCGGGTCATGCGAAATGTGCAGAGCATAAGATTAAGTAGGAGACTAACCTTCACTGAATTGGGGACCAAACCCTTGTATAATGCTCTAAAGCCCTCGTGCCTCACAGTTTTCCTGAAAGCATCAATCATGCCAGTATATTCAAGAGACGCTTTGGTTCTCCCATCACCAGTTACAATTGAAGAAGCATGACTCCAGCCCACCATCTGCATTCTTCTACGAATGACATCAAGGGGGTAGGCAACGGTTTGTCCAACTGTGCCGGCTGCGGCCCCACATGCAAGTCTTGTTACAACACCCAATTCATTATCCTCAACAAGCCCATAGGGGTTAGATTTGAGTAGCCAATCTTTAAGGGATTCATACACAGCAAAGTTGAGACCTACATATGGAACCTGCAAACAAATGGGGAAGAGAATAAATTACGACTAAGAAGACCAGAAAATATATGAGTTCACAATTTATAATCATGATGAAAATATTTCTTTTGAAAAGCATAGGAAGTATATTCAAAGAGAAAATCAAATCATGGTAACATAAGAAACTTAGGTCTTGCAGTAGGTCACAAGCAACATCGCTCAATTAGACTCAAGCAATATAAATTTAGTAGTACAACTAGAGAAATCCTAATCAGGCAAAGTTATATTTATTCTTAATAGCCAACCATCATGCTATTTGCCACCAGACTTAAAATAGCCAATTATTCTAGAACTTACAACTCCAATGACAGAAGGAAGCCAACCCTTGTATAGTGCACGGAAGCCTTCCTCACGAAGCACAGTTGATAAAGCATGAAACATTCCTCTGTACTGATAAGGAGACTTCTCTGTCTGCATAGAGGAGAAAAAATAGCTGTTATGCTTAAAAATGATGCCAAAGACTGCATAACTACTTCTAGAAGGCACATCTTCAAGGAGACCCTTAATACCTGTACAGTAAGTCTACCACGAACCATGTCCATTGGGTATGTAGCAGACATAGCAATTATTCCAGCACAAGCTCCCGCAGCCAGACGCAATACAGGAGTTAACTGAGCATCCTCTGCAAGGAGAAATTGAACAGAACATATTATTCAATGATTCATATGGCTCTCAGGTCTCCTACATAACAGAAAAACGAATACACGGTGCGTTTCGACTTGCAATGCTGTCAGCTTCAAAAAATTGGACTATAGCATTGAAAACTAGATAAAAACATGGTCCCAATACAATTTAAGTATATTTCGTTATGTGTTTGGACTGGCAACAGTATTTCAATTAAATCCATGGTTACAGACTGAGCACGTTAAACACTGTACTCTTTCGCAGCATTAGCATGTAACAAGAAAAGAGATTTCATGAGATGGATACGATAGCCCTTCTCCGATTTAAAACATGGACTTTTGAGTTCATTGGCCAGAACCTCCCAAATTCCACAACTGAAAATCTCATAGGCCAACAAAGTTTTTTAAGTCATTACAACTTCTACAACCTTGGACTTGAATTATGATTATGGAAACAGAAATATATAGAGCACCATATGATCTACCTACCCAAAGCTTTTTACCAGCCGACAAAATAAAAAATTGGGAGAGACAACAGGAAAAAGAAAATTGGCAAACAGTGATGTCCATAGTTTAAAACATGAGTTGTAGAGTCATATAATATGACGTAGCAGGGGTAAAGAAACTGTATAATTGTGCGTGCATAATACAAAAAGACATACCATTCCCAGTTTGTTGCTGGTACATATATAATATACCCCTGTCACAACATAAATTAAAATAGTTAATTGGTGACAAGATGGAAAATACAAACTCATTTCATGGAGAATAGCTATTAAGTTTCTGATTATCTCCTACTAAGTTCATACTATTCATCTCATTATAGCAAGACCACCATGACAAACAAACTTATATTTGCTAAAGTACACAAAAATTAAGTCCAGACTTCTTCCTAGGACGTTGCACATGCCAAACCATAATAAAACAACACCACTGCTACAAATGCAAAATGGATTATCGATCATGCTAAAAGCAGTACAACTTTTCAAGCTGAAGTTCTAAGGCAAAGAGCAGATAAACTTTTAAAATAATGAGCATAAAAAAAGAGCATCACGTTTCATGGTCAGTCAGGCCACAAAAGCAAGCTGGTGACACCAACAACCAGATTTGTATAAGACCAGCTTACTACTGTAATGTCAGACTATAGAAATCTCCTACAGCTCCAACATTACTCTTCCTTTTTATAATTAGATCCAACATTACTCCACAAACATGGTTATGTTTCTTAATACTGTAAGGTACGTCCAAAATTGACAGGGAACAAAAGAGCATAATCATTATTACAGCATTAGCACACAAAACCTTTGGCATGCTATAAGAAATAGATATGAAGTGACATTTATGACATTCTATATTTTCATAGGACCTACTTGGATGCTTGCTCATAGCTGAAGAACTTGACCGCTGAATTTGGGACAATTCGAGCACAATTAGTGCCGTTGCCCTTGAACAACCCCCTCAACCCTTCCGTTCTCCATATGTACTTCAAGCCTTGAACAGTACCATTGTATTTTATATTGTGTGGATTTTGAACCTGATATAAGATGAGAATCAAACAAGAATCGAAAGCAAGAGAGAGGGAAAGGGATATTTCCAGAATACATCTTCTAAGCCGGAATCCATAAGTCATGAGTCACAAAATCAAAGCGGAATCCACAGAAATCAAAGTTTATGTGAGTTTTGCAACGTTAATTTTACTTTTTCTATGAGAATTTAGATGGACAGGACAAAGGAAATGATGCTAATAAACATGACTAACCTGAAGCAAAATTTTAAGCCGCTCCAAAGGAGCTACAGCAGTCCGTGACCTGCAATAGACATACAGCAAATGAATCCCCCCTAACTTATTGATTTAGTATCCTCACTTAATTCGTACTCTCTTGTATTCCATACCATACATTCAAGCAAACCCACAATCTCTATACAACTATGCAAGTGAATATTTAAAAGAACACTATACACATTTCAAGAATGTGCTGTATGGAATAGAAAGATGACAAATTAGACTAAGATTGAATGTCTGAACTGCTATACTAAACCAGTCAAACAGCTAGAACTACAAGCATCATTACTTTTAACAAGCTCTTTTCAAGATTCCTAGATGGTTTATGGAACATATTGTGTACTAAAAGTTTCAGATGCATTGGGCCAAGTAAGACAAACAGAGAGAAGAAAATCAACAAAGATAATTCTGAGCATGCGATCCTTTTCAGTAATCAACCAGAAGTTTCAAATTCCCCCCCATAATTCGAAGTTCGAAGCTTTCATTTCCATAAACGAACCCGCAATAAATTCCGATTCACAGATTCACCTTTTCCAAATTCACAGGCAAGGATCAGTAAGACTCATCTAGAAAGACTCATTTTCTTACACGCATACCTGTCTCGAATAACAACAATACTGAAAAGATATTGATCAAACATATCAATCAAGAATTCACCCCAACTCCAAAAAAAAAAGAATGAAAATTTTATCATCACGCAACTTTTCATGCACACAAAACAAAAATACAGCCAGAACTTACACTCCTCCGGCAACACCACCGGCGACCAGAGATTTACAAATACTGTAAACTTGATACTTAGTAGGCTTGATTTCTTCCTTCGCGAGCTTCGCCTCCTCCGCGAAATTAACAATCTTCGACACCGCCGATTCGCTCGTCTTCACATCCTCCGAAGCCATCAAATCCCCCCAAAAAAAATATCACCAACAAAAATTCAAAAAGAATAGGTCAAAAAAAGAGTTACTTCCAAAATCCTCCGTCGACGATCAAAAACAAGATATCATTCCACGCGCTACAGTCCTCTTGTCTCTTCGCGGCGGCGGTCGATGGTGGCGGAGAAACAGATAACAGGGGAAAATGCGGCACGCAGTGAGAGTGCGTGTGTGTGTGTGAGGGGTTTTATATGTGACGGCGTTTTGTGTGAGGGAGAGCTGCTGCCTTTGCTCGACCTTCACCTGCTTTTTAATAATTATTACAGAGCCGGGATTCTGTGTGTATGGTACCCCTCCCATTTTGGTCCAGCTCTCGCGCTTCGCATGCTTGTACCTTTTGGACACAATTTTTATTTACAAAGAGATTCTCTTTTTCTTGTTTTTCTTTTTCCCCTTTTTTGCTTTTTCTCTTTTTGGTAATAACAATAATTTAATTATTGAATTTAGGATAATTATTTAGAAGTGGTCTTTCCTGCATGAGATTTGTCATAATTATAAATATTTTTTTATTATTTAAAAAATTATAAATACTCTTTAAAATTAACAATTATCTAACAATTTATTCCTAAAACAAACGGTCGTTCTAATAAATACTTCTTAAAATGAGTTGTCAAGAAGGGTATTTTTTAGACGATCGTTAATTCTAAAAGAGTATCTAGAATTATGGCAAATCTGATGGAAACTTGTTGTAATTCACTTTTACATATGTAATGATAAATCTCAATATTTGATGGTAATTGTTTTCTTTGTATTTTTGGAAAAAAATATTTAAATTGAACATCGCATTTTAAGAATTATAAGTCAAAACGGACATTACGAAGGTTTTTTTTTAAATTTATTACTATATTATTTTATTATAAAAAGTGTAAAAAAAATCACAGATTTTTCAATTTATAAAATATCATTGTCCTGATACAAACTTTTATTATTGAAAAACAAAAAATACTGAAAAAATTCATTAGTTCTCCTTAATCTTAATACATAACATAAACACAAAGAAAATACTTTATTACAATAAAATAAAAATTAAATAAAAAGATTTACTACCACAATCTACAATTTTTTTAAATAAAAAATAAAAAAGTGGACATCAAAAATCAATAAAAAAAAGTGCCAAAGACAAGAAAAAAGAAGAAAGAGAGGATGAGGAAAATGGATTTATAATAATTTTATTTATTAAAAAGAAAAAAAGATTTGACCCTTGGATTGCAGAAAGGACAGTAGAAGAATGAGAATGTAGATGGAGGGTATAAATGTCAGATAAGTGAAATTATGTGTGGTCGTTAGATGGCGAGGGTAGGTGGGCTTGGGCCAGCATTGGGCCACTCTATGTGGATGCTCTAAGTCTACGCTATTTTATTATTTGTGGATATCATATGCTTTTTAATAACTATCACACACTTCTTCACAATTTAGTAAATGTTGTTGTCAATGTTTCATAATTAAATAAAATGTGCAACATATATATATATATATTTAAATTTTTAATCATATGATATACCATATATTTAATATAGTAAGATTGTATATTTTCATACTTACGTCGTATTATATATTTGTTAGTTCTGTTGAAAATAATTTGTGATGTATGATTATATATATATAGTTGATAATTGGGTAAATTGAATAACACCCCCTTATGTTATAGTAAAATTGCACAAACTTTCGTGTGTTAATTTTATAAGCAAAAAATCCCCCATGTGTAATATTAAATACAGCATAAAATTTCATTTTCGATAAAAACTGACGAAGAGTGCATGACACGCATCTAAAGTGCGAGTGATCTTTCTCCTGGCACCTTTTGGCATTATTTTATTTTTTCAAAAGTCTGTTTTGCTCTTTTCGTTGACATATAAGAAGAAATAATATTTTAGTTTAAATACATTTTAATAAATTATATTTATTTATTAATTTAAGTATGTCTTAATAAATTATATTTATTTATTCAATATATTAATTAAATATTAAAATATCTAAAAGTATATAAAATTTTTAAAAGTTAAAATTTAAATTAAAAAATCACGATACAAAATTTAAAATATTATTCACTTTTCAAATTTAATATTTAAATGCTATAAATGAAAAATTAATTATAACAGTTAGATATTATTAATCAGATTAAAATATTATTTAGTTTAAAAATATTCCAATAAATTATATATATTCATACAGTATGTTAATTATCAAAAATAAAAAAGAATATCAAATTTTTAAGTTATATTATTACCATAAATACTATTAATTTACATTAAAATTATCATTATATATTTAAAACAGAATTTAATAGTTTTTATTATTCTTAAATTTTGAAAAACTTAAACTACTTTTACTGAATTTAAAAAATTGTTTTTATAAGTTTTTATTTTATATGTTAATTTATATATAAATTTACAAAATAAAGAAAATGCAAACAAAATAAATAAAATAAAAAAAGGGGGTCATCTTTCCCGTCTTCTCCTCCACCTCACCTTGCCGACCCTCGCCTCCGCCTCCCTACCACCTCCGGCTGTTGTCCTCCGCCTCCGCCTCCCTACCACCTCTGTTCGTCGGCCACCGCTTGTTCCTCGCGCCAGTTTCCTCTCTCACCCTTTGCCCCCTCGACGCCAGAATCCTCTCCCACCCTTCACCCCCCCTAACGTCGGCTTCCCTTCTCCCCATCTACCCTGAGGTTGCACCTTTCATGGATCTAAGCGACGGCGGTCGCCCAGAGGAGAAATGGGTGCCCTGTCACCTAAATCGCGGGGCGACGGCGACGGCGCGCCTGTTTGTGCGACATCGCCCCCTTTCACTTGCACTATGCGACGATGAGGTCGCCAGAAGTCTGCGTGACCTTGCCATCGCCCAGAGGTTTGGTGTCGGCAGCGGCGGCCCCATATACATACATATATATTATTTATAATTATATATATATAATTGTCTATATATAAATGTATATATAAGTTTAAATATATTTTTAAAATTAAATCAAATCTGGACATTCCATTTTAAAATTGTGAAGATCAACGGCTACATTGTAATACGGGTATAATGGACAATTCCTTAACATTTTAACGTCGTTAACAACAAATAACGGAAGGGGAAAGTGTGCGTTAATTAAAAAAACACAAAATTCTTTTAGCTTACAAATTAACACAGGAGATTTTTAACTAAAAAAAGAAAACATAAAGTTTGGCCTTGATAATTTATGTTTGGTACTTGTAAAGGGAATAGAAACTGAATCGATTGTTTATAGGAGGAGTTGAGGATGCATGGTCAACATCAAATACTAAAAATGGAGTCGAGTGATCGGATCGTGTCGAAAGTTTGTGACCTACCACGACGCCTTTCTCATTTTTCTTTTTTTCATTTATTTTTTATTTTGTTTCTTTGAAAGCTTTTACTTTTTATTCTAATCAGACGTAGTACACCGTTTCTACGTGCATATAATATATAAAAATTAGAAACTGTGGCACGTAGTGCCTATGCGCATAATTTTTAGTAATACTTTTATGGCACGCAGTACCCACATGCATAATTTTTAGTAATGATTTTATTTTATGGACTCATAATTTGTTCCTATATGCTAAAATTTGTCATTGCTTTACAACTTCATATTCAAAATTTAAAATTTGTAGAATATATAGTATATTGATAACGATGATTACATATACATGCAACATAAATACTAATATGTTATTACTATTTCAACTAACAATAAACTTAAATAAAATGGGAGTAAATTTAATTTTTGGGTACATGTAATTACATGGAATTAATTTTATAAAGAAACTTAATTGAATAGTTAATTCCATTACATTAATTGAGAAGTTGAAGGGCATTTTTGGTATTATAATAAGTTGGTGTAGTGGTATAAAAACTACCACTGTGTGTTTATAAGACCCCTTTTCTTTATAATAGTATAGATATATATGTATAAACCAATATATCATATTTAAAAAAAAAAAAAAGGAAGAAAGAAATGAAGAAAGGAAAAAAAAACAAAATAGGGGTATTACTAGCATAATAAAAAGTTAGTGTCTCGGTGTAAGTTATAACCGCTTTTTGTGAATAAAAATAATTTTTTTTATATTAGTATAGATGATGGAGAAATGGATAATTCCATCGCAAATATACCATTTTTGTTGGCTATCTGTACTATTTATAAAAAAGAAGACTATTTTGTGTCTAAAATGATAGTTTTTTTGTGATTTTTACAGAAATTACCCTTTACTTTTTGTATAATACATTTCTTATTTCTTTCTATAGAATGAAAGTAATATTTTATGGAGGACAAAAATGAAAATTTCATATCATATTGGTATTTCTCATACCAATTTTACAAATTACCAATTATGCCCTCTTGCCATAACCATCCATGTTCTCCCACCAACTTTTTATTTATTTCTTTTGTTTTTTTTTTTTTTTTTTTGTCTACAAAAACCCAATTAAAAGTCTAAAGCCTCTCTCACAATCTAATATGTTAATATATTTCTCCAAAATTTGGTCTTAATAAGAAACATATAATTAATATATTTTTTTTATCAATCCTCATTCCTTAAAAAAAAAAAAAAACTTCCATGTTCTCATCTTTATTTTATTTATTTTATTTTGTAATAATATTTTTTTTTAGTACAAAATTGTAATATCCCATGTGAAATGAAGTGTTCACCACAAATTTTTATTTAAAAATATTACCCATGAAAGTTTTCATATATATTTTTAAAATTTTAAATTTATGGATATATTTATTTTTTATATTAAAATATATTAAAACTGTAATAAATCACATTTATAAAAATAAAAAATAAAAAATATCGGATATTGAAGATAAGTGTATTGAATAATCTGAAAATATTAAAAGAAAAATCAATTAAAAGAATGAATATATATGAATAATATTATATTTAATATTTTAAATGTGAAGTGCAATCATGGTACCTTAAATTAAAAAAAAAAGCTTAATGACTAATTATTGACTAATTAATATTAAGAAAGTAAGCCATAATATTTTCTACTAATTATCTATACTAATTATAAAAAAAATACTTTTTTATGTCTAGAATGGAAGTTATTTTAGCATTTTATAAAATTTACCCTTTGTTTTTGCATAATCCATTTTTATATTTCTTTTGACAAAGTGAAATTTATCATTTGTGGAGGGCAAAACAGATTTAACACAATATCGGTGTTCTCATACCAATTTTTAAACTACCTAATTGCCCTTTTTATGAAACCTTATTTTTAAAAAGAAACAAAAAACTTCCATGTTCTCATCTTCATTTCCATATTTATTTAATTTATTTTACAATAATAAATTACTCTTTTTTTGTAATATATAAAACTGTAATATGACATGTGAAATGAAGTATTCACCAAATTCTTTATTTGAATTTTCATTACTCTCTCTACAAATATCCATTACTTCTATTAAATATTTGCAAATTGAAAATTTTTTGCCCACAATTTCTTTTGCTGCCCACTTAAACCCAATTTTTTAACTTTTATTTTGAATCCTTTTCCTCTGTCTCATTCGTCGATTGAAGGAAGCTGAGAAATGGATTAAGAGAAAGAAAGTAAATAGAAGAATTTATTTTTGTGTTTTTTTTCAAGAAACAAAAGGAATAAAGTTATGAATAAGGAATCAAATAGAAAAATCATTAATTGTTTACTAACAACACAATATTATATAGGAAGTAGGTGCTCTATGTGAATTCATTATATTTATAAATGGATGAATCCTAAGTATAATGAATATACAATCTTATTTTATTTACAATTAAAAAAATTTTGTATTTACCTTAACTTATATTTAAAATTTTGTGCGCGCGAAAATCGCGTGTTGTGACTACTAGTATAACAAAAGAAGAGAACAAGTCATTTACAAATGTAAATGTTTATTCTATTAGATTACAATGCTGGCCAGCTTTATTAACCACGTTGTACTTAGTATTTCAAGATTTCAATAAATTGATCAAAAATGAAAAACAACAACAACAACAACAATAATAATAATATATTAATTGATTATTTATAATATAACAAATGATGATTCGTCAATATCTATACTAATATTTAAAAAAAAATCTCATTTTTAATCATAAGTAGTTATTAATGACACTGTCGCACATGCTTTTTGTGATATTAAAAATGCCTTCAATTGATAAGATAATTATTGTATTCAACTTTTCAAATTTTTTATTAACTAATAAATTAATTTTATTTTATTTCACTTTTTTAATACAATGTAGTAATTTATATATATATATATATATATATTATTTTTATTTATAATATATTTTAAAATATAAAAAATTATTTATAATATGGATGCAAGAACAATGTGACACGATGGCTGGTGAACATGAAAACATCATTCTTAAGTAACGAAAACAAACACAAAAAACAAAAGTACAAGAAAAAGTGTCAATGTTGTACAAAATGGACCCCCAAACATGACCAATTCCTAAGTTTACAGAAACAGGCAATTTTTAATAAAGTGATATCTGTTTTCTAGTTCATGATCGCCCACATTAAATTTAGACCACGTGGAATACATTTAATCATTGTTTACTTTTTATTATTAAATTGTAAATGTAAAATAATACACTTAAATAAGGTATTTATTTTGCATTGTTTTGCATTATGAAGGGTCATTTTTAATTTAAGAATTTGGCACCAATTACTGTTTGAATTGAATAACTCAATATACTTAGACATGTATGGAAGCTATTCAACCAAAACAACTTAAGTAAACATCATGTAGTTAATAGAGAGCTTATTTATCCTATTACCCAAATAACTTATATTACAAAGTAAACAAGACCTTAAATAATTACAAAGGACAACAAAGAAGCAACTAAAAAAGAAAGTATATATAAAATTAAGGAAATCCTCTCTCTTCTCTCACACACACTACTTCCCATGATTCGCGCCCTCCTAACCCTAATGCTGGCGGCCGTGAGGACTTGCTGGAGGCGGAGGAGGCCGACGATGCGTTTTTCGCAAGGGTTAGGGCTAAGTTCAACTTCTCGGAGTTCTTTAAACTAGCGTCTATGGTGTTAGATGGTGATATGCATTCCATGGAGGAGCTTGTCTCTTTGAAGGAACGTGGGTATGATAAAGTTAAGCAATCTATAGTTGATGATTCCAGCCAAGGGGCTCCCATGAACGCTTCTCCTGTTCAGGCTATTGCCGCAACATCCGTCACGAAGCACGTTGCACCCCCTATTAGGGTTGGTCTTCGCCCTATTAGGGTTTTGCCGCTACCTTAGCGTCATATTCATTTTGTACCCCGTTCGGACATGTCGGTGAAGGCTTTGGATTCGCAGGATAAACAACTGATTCTGTTTAATCTTGATGAGCGATAGGTTGTTGCCTTTTCACATCCGTCGTCACCTTCGATTTCTCCTGATGCTATTCCTCATGCCGAGGGTTTGCATGCGCAGCATGGAGTGCATGGTGCTGCTCGCCCATCTAGGGCTCACCGAAGTCAGTTCCAAGCGCATGGACTATTTATTGGTAATGTTGAACTACAGTAGCACCCCGCTCCCCTCCCCCCCGGAAGCATATGTGGATGTGATTGTCGACGCTTTTCAGCAATCTTTGCGTAAACCTTAAGATTTACCAGGCATAAATGCAAAAAGGTGAAGTTATCGTTAGGCTCTCGACTACTATGGTTGAGGAGGGATCCAAATGTTGGCTCTCAATGTCTGTAGGTTATTTCCTTGGTAAGAAGTTGTTTTTTCGCCATTTGGAGGCCTTTGCCAAATCCAGTTGGCTGGCGGTCAAACAAGTTACAGTAACCTAAAATGGTATTTACTTCTTTTAATTTAAAATTGTGGCTGCTATGGAGTAGGTGATTGAGAGGGGGTCGTGGCTCTTTCAAGGCCAAACCCATTATGCTCCAACGTTGTGAGCTGGGTATATCTTTACGTAAATAAAAGCATACTCAAGTAAGTACAAATTTGGGTTCGTTTAAAGCATTTTCTTGTTGAATACTGGACGGAGGAAGGATTGAGTACATCGACTAGTGGGGTCGGCAAACCTCTTTATGTTGATGTTGTGACAAAAACTTGTATGAGTCTTGATTGCGCTCGTGTTTGCGTTATGTTGGATTTTAGTTATGTTCTTCCACAACATCTTATTATTATTAATCCTAAGTTATGTGGCGGGAAAGAGGTTCCTTGCAGGGTGGATGTAGAATATGAATGGCCTCCCCAATGATGTAAGCAATGTAAATCGTTGGGTCATGTTGCTAATGTGTGTCCTCAATTGAAGAAAAAAGAGCCACACCCAGTTTCATTGTGAAAAAGGTTGGGTTAATGCCTTCTGTTGACTCTAATGGTGAGCTGGTGGATGACGATGCAACACAGTTGGCAAAGTAGGTGGCAGCTGGTCCCGATCAATCAAGAGTGGACTTAGGTCATAAGCAACAAGAATCAGTGCCTGGCTCTTCATTTGGGCTCGTTGTCCTCACACAGAGGCTATAGGCAAAGCAATTGGATATCTAACCCTTTCTCTATCCTGGCAACGGATCTGTCCTCTAAAGTTGTCTCCAGTGGAATGGTAGCTCATACGGATGAATTGCACTCAGTCCCTAAAACAAACATCCCGCCAGTGGGTGGTCCATGATCAATGCGACCGTCTGGAATGTTAGGGGGTTCAACATCATTGTGCACCAATGAGCAGTTAGGCAATTAGTTAGGGTGTTCAACCTGAAATTGGTGGGTCTTGTCGAGACGAGAGTGGGTCAAGTGAAGATGCAACAGGTGTAAGAGAATACTTTGTTCAATTAGACCTGGTTATCTAATTATAGTGGTCCAAGTAAGCGAATTTGGTTGGTTTGTTCGGAGTTATGACAATTTGTTCATTGTCGGGTCACTAACAAACGTATGCACACTAGTTGTTTGTTCGTGGTCCTCTATGGGGACAATGATGTTATAGTGAGAAGGGAGCTTTGGCACGCCCTTGTACAACTTTCATTTGATTTTTGAGCGATTTCAATGTGGTTTTTGACACTAGTGAAGTCAGTGGGCATTGAAGGGATAATAGAGTTGCTATGAATGATTATAGTGAATGTGTGGGGGAAGTTGGATTTCTGCACTTACCTTTTACTGGTAATTTGTTCACGTGGCATAATGGCAATGATGGGGGGAGAAGTTTGTGGAAACGCCTTGACAACGTCCTTGTGAATGATATGTGGCTGGAACAATGGCCTCAATCTTCCTGTCTTTATGCCACCCCCACGTACGTTTGATCATTCACCTCAAATTTTACAAGGTATAGATGTGAGAAAGTTACTTTCTTTATTTTGTTTTGATAATTATCTTGCTAAATTTCCTGGATTCCTACCTTTGGTCAGGAGCATTTGGGATCAGCCAGTCGAGAGGATAGATATATTTTTGTTCTCAAGGAGACTTAAGCTGCTCAAACCCCTATTTAGAGCCCACAGAAAAGATTTGTCCCAAAATGTGGGATTGGCACACATTCCGGCAAAACAGTCTGTTATTACTGCTTAAAAATATTGTAGGAATGTGTATAGTAAGGCATTCGGTTGGAAGTTTGTATGTTGCAGCAGAGGGCTAAAATGCATTGGTTAAAGGATGGAGACCAATGCTCTAAAGTTTTCTTCAAGAAGATTAAAGTGCGTAGGGCCACTCAAAGGGTGTTCCACATTTGTGATGAGTCTAGTAATCTATTGACTAATTATGACCTTGTCACAAAGAAGTTTGTGGGGCTCTTCCAATGTCTGTTAGGAGGGACTAGGAGGAGTGCATGTGGATTTTGAGTTCTTACAGCTGTTGGTGAGACATGTTATTTCTTCACAAGAGGGTGCCAACATGATTGCCCTATATTGAACGATGAGATCAAGGAGGCACTTTTTGACATTGCAGAAGATAGTGCTCCTGGTCCAGATGGTTTTTCCTCTGGTTTTCTCAAAGCAGCTTGGCCAGTGGTTGGTGAGGCTTTTTGTGCTATTGTTGGGGAATTTTTCAGGTCCGGAAGGCTCTTAAAACAAGTCATCACGAAAGTCATGGTGAGACGGATGCAGCCTGTTCTTGATAGGATAATTGACACATCTCAAAATGTTTTTGTTCCAGATATGAGTATTGCTGACAATATCCTCTTAGCTCAGGAAGTTCTGGTTGGGTATAATCAGAAGACATTACCTCCTAGATGCACTATTAAAGTTGACTTGCAAAACGCATACGACATGGATGTTTTGTACATAACTTATTTATTCAGTTACCTAAATAATTCATATTACGAAGTGAATATGGCCTTAAATAATCAAAACAGACAACAAAGAAGCAATTAAAAAAGAAAGTATATATAAAATTAAAATTACGTATAAGTGGATTATCTATATCTATACTAATATAAAAAAGGTCTTTTACACTCACAAACAACAGTTAGTGACGACGTCAGACCAATTTTTTGAATATGATGATTATACCCCTTATTATATAATTTCGAAAATTAAATGTAATTAGATTAGTTATTAAGGACGCAGGGGCGCCGTGACACGAGGGCTAGTAATATAAAAAGGAAAGGCCCTCTACACTCGCAAATGGCGGTTAATGACACCATCACACTAATTTTTAAATGTGACAATTATAACCCCAGTTATAATTTTAAAAATTAACTACAATTATTATTACTATCATTTCTTTTACAAAAGTGTCTCCACGCCATTTTAATACCACTACGCTAATTCTTTTGTTATGTCGATAATACCTTAAGTTGATTCGTTTTTGTTCCTTTTTTTCTTTTCTTTTTTTCCTTTTTGAAATGTTATTTGTTGGTTGTATATTTAATTTTTATTTATAATATATTTAAAATATAAAATATTATTTATTATATACATACAGAGACGACGTACCACGACGATCAATAACAGATTGTAAGAGATGTGCAGAATTTATTGGTGATTGCCTCGCCACTCTCTATTGGAAATGAAACATATATATTCAATTTTGAAAATTTAATTTAGCGTTGGGCCGTTGGGCCCATTTCCATTGGAATGCTGCTTAGAATTTTCATGTTAAGAGTCCACTAATCCCCCATAAAAATCTAACAGCCCGAATCTAAGCCCAAGACCAAGCCCACATATTTTCCACTTGTCCAAAATATATAAATATTTCTACATGTATTCCAATTTGATGTCAACCAAATTTTCAGCACCAAACAAATTATATAAAAAATGGGTAGGACCAATAGATTCAATTTGAAATATTTAAAATACAAAAAAATATAAAAAATTAATACTATTGTAATTTCATAAACAATAATATTTGAAAAATAATTTTTTTCTTGGTAGGTTTAGAGGTACATATCTTAAGCTCTAAAAATATTAAATCTTTCAACGTATATCTTACTTACATCTACATTAGAACTACGAATTTATTATATATTGTTATTTTAATTTATAAAAGTATTACTATGATCTATACACTGTGAGTGTGTTGAGTGTGTGTAATATGTATATATATATATATAAGTATATATAGAAAATATGATAAGGATCGGGATCCAATTAAAAACTCCAAAAACTTGATACTCACTCGAACAAGTCTGGATCTAATCAGGACCCGTTGATATTGGTGTGCAGCTTGTTTTTCTAGCCCATTGGATAAACGGACTCGTTTCGACTTTCACAAATTTGAATAAGACAACACAATTATTACATTATAACAATAGGAAAACGACAAACACGGCACACAAAAAAATCACCGTATATAAATCATGTCACGTCAATAATTATATTATTACACTAATATAGCATGACTTTACAATAGTTGATATTTTCAAACCTCATGGTGCATATATATATATATATATAAGAAAAAAACATGAGATATAAAAATAAGTCCATCATATACAAGATGATATATCATTTAATACATAAATGTGAACTTAAAATAGCATATAGGTAGGATGGCCTACACTTATGTTTCCACCGCAATCATGTTCATGTACCTAAAGAATAAAACAAAATTTTGATAAGTCATGTCCTATTATTTTCAATTTTGACTTTGATATAATTGTGGAGGCTGAAGTCGGCTAGCCAAGTATGTGAATTTTGGGTTTGTTTTTGTTTTCAATTTTTGGTTGAAAATGTAAAAAAATTTGTATAAATTTTCGTATGAAAATGAGAATATATTTTGATTAGTTGATGAGATTATATTTTTTTTATTATTGTTAATTGATGGTGTATAATTAATATTGATGCCTAGTGCAATTATTTTCCGAAGCCCATTGACCAAAGCAAGTCCCAGATCTAAGATAGGTGAACAAGTCTTTATTCGCTCAACAGACCAAATCCTATTGGCCGGAACATAATTTCAACCAGCATGGGTCTCGACCCAGTTCTATCACCTTGTTGACACGGTAAAGTTCAAAATCAACAAGCCCAATTACCAAACAATAAGATGACAATGTCAGCCGCATTCTATACGTCAATATAAAATGGTGCCAGCAGGGACCTCATACCCAACGAGAACTGACTGTTGGAAGTAGCAATAATTGATTCCCCTTAAACCCTAAGGCCCAAATCCAAATCATGGATAAATATTGTTGTTTCAAAGCTAACATCCTGAGGATTTTGTTGATATCCAACTTGCCCATAACAAACTCAAGAATATCTCCCAAATTTCTCTATAAATAAAGACTAAGGCCAGTCAACAGGTAAGTGCTTTTCATTAAACACACTTTCTCTCTTGAACAACAAGAGTACGAGCACTCTGTTGTTTTTCTGCACTCTACGTTCATATTTCAACTCGCATTTTTTATATCCGAGCACTCTACATCAATTATTTTATCATTACCTCACATTTATTCAAGTTTTACTATTTAATTTCCTTTAAATCACTCACTGTCTTAAGCATCTGCTAACTACTATCTTGCAGGTTAGTCCTCACATAATCATTTTCGTGAAGATCCTTCGACATTTGTGGTGTTGTTGTATCCCAGTACGCATTAAAATATATATTTTTATTTGATAAAAATAATAGTTTTATGTTTTATCGTTAGCGGTGTCAAATAAAATATATTTTTTTATTTAAATGAATTTTATAATTATATTTTTTATTGTTATAGAAGTGTTAGTAATGTCATATCAAAGTATTATGAGAAAACAAAATTATTAGTTTATAAAATTAATAATTGAATTTTTTATAATATATGTATGTAAATAAATAAAAGAGTAATGATTGAGATGAGAATAATAGAAGAATATTTTCAATGAAAATACATATAAAATAATGATGTTTTCTCTTTTATCACTTTTCAAAAATTTAAAACTGGACATGAAAATAAAACCGAATAAGACATTAATTTCCTCATATTGTTTGCAAAATTAGTGAAGTGCGCTTTTACTGAAAATAGTGTCTCCAGTGTCGACCTCTTTAGAAGAATTTCGTGGCAAATAGCGACATCCACAATCTCCCACTTTATAGGCAAAATCGCACGTTGCGATATGTCGATTGTCGACTAACGGAAAACATTGCAGCGCTTTTAATTAAAATAAAATATTTTTATACCCAGACTAGAAGAATTAAAATACTTTGTTTTCATATAAAAATTAATATGCATGACCCTTAATAATAATAACAATTAAATTATCTAATAGAATAAAATAATAAATTATAATAAACATATATAATATATATTCTATTTTACTGAACATTTATAATATATATTTAATATCTAAATATTATTTTATTTATTTTGTCACCGTGATGATTCATGAATAATAGTGATAAATAGTAAAAGTTAATCACCAACAAAAATTAATGACAAAAAAAATATCATTAAAAAGAATCAATAAAGTATGTATGTGACGATTTAGTAACAACAAATAATTATAATTACTATATTCACGTTAATACGAAGTTGGCATTACAAATGTATCAACAATTGTCTTTTATTAACGACGTGTTGATGGGAATATATGAGTGAAAAAGACCAAAATACCCCCTCCCTCTGTAAAAGCAAAATACCTATCCAGGGTGAAGATCCGCATTTTTCTTACTTGGAGTCAAATCGTGACCCGATCCAAGGACCCGACTCTTTAGCCATTGATCGTCTTACTCCTAGTAGCTCAGGATCTCGCCGTGTGGCCAAGACATGTGGGTAAATTTGTCCCTATAAATACATCTAACTATTTTTTTTGTTGATACGTAATTTATTACTTTCACACCAGCATTTATTATTTTCTTTTGACCTCACAAATTATCAGGGGGTCGTTGTTGGTAACCAACAAACAAGCCTAACAATCTCTTTTCCTTCTCAAGTTCCCAAACACCCGATCTGAATTACCTTCGAAGCGATCTCGACCTACAACTCGAATCACG
Source organism: Sesamum alatum (assembly GCA_034509735.1). Lineage (NCBI taxonomy): Eukaryota > Viridiplantae > Streptophyta > Magnoliopsida > Lamiales > Pedaliaceae > Sesamum > Sesamum alatum. The sequence goes on along the minus strand of JACGWO010000011.1, from coordinate 24,370,627 downwards.
TGTAGTCCTGTATCTCATATTCAACTAATATGTATTACATATAATCGATCGGTATCCATTTATCATTTGTCGTGTTATTTGTCAATTTCTACATTTATCAAGTAATTTTTGTTTTATTATTTCTCTTCAGTTCCCACTTTCTGCCCATTTCTATCTCCAACTATTGCGTATTATTTACAAATTTTATTTTCTGTTCCTACTATTATTTTTAATAATTCGTTATTCATGTACATTTTATTATGATAAGAAGTATATATTTATTTGATTTGAGCTGTGCAACCCGGTCGGTCCGGTTCCGGCCTATGCAACTAGACCGACCACAAGAATTCGATATTTCAGTCAAAAATTAATTATCCAGCAAATCAAAGAAATGGTCCACTTAGGTCTTAAAACTTGTACTTAATTAGTGAGATAATTAATTGGGTTGATCACGCATAGAATTTTTATACATTTGTCAATGTCAAGAAACTCGTGTTTATTTATTTATTTTTAGGATAAATTACAGCCACCTCCCCTAAATTTGGTATAATTACAAATACCCATTCGTTGTTTGAAAAATAACAAATACCGTAATTTTTAACCAAATGCCTGAAATTGACAATTTTGCCCTTGAATTTTTTATTAAAATTGTAGAAAAATCAACCGAGGCAAATTGTGTTATTGCTCCTCTATGTAAAAAACTTAAGAAACCTCTCCCTGCACATTATAGTCCAATTTTTTTTAAGAATTAAATAAAAAATAATTTAGTGCTAAGGGCATTTTGGTCAGTTCACCCATAAATATGGATGGAAATGGGTTATTTGTTAGACGGTTACAAACTCAGGGGGTATTTATAATTTTTCAAACAATGAGGAGGTATTTATAATTATATCAAATCTCAGGGGAAGTAGCTGTAATTTACACTTATTTTTATACATTTCCAATGTCAAGAAATGCATGTGGTTTTCTTTTTCAATGTTAATATTGATCTGAAAGATTTTGCCGTTTTTCCACCTCTGGATGGAAAGTTGAAAAATAAATTAAACTATTCGATTGATATGTAAAAGCTTGTTTGGATTCATTTATTAAACTTAATAGAACTTGAACAAAAAATTGTTCCATAAGCTTTCTATCTCATTTCGAATTCGAATCGATTAGTTTAAAAATAATAAAATATTCTTAAAATTAACAAATTGCTTTAGATCAATAACCAAATCAATTTCATACGAAAATTTTCAAACTCGATAATGATTCAAGTAAGTTTGAACAATATAATTTGTTTGATCACTAGACTCGAATCATTTACTACACTAAGAAAAAATGCATTTTCACAAAAGTTGCAACTATTCAAATGGTAAGGTCGATACTTCCAAGGTAAAATATTACGGGTTCGAGTTTCACAAATACAAATTAGTCGTCCACTTATACAATAATGCTATATTAATAATTAGTATTTGATTTCTATTTTCATATTATAAATGGTGTAACAATTTGTGTTTTTATTTTAAATTCTTATAAATAAAAAAATAATGTACATATATAATTAATTCAAGCTTTGAGATGAGTCCACGTGGATTAGACAAGTACATACATTTGGTCCTATAAATACACCTACCCCACACAATATTTATGGTAAGTTATTCAGGTTACATTCGACCGCATTCACTGTATAAGATCGTCGTATTGCCATCTCGATCTATGCTAACTTAAACATCGGAGGATTTTTGTTGTGGATACTTCCGGCTAGCCTGACATACTTTCTTCTTCTCAGGGATACACAAGTTTAAGAGAGTACACAGTCAGCAACCCAGATCATTATTAGACGGAAATGCAAAAAGAGTAAAAGTGAAGTACATATCAATCACGTGGCTCAATTCAATATTCCTCTAGTTTTTCAAATTATTTTCATATCGCGCTTTCGATGCATGTCAAATAAAATAAAATAAAATAATAAAATAAGACCTTGCCTCAATAAAATTTTACAATTGTTTCTGATTTATTATTTCTTGATGTATGCTTTAATGTAAAAGTATTGATGTATTTAATTAATTTTTGACTTTTAACATATTGGGTATTGTAATTAATTACTTATATCAAACAAAAAAATAGTATAATAAAATTTGAGTTGAAATATTGGTGGTTTATATTGAATTCTGATAGTGAATGCACTTATATTATTTCAGATTATATATAACTAACTATAAATGAATCGTAACTGATTGGTCGTTGCAGCTTGACGATAATTTTCAAATTGATTTTTTATAATCTCAAATTAAATCGAGTGTGAATTGAAAGTGATATGATTTGAAATTAAATTAAGGATGTGTATTAAATAACAAATAAATTAATAAATATTTATATATGGAACACATAATTTAAAAAGTAAGAGGGATCTTGAACTAAGAAATAGAATCTAGAAGCTAAAAAAAGGTATTATGAACAATTGCAATAATCGAGTTCATTGATATTTCTGGTATAGTAGATGCTATCACTCATACAATTATACTCAATTCGATGTAATTGTTTGATCTTAAAGGAAATCTTCTATATCTTGCACGTAAAGGGTGATTTCTCGGTTTCGTCCCGTCACTAAAAACTTGATTAATTTTAAATAATAGTAGATAAAAACAAGGGCTGTAACGCGAATGAAGAAGATATTGAGGAATTGTCCATACGTAAAATCATAATTATTGATAAGGGCATTTTCCACAGAAAATGGTAATTTTGTGTTACAATAGATGTTGATTATTCAAGAATCGAAGTTGATTTGCTTTATAAAAAGAAGATATCAATGGACATCTATGAAATGGTTTCACGGGATTCAGTCATTTGTCTTGATTATGGAATAGGGTAAATTACAACTACCTCCCCTAAGATTTGATATAATTACAAATATTCCCTCATTGTTTGAAAAATTACAAATACCATCTTGAAGTTTGTAACCGTCTAACAAATAATCTATTTCTATTCATTTTTATGGGTGAACTGACCAAAATGCCCTTATGCACTGAACTATTTTTTTATTTAATTCTTACTATTATTTTTAGTATGGAACGAGTCAATCATCCGCTTTGATATATAGTTAAATTAAATATAGATTAAAAAAAGAAAAGAATAACAAGTCGTGTAATATGAAGACCGAGTATAAATTTAAACAGAGAAAGTAATGAAGTTTGACTCATTCAACAGCATCTGACGACTCTAACAGATTTTATAATGTTGACGTGATAACGCGCGTTCTCTTTTAATAGACTCGCGCTTTTAATCCGTCGCCGATTTGTGTACCGTAGGTTTCACACTTGAGGGAATTGTGGGCGGGACTTTTGGATTCGGAAATGTCAAAGTCAAACATAGACCTAAATTTGGGATCCCCTTTGATGAGAATCTATAGTATACGGCCCTGAATCCATATTTTAAGTATTTTTTTAATCAAGTTTTGTAAAGGACGGAGCACCGTCCTAATTTCAATTTTTTTTAAAAGATAAATTACAACTACATGCATGATGTTTAACATAATTATAAATACCCGTTTGTTGTTTGAAAAATTATAAATACCCTCCTGAAATTTGTAAATGTCTAACAAATAACCCATTTTCATCCATTTTTATTTGTGAATTGACCAAAATGCCCTTATGCAAATTGAATTATTCTTAAATTTTGTTGAATTTTTTTGGACTACAATGCGTAGGGAGAGGTTTATTAAATTTTTTACGCAAAAGAGCAATAATGGAATTTGCCTCGATTGATTTTTTTACAATTTTAACTAAAAACTCAAGGGTAAAATGGTCAATTTTAGGCCTTTGGTTAAAAATTACAAACCTCAGGGGATTATTTATAATTTTTCAAATAACGAGAGTGTATTTGTAATTATGCCAAATCTCAGGAAAGGTGGTTATAATTTATCCTGTTTTTTTAATCAATACGTCTGTAGTTCTGGACGAAAATTCGAGTTTTCACATAAAAAGAGTTGTTTGTATTGAACCGTTATTTTATATTTCTTTTTCCATCTATTCTAGCTTCAGAAGGTGTTTGTGCGAACTTACAGGTTTTTTTGATGAAATGTTTAATCATTTTTTTTTAAGAAAAGATGGGCTTTTAAAATTCAAAAGAAATATGTTAAGAGTTTATTATAAGTTTATTTGGGAAAAAAAAGTAAGGGTTCTTGATTTATTTTTAGGAATTCTTTGATAGTTTATTCAACTTTGTTAATATTAATTGCAAAATTGTAGTTTAATTCTGCTTTAGAGGGTGTTTGTGCGAACTTACAAGTTTTTCAATAAAATGTCTAAAGTGTTTTATTATTTTTTAATAAAGTAAGAAGTTCTTGATTTTATTTTATTTTTTTAATAGTTCTTCGGTTTTGTTCATATTAATTAAAAAATTGTCATTACTAATACAGCATAAAGTCCATAATCATGATAGCTGAAAAATAGGAATAGTTTGTGTAATAATGTCGATACTTTTGAGTAAGTGTAATTTTTAAAAAAAATAGGGGTGGTTTGTGTAAATGATGCTTACATTTTAGTGGGTGTATGTGCAATTATTCAAAAAGTAGGGATAATTTTTGTAAACAGGCCATAGGTTAGGAGGTGTAAATCTAATTATCCCTTAATAATAACTTTGTTATCGAAGGGGTAAAAAAGTCAATATTGCTTAATTTGTATGTGGGTGTATGTAGAATGATACTTGACACTTTGAATACATAATAAAGAATACAACATACCTATTTTTTTGTCATGAAAATGAGATGATAAGGGCTATAAGACTAGCTTTAAAGACCATTTAATAATATTTGTGTATTTTTGCTAACTACATTTTAGGCCTTCTATTTTGGACCACAAACACAAATAGTGCCAAAAACATATAAAAGATGGAAGAAATGAGAAATATGGAACTATTAATATCACTATGTGCATGAAAAGATTGTTTCAATCAATTAGGTTGCTAATTAAGGCAATTTGATTTGATCATAAGAGCTTTTTCTTTTGTCTTTTCTTGTTTTCCTTTTGTTTAGTTAAAATATATATGATATTGATTTTTATCGCTCTGAGTTGGGGTTAAATGTATTTTTGATCCCGTAACTTAGGTTATTTGACGTTTTCATTCTTTCAATTTCTAGGGTAGCATTTTGGTCTTATATCTTTTTAATGTTTGTGAATCCAATTTTTTTTTTGCCGGAATTCACCTCTACCGACGAGAAAGGTAGACTCCGGCAAAAAAAAAAAAAAAAAAAGACTAAAATCATAAAGTTAAAAGGATGTTGGATAAAATGCTATCACATAAAGTTAAAAGATAAAGATGCTGGCAAATGAGCCAATACGAATAGTAGCCCAAATTTTAAAAAGTCACGTGGTGCACTTTTCTAGAGAGAAGGGTAACTTCGGTGAAGAAAAAGACTAAAATCGCTCAAATTAAAAGATGCATGGCTAAAATACTACTCTGTAAAATTAAAGAACAACAATACCAAATGACTTAAATTACGGAAGAATGCATTTAAGCCTTTTGAATTGTTCTATAATATTAAATAGGTTTTTGCAATAGCTTCTACTTTTATTGTGGGAATACATTATAGAGAAAATTGTAAGTTAACCAATAGGAAAATATAAAGTGTTTGAAAACGAAAGTTGAAAAAGTTGAAGTTAGAGAGTTTTGGAACAACTTAATATTTACAATTTTACTAATAAGTTGCAAAAGTTGGTAGGGAGCTACTTATAATTTTTGACTTAAATAAATTTAATTTAAACAGTTTAAATACAAACATTGTAAAACAAAACAACTATTAGTTTATTTTCAATAATAAACTAATGAACACTTATTTTAAGTCTTTGCACGCACCTCCTAAATTCACGTATCTTTTCCCTACCGAAAAATTAGATTTATCGCTCACGTTCCACATTTAAGTTCACTTAAACAAGCATTTCATTGTGAAAACTTATGATAATAAGGAAGAAAAAAGGAAATTAAAATTCAACAAAATGATAATTACTTGCATTTATAATTTTGGGGTACAAAAATTGTACCCTACCTTCATAAGTCAATGAGAATCATTATGGTACGGTAGCATCACATATGAGTGGTTTAATTAATGACTCAAATTAAAAGCACTTTTATATTAATAGGTTGAATGGATAATGAGAAAAAGGTCCCATATGCAATAATTGGTTCTTATGATGGAATTATAGTCTCTTTTTTTTTTCTATTTAAAAGTTTTGATGACAATATTACTAACAATTATAATTTTTTTTCATAATAGTAGACACTCGATCCAATAACTAGTGTCAGGGTCAAGATCACAAGTTCGATTCACATAGAATTATATGAATAATTATTGAATATGCAATTAACGATTTATGCGGCGGCAGCAACGACAGAAACCTAGTAACATTAGTTGCGGAGAAAATTGATGGTTTGCGTGGCAACAATCGCTCTTGTGTTGACACTAGAAACGGAACTGTACTGTTTAAAATTTTTATTTTGGATGTCTGCACAATTATGAATACCAACTAGAAGCTAAACTTAGGTCACTATTGGAATTTCAAGTCATACTGTAAAGATAAGTTGATAATGCCGCATTATCAAAACGTCGACATTGACGATTTTCATCACGTGAAAAAACTTTTGGTGTGCGAGTGGATATTATTTGAAGTTTTGGATAAAATCTAATTTTGTGGTTTTTTAGCCAACATTATTTTTTATTTTTTTGATGTCAAAAGAAAGAGTGAGCATCACATATATTCATCTCAGTCTCTTCATTTTTTTTTCTAAAGAAAAAAAAAATCAAAGCATGATATTATTCGAGGAAAAACATGGGACTTGCAAAAAGTTGATCAAGACAAGGCTTGGTGCCTTTGTTTGGTATCTATCTATTCCAAAGATATAGAAATTGAAAATTTAAAATCAAAAACCATATAAAAATGTCTCAACCAAAAACAGCTTTGATAATACAATTTTACACCTTACACCATGCACAATATTTCTATTCACAATATCACCACTAGATATGCTTAATTACGTTATCGACCACAACAGTATTTTTGTTGGAGTATAGAATCTGACTCAATGTCACATTCAACCAAGAGTAAAATTATAATTTTACAATGTTTTACATATGCCCTAGTATATGTAAATTATTTATGAGTGACCTTTTATCGAATTCACTGAAAACAAACCTAATAGAAATCCATAAACGCAGGACAATTCTTCGAACCACGAAAATCTGGTCTCTTGCAACTATATCTTTTTTCTATATTTTTCTGCTCACGTTTGTAATCAAACTAAAATAAATTCTTAACAACTTATGATCGACGTACAATTTAATGAAACTGATGTAAGTAAGCATCTCACATTGGTTGCAGACGAGCAGTTTGGGTGACTTATAAGTCTCAAGACATCATTTTCCTAACAATGCGCCTTTTAAAGACAAAATCGTGAGGCTCATTCGAAGCTAGAGCAGACAATACCTCACGCAATGGGCACTGATCAAGTCGCAAACCATATCATTTGGCGTCATTTGTGGGAACAAGGCCATGTGCCCGTCCCAAGCCCCTCGTCTGTGGGGCTGATGATGTAGGCAAGCGTCCTACACTGGTTGCAGACGAGGAGCTTGAGTGGCTTATAAGCCCCAAGACCTCCTCTCCCTAGCGAGGTGTCATTTCAGGACAAAATCATAAGGCTCATTCGAAGCCAGAGCGGACAATACCGCGAACAACGGGGACCAATCAAATCGAAAACCACATCATTTGGCATCCTCTGTGGGAACGAGGCCTGTGCCCGTCCCAAGTCCCTCATTTGGGGGCTGATGATATAGGCAAGTGCCCCACATTGACTGCAGATGAGGAGCTTGAGTGGCTTATAAGCCCCAGGACCTCCTCTCCCTAGTGAGGTGCTTTTTCAAGATAAAATCGTGAGGTTCATTCGGAGCTAGAACAGACAATATCTCGTGCAATATGACACCGATCAAGTCGTAAACTATATCAAAAATTAATTAATTATGAAGAGAGTTCGTACATGTTATTTAAACAGGACGGGTCCTTAAGGATTCGGGACCCGACCGGGTCCTAATTCTTAGAACTCGTTACCTGCCCTGTCTTTAATTTTTTGGACCCAGAGGAGCGGGTTTTGTCGGATCTGAGTTGGATTATCACCCCTAATGTCAATGTTTGGTTCTTTTCTTTTCGCCAAAATGGAATCCACGGACCTGGGGTACTAAAAATATATTGATTTGTTGCTGAGGATCATGTGGACAAAATGTACTATGGATGTTCTGGACAGTGGGGATGAACGATGTCCGACCCTATGCCAACACCCATAAATAAGTGGTAATTGTGGGAACAACGTAATTTGATCCACTACCAATAATTATTTAATTTAATAGTGAAGATTCAAATCTCATGAACAAATTTGAGTTTGTGGGTTCAAGTTTCATTAAATGTGTGGGTATTAACTTATTTGAGTTATTGTAATTTGTATATTATTCTTAATCATACTGATGTATTGGTTAAATTGATGTATTGTTTAATTTATTGAAATATTGATTTAATCACATATATATATATAATTACCACTTCTAAAAAAAGTATTTTTTGTCAACTATAAAATTATTCTTCCATATTTTTGGGTAAATTAAATTGACAATTCTTGATGTTAAGTCCAATTACACAAACACGTCACACTGTTTGCAAACTTACAGGTGCACATTTTGAGGTAATAGTTGTAATTATGAGGACACCCCTGCTCATTATCAAAGCTTTACACAAACACCTCTTGAAATTATTAATATATTTAATTATTTTTAATATCTTTTTTTACACGGATTGAATAATATGATAAACTATTTTCAAGAAAAAGTAATCTAATCACTTATTTGTCGTTAAGCAGGAAAAATGCATTTTTTCGTCGTGTAATTGTGGGATTATATTTTTGATCTACTACAGACGAACTCTAATTGTTGGTACAAAAGTTGGTTATTATTTGGAGAAAATATAGGCCGATTTGTAATATTAGTTCCATACCTTTTGAAATAGTCAATATTAGTCCAATAATACAGGAAAATGTTACAAAGTTAGTCCCACCATTGCAATATTAGTCCCATACTTTAGGAAAATATTGCAAAGTTAGTCTTACATTTTAGAAAAATACTGTAAAATTAGTCCTAAATTAAATCTTGCAAAGTTAATCCCAAACGTTGCAATTTTTTTACGATGGTACTAACTTTGTAATATTTTCCTCATGTGTGGGACTAATATTGATCATTTTAAGAAATATGGAACTAATATTGCAACTACTATATATTTTGGGATCAAAATCACAATTTTCTCTTTCACTAAGTATGGTACGAATGTTACAGTGTACCCTAATTGTGGTACCAAATATGCAATTTTTTCGATATTTAGGATAGTGGGTATGGTGTTATTGGTGACAAGAATAATATATATTGGTCTATTTAAAAACTATGTACCAAGAAATAAATATTAATGGCGATAACAACGTAATTTGGTCCCCTGTAAAAAGTGTTCTTTTATATTCTCGAATTTTGTCCTAATTTTTTGTCAGAAGAATATAAATGTACTGAAACACATTAAATTTGGCAAGGAATTAAATCTAACATGCCTATGTACGAAATAAGTCGTCCCAGCCGATGAAGCCTAACTTAGTTGGTGAAACTGAGGCCCCATGATCTAGAGGTGGGTTCGAATATAGGTTGATGTTATTTCTACTATATAATATGTATGATTTGTTGTTGTAATAGCTAAGATATTATTGATATGGTTGTAATCGCTTCCAATTAAAGAAAAAGAAATAAGTCGTCCTAATACTCCAAATTTAGTTCTACAATCAACCAATACATATTTTTTATCCCTTGTAATAAAGCAGATGAGAAGCAGCTAAGCTAACGGGCATGCATATTGCATGTGTCCTTACTTCTATTTCCTTTTTCTTTTTTATGAAAACTTGGACTGGAATTAAATATATCTAAATTTTTTTAATTTTGGGACTATTTTAAAAATTCATTAAAACATAAGACTAAATTTATCGAGTTTTCTCAATTTTGATATCATTTTTAAAATTCCTAAAATAGAGAACTAAAAGTTTTAAATATTCTGTCCTATTGAACTAAAAATGTAATTTCGTCGATAAAACAAATTAAATTCGGTGTAAAGACTTTTTTCAGCTTCACTATAGTCGACATTCAATTTTCTTGGCATCTTTAATTGGGATTGGCCCATCATACAGTAATTATATCACACCTATTTTGACAAAATTTTGGATGAATTAGATGCAGTATTTAATGTGCATTATCACTTCTAAATAATTGAAGTTGAAAAACAAAAACCCTTAATTTAAGTGATTTTATACACATCATGTGCTTTTTTTTTTTTTTTTTTAATTGAAAGCGATGGACTTTATTAATGAAAGTAAAGTGAGTACAATCAGTCCTGTCGAATATCCATATCGAATATAGACAATTACAATATCATATCAACAATATCACATAAAATAACACCTAACTATTACAGTTACAAATAATACATACTACTATATATAGTAGAAATATACTCCCACGCATGGTTTCGAACTCATAATATCTAAGATTATGGGGCCTCAGCTTCGCCAACTGAGTTTGGCCTCATCGACTTGCTTAATTTTCTTTCGAAATGTTAGCCATCGTAACACACAACACTTACGCGCATATAATATGATATATATGCTACATATATTTTTTTTTTTCTGAGCAGAGCAAGTGATAAATATGAGTGAAAGTGCATGGTGGATAAACTTGATTATTATATTGACGGTTAAAAGATGACATACGCCATTTGAAACAAATATAAGTCATTTTATTAGTAGAAATATTTAACGGTATAACTGATATTTTAAAAGTTTGGTGTTGCGGAATCCCAAATCGCTAATTTGTGAATAACAAATGGCTTTCTTCTTTATATTAATATAGACTAGCTATCGTGGCACGTCATTCCTGCATGCATATAATAAAGAATTTTTTACATTTTAAAATATTATAAATAAGAGTAAATATAGAAACTAACACATCACATTAAAAAAAGAAAAAAGAAGGAAAGAAAGAAAAGACTAATTTATCAATTAATATAAATTTTAAAAAGTTAAATAAAGTAGTCATCATATCAATTGAGGGTTACTTTTGGCATTACAAAAAAGTGATGTTGCGATCGATGTCATTAACCGGCATTAGTGAGTAAAAAAAGAAATTTCTTTTATATAAATTGTTGTAGTTATGGCTTATTGTTACTGATGTTAAATCAAGTTATATGATCTTATTTTATTAAAATAATATAAAATTTAATATTTTTAAACTCCAAAAATGTATTATATGTTGCACCTCACTATGTATAATAATAATAATAATAATTATAATAATAATAATAATAATATTATGTCCGTCATGACTCATAATTCGTACTTTGGAAGAAAAAACCCTCCGTGATTATGGCTACACTAATAATTTATTCAGCTTCATTTAAAAAAAAAAAATCATAATTTGACTTTATATTAAAAAAATAATTATAAAAATTGTTAACCCAATTTTTACAAATCACCCTTAGAAATTAAAAAATTATACACTCCATTCAAGAAACACGCATGGCGATTAATTTAAGAAATAACTGTCAATTGTACGTATAACTAAAGTCGTGTTCTCAAAAGCACGGTACATACAACTTTTCCTTAAAGTATGGTAATGAACGTTAACTAAATTGAGCTTCGACTTCTTTTTTCAAACTTAAGATGATTATAATATGATTAAAAAGACATGCTTCCTATCATGTAACCGTGTTCATTAATTTAAAGGGCATACCAAATAATATAGCTCGAGTTCAAGCAGGTTTGATTTGGTTTGCATCCATAATCTGTATGATGAGCAGGCAAGCATTTCACATTGGTTGCAAACAGAGAGTTTAAGTGGCTTATAAGCCGCGAGGCGTCTTTTTAGGACAAAATCGTGAGACTCATACGTAGCCAAAACGGACAATATCTCGCGCAACATAGCACCGATCAAATTGCAAGCCACATCACTATACTATTTAGTTACTATTAGTTAGTTTGTTGCTTTGATTTTTCCTTTTTAAATGTCTCTTTTTTATCTCCGGCTTTTGTCTCCACTTCCTATTTTTAGAGGGTGTATGAGCGAGTTTATAAATTTTTCAAAATATTTTATAAGATGTTTGCAAGGTTATAAAATATTAAAAAATGTTTGGTAGTTTTTTTATTTTTATAAAGGAACTTACAAGATCCAAAATTAAAATGTTAAGAGCTTATAATTTTTTTTTTAAAAGTACGGAAATCTCTAACTTCAATCATATTAGTTGCAAAGTTATCATTTCTGATATTTTATGAGATGTGTAATCTTATTTATCCAAATGGTTTAAGAATTAACTTTTAAAATAAGATGTATAGAATAAACTTTTAAAAAAATGTTATAAAATAGGATAAATTACAGTGGCACCTCTTGAGGTTATATTAAGATACACAAACACCTCCTGTTTTTCACAAAATTACAGCTATACTCCCTGAGGTATAAAGGCAAAACTTACACTAATACCTCCTGAAAAACATTACACTAACACCCCTCAAAGGATGTAACTGTAATTCGCAAAAGACATGGAATGTTTGTGCAATGTACCTAACCTCAGGGAGTGTTAATGTAATTTACCCTATAAAATATATGAACTTGTACAATATTTTGACCCTTTTGTTTAAATATATTTTTCACGTATTCAAATATATGTTAAATATTTTCAATAAATACATTTGAAAAGAAAGTTATCATGAAAAGTCACCTGATAAATGGATTGAATTTTCTATTGCAATTCTCATTTTATATTCTATTACATTTCACATATACACGCCATATATATAAAGATTACGTTATTTATTTAATTTTAAAAAACACATAGCACATATATATATATACATATGAAAGGCTTAAATATACTTTCGTCTTATAATTTTAACACTTTAATATTTTTATCCTTTATCTTTCTATAATTATAAAAGAGTTTTGTAATTTTTTTGCATTTCGTAATTTTGATTCTTTCGGTATCAAATTTGGTAAAATCACCGGAACAAATCATGTGAACCTGACGTGGTTCATTTCAATTGGGAATTTTGTTCTGATTGGTTCACTTTTTGCCAACATGGATGAAAAATTAAAAAAACAAAAATGACGTGGTACACGATTTATTCCAATAACTTTTACAAAATTCGTCACCTGAAAGACTAAAATTGCGAAACCTCAAAAAATTACATAACTTTTTTGCAACCCCGGGAAAGATAAATGCTAAGAAGTCAACACCGTGAGGGACATATGATTTATTTTGACAACTTTAACAAAATCTAGCACCGAAAGGACCAAACTCGCAAAATATCAAAAAATTATACGACTATTTTACAACTTTAGAAAAATAAAAAATAAAAATATCATAGTGTCGAAATTAAAAATCTATTTAAGGGTGCATGAAATATAACATAAGATGGATAATAGGAAATCCAATCCGCCCAATAAACCGTCCATTAATAATAATGCATGTGACGTCGCTAGCCACATTTAGTCATGCCGCAATGCTCCACTACCACTGCAGGGGCATTCTTGGTATTTCATCTTCTCACTCTCGGCGCTCTCTCCGTGTGCGTGTGTGTGTATATATATATACACGCAGGACGATACGTACATATTATCCCACCACTTCTCTCCTCCCAGTCGACCTCCTCACTCACTCACTCTTTCTTCCCACTTTCTCTTTCACACACAACACACACTGCAACAGCGGTTAAGATTGTTTGCATATATATATATATAGTAGCGTTAACCCTCTGGGTATTGCATCATCAGTTTCTTCATACACAGCTGATCTTATACATATATAGCGGCGCTCTCTCTTTGCTTTCTTTTCCCTCACGCAGAAGAATATATATATATATATATATATATATCTACGTGTAGAGTTTAGAGGTTTGTGAGTTGTGTGAATCTTTTGTTTGTGGGTGTTTGTTTTTTTCTGATGTGGGTTTTGTTTCTCGTGTGAGATTCATGCGAAGAAGATCGATATTCTTTGTTGAGAGTTCTTTTTTTAGTGTGTTTTTGTGATTCTTGGAGGCCCTTTGTGTTGTTGTGTGATTATAGTCTTTCTGGAAGTGTGATTTGTTTAGAACTTTTTGGGTGTGTGTGATTTTTGATGAAAAACAGCTGAATTCCTTTCATGCATTGGAACTGATCATGGCTTGAGAAAGTTGCAGCGCATTGAATCTATTAAATTTTCTTGATTCAGAAGTATGCTGGCATTGGCAGTGTGCCATATTTCTTCGTTTAAAGCAATCATTGATCTTTCGCACTCAGTGTGTGTAATAAATTAATGTCAAGAATCATCAATGCACGACAAGAATGTATAGTTAAAGAACACATCTATTGATTTTGATCTTGCTTTTTAGGTTTTTTAACACTTGGGATTTCATTCTTCGTACTTGTTTTTCTGCTTTTCTTGCTCAACTTTTAGTTGACCTGCGTCAAAAAGGGCCACCTTTCCGCCCAGAATGTGTGGGGGATAATTCAGCATTTAGTTTAAGTCCCATCTACAGTGAAAAGTTGCTTGTTTCTTCAACTTAATTGTTCAATTATTGTGGTCATCTCATGATCTCTACTTTTCAAGACTGATTTTTCTCAATTGAACTGCAGATATGTTGGAGAAAATGGTAGAAAAGCTTGACACAGAAGCAGTCATCCAAGAATTCGAGACGTTGTCGATGGATGCAGGGAGAGTTCAGAGGGAGACTCTGATGAAGATCTTGGAAGCAAATGGTGAAACAGAGTATTTGCTGAAATGGGGTCTCAATGGAAGAACTGATCCTGATAGTTTCAAAGCTTGTGTTCCCATTGTCACTCACAAGGACTTAGAACCTTACATTCAGCGGATTGCAGACGGCGAAAAATCATCCATTCTCACTGGAAAGCCCATATCTACTATTTCATTGAGGTAGTGATAGTTTCATCACTTTGATCAATGAGATCCTACTCTAATACTGACTGTTTCCGTTTGTGGCTGAGGTGTTCTAGTTGTAGATCACTAGGCAAAATAGTGATAGTTTTGGCAGTTTACTGTGCAATTGATATTTGCAAGTGTCCAAGATTCATGCATTTGGATGTTCTTGCAGTTCTGGTACCACTCAAGGAAAGCCAAAATATGTACCCTTCAACGATGAATTGATTGGGAGCACCATGAAAATGTACAAAACTTCCTTTTCCTTCAGAAACAGGTATATATATTGATTCTATTACAACTCAATGCTTCTTTTGTTTTATGTTTTATCCTCAACCTCACAATGTTGCCTTTGGGAAATTATTTGTAAGTATTATCAACCCAAAGAAATGAGTGTTTCTTTCATTTTCTTGATCCATTCCTTTTTGTCTTTCTTGCAAAGTTTGGCCCAGATGGCCACTTCTACTGTATTTTCAGGTTGTTAAAGAACAAAATATTTAAAACAATGGTGGATGGTGGTCCTAGCTAGGCTATCTTAACTTGTATATGTTTGTCTGAAAAAATTTTACCTCTCTGCAGAGAATATCCAATTGGGAATGGCAAGGCATTGCAGTTCATTTACAGTAGCAAGCAATTCATAACGAAAGGGGGTCTAAACGCTGCCACCGCGACCACTAACGTGTACCGGAACGCAGAGTTCAAGAAAACGATGAGGGCGATCCAGACGCCATGTTGCAGCCCTGATGAAGTGATCTTTGGTGGTGATTTTCACCACTCATTATACTGTCATCTATTGTGTGGCCTAGTCTTCCGCGAGGAAGTTGAAGTCGTTTCGTCCACATTCGCACACAGCATTGTGCTTGCTTTCCAAACTTTTGAACAGGTTTGGAAAGAACTTGTTGCTGATATCCGAGACGGGTCCCTAAGCAGCCGGATCACATCGAAATCCATTCAATCAGCTATGGCGAAGCTGCTCAAGCCGAACCCTGAATTGGCCGAGACGATTTACAACAAGTGCTTGGGACTAAGCAACTGGTATGGATTGATCCCAGAGCTTTTCCCAAATGCCAAGTATGTATACGGGATCATGACAGGGTCGATGGAACCTTACCTTAAGAAACTGAGACACTATGCTGGGGAGCTACCTTTACTTAGTGCAGATTATGGAGCTTCTGAAGGATGGATTGGAGTAAACATCAACCCAAAACTACCACCAGAGTTGGCCACATTTGCTGTGCTTCCTGATATTGCATATTTCGAATTTATCCCTTTGGAAAATGATCTAAATGCGCTACAAGTGTCGGGAGAGCCCCAGCCGGTTGGCCTAACTGAAGTCGAGGTGGGCAAGGAATATGAGGTCATTGTCACCAACTTTGCAGGTGCAACTTTCAAGAATTAATCGATCTATCTGCGACTTTTTTCTGGTATGTTTTGATGTATTAAACGTTTGTTGTCCGCTATACGTGCAGGTTTGTACCGTTATAGGTTGGGAGACGTAATTAAGGTCCGAGGCTTCCACAACTCCACACCGGAGCTCCAATTCGTTTGCAGGAAAAATCTTCTTCTCAACATAAACATTGACAAGAACACTGAGAAGGATTTACAATTAGCTGTAGCAACAGCAGCCACTCTGCTAGCTGAGGAAAAGCTGGAAATTGTCGACTTCACGAGCTTAGCGGATTTATCGACAGAACCAGGCCACTATGTCATCTACTGGGAGATAAGTGGAAATGCAGATGATGAGCTTCTGCAGAAATGCTGCAACTGTTTAGACAGTGCATTTCTGGACGCCGGGTACGTGAGCTCCCGAAAGGTCAACGCCATCGGCCCCCTGGAACTCCGAATCTTGATCAGGGGAACCTTCCACAAGATCATGGAAAACTTTGTACAATTAGGAGCTGCTGTTAACCAGTTCAAAACTCCTCGGTGCGTGGGGCCAACGAACCATAAAGTGCTCGATATACTGTCGAATAATGTTGTCAAGAGCTACTTTAGCACTGCATATTAGTCCAGTTTGTTGGTTTAATGCAGTATGGCTTGCTGTCTTAATTAGGCTTGAGAAAAATCATATACTACAAATAAAAACACCTTCATTTGTTAAGGAATTGATACATTTAGTACTTGCTTCTGATGCTCCCCTTCTCATTTCTAACAACCATGATCCAAATATCTAGCATCATCCAATCAGTTTAAGCTGCCCTGTCAACTTGTCCTAAGCTTTACAAGGTTGTCCTTTTATCGGCCTACACGCATGATCATATCGCCAACTATTGCGGACGATGGATGGAGACAAATCTGACTTTCATGTAGTGAAAAATTAGTGGAAACATGGTGGATGGATACTTGAATAGAAGCCATGGAATGTGGCCTTATTGCCTATTTTTGGCTAGCTGGCGTCATTCTTGCTGTGGATGCAACTATCGGTTCGAGTCAACGTCTACTTTTCTTGTACACAGGATAACTAATAGTACTTCAACCTTAGATCAATGTAGGAAGTTCAGAACTACTGTCTGTTTACGGACATGTAATTCTCCAACGACATGTCGGCAACATGTTGCAGACAAGAAAGATAAGGTTTAAGCTTCCATATCTGGAGATTCTTGAGATAGAAACATTTAAGTTAAAAATTAATGGTTGTTTCATATGCAAGAACATGATTAGTTTTGTTTGTATGCTATAGTCACATGTTTTATGACAGCAATTAACTATACTATAAAAATGAACAGATCTCTGTTATGATTCATTACATATATAATTTGCTGTCTAGATCAGTTTGCAGTCTTTACATGATGAGATCACATCTTTCCTAAGACTACAAACAGAAAACTCGAGACCCTCTCCGGACCAGATGGGGAGAATTCAAGAATCGCATGACAGAAAAGAAGTAGCTGACGGAGAAGCCTTAAAGATATGGGATTGCGGTAGCCCCTTATACGATTCATATGAACTGGTGGCTGTCAGTAACGTAATCGAGAGGCACTTGATGGAATTGCCTTATCTCAATGCAGGATCATCAAGAAAGATGGCGAACGAACGTGGTATTTCTCCGAGCTTGATGTCGTTGCCCGTGAAACCAGCAGCCAACGGGCTGGCCTCCAAGAATGGAAGAAAGCTTTCTGTGCTTAGCTTCTTGAGTGGACTTGTGTGGAAGAGGAAGATGGAAGGAAAGAAGCAGAAAACCGGGAGTTCTATGGTTTCTGATCAATGCATGATCATAAGTGATCCTAGGAAGAAATAATTTGTGATCAAGAGGATATGCTGAGGTTCATATGATCAAAGTGTCTGATTGATCTTATGTAGATTTCATGTTGTTTCCATTCTTTTAGATGTGTTCTTGTTTCACCAAGATAAGTATATGGACATGAAAGATCATTAGCGTGTTGTACCAGGAAAATTCTTACTCATATCAGGTTTTGGTTGAATCAACCTTTTGTATCCAATTTTATCAAACTCCTTTTCTCCCCAAATTTAAAGCCAATTTTCTGCACAATATTTTTTACAAAAAAACTGTGCGGCTTTGCTTGCATAAGGCAGACCGATTTGGAGTAAGATCATTATATGTAGTTTGTATTTTTTTATTTTTTTTATTCTTTGATTTTTTTTCATAATTCAAGAAAAAATATTATTTTAGAAAAATTATTAATTTAACGAATATTAATTTATAGAGGTCCTAGTGCATATGATGTGCTTGCAATTAAATATAAAAATATGTATCAAGGGTGGCAAGATTGTCACTCCTCCTTTTTTATCCAAAAATAAATAAATAAATAAAATGTATTAGTTGAAAAGTAGGAGGTTTGAAGCATCTAGATTTGTTAGTAGTTAATGCAGATGTTTTGTTGGCGGGATTGGGAAGCATTCATTATGATTATGTCCATTTATTATTAGTTACTTTTAACTTTTGTGATTTAATAGCCCCAAATCCATACATCTCTTCAATTATTGCACCCCCACTCCACGTGAGGCTGAAACAACTTTCTCGTCTAACGGTATAAACTAGTCTAATTATCTATATCTTTATAATTATATATATAGGGATAATTGTATAAAACTCTTCTCTATTTTCAAAATTTAGCAAAAAACCTCCCGTATTAAAAAATAGGTGAAAAACTCCTGTATTTTTTTAAAATATGCACATGCTCTTCTCTCTGTTTATTTTATTTAACGGTGTTAATTTTTTAAATATTTCCCGTTATACCTTTTTATATAAAATATTAGATTTATTATAATGACCGTTGATTTTTACTGATCCCATTTGAATCATTGGATCTAATCAAATTTTAGTAGCTATTAATTTTCCATAAGAAAAAATGAATGGTCCAAATTTTAAGTATTTTAAAATTATATTTTGTATTTATATGTATATATATAACAGAAAATATTTTATCATATATATATATATATATTTTATGTTGTATGTATAGACAAATTCGCCGGTGGAGGCCGCCGCTCAGATCCACCTCAACTGACGACGACGACGTCGTCGCTGACCAGATCTGGGTTGGAGACGACGACGTCCTTCGTCGCCCAGATCGTCGCCACCTGCGCGATGTTGGGCGACGAAGACGATGGCGACGGTCGTCGTCGCCCACAGTGGCCGAAGAAAGTGATTCCAAACTCGCCTGTAGCAACGGGGGCGAGTGCGAGAGGGGAGGGAAGAAAAAATGGTAGATGTGGGGGGGGGGGGGGGGGGGGGATGGGGGCGAGTTTCAGGCAATGGCGGACAGGGGAGGTGAAGGGGATTGCAGCGAAGGGTACGACGAGTTTCAGGCGAAGGAGACGGCGAGTTTCAGGCGGCAAGTTGGGGAAGGGCGGACGGTTGGGGAAGGATGGTGGGTTGGGGAAGATGAACTTTTTTTTTAATTATTTGTTTTTAATATTTAAATATAGTTATATTAAAATTTTAAAATCCATATAATTAAATATACAAATTCAAGATATTCAACACCAAATTATAATTTAAATTAAGTAATAATATTTATAAATTTTTAAAACTTATAAATAACATTAAAATAATGTAAAACTTTGATACTTCATATGTAAAATATGTATATTAATTTAATTTTAATGTAATAATATATTTTACATATAAATGTGGATGAGTATTATTTTTTTTAGTATTTATTATATTTTTTTCAGTAAAATATTCAAAAGGAAAAGAATTGAACGAAAATAACAAAAAAAAGGGATAATTGAATAAGACAAGGGCAGTTTTGTCTATTCAAAGAAGTCAAATGCGAAAAATGGGTCAAATGCTATTCTATTCGCATTCTCGGCGCGTGCAGGTAACTCTCCCCCCCTTTTTTCTTTTTTTTTTATGGAGAGAGTTTTTTTTGCAGGGTTAATACATGAGGTCTTTTTTTATTATTTATTTAACACAGGTAAGTTTTTAGCGAATTTCCTATAACATAAGGGGGTGTTATGCAAGTTTCCCTTATATATAATACCCGAACACTTCAAAAAATTATTTGATATAGTATTGGACACATATCGGAAATAGATATGGTTTTGAACACGTTTCGGACACACGTCGGACACGACATATATGTGTCCAATATATATATAGGGTTAATTACACCTAGACCCCCTCTAAAAATACAAAATTATACTTTTTCCTAAAAAAGTTTTAAAATTACACTCACACCCCCTTTGAAAATTCTTCGTTTACACCTGACCTCCTTCTGTTAGAGTTTGGACGGAAAATGTTTAAGTTAGCAAAACAAATTACATAATTTTTTTCAATTTTGTCAATCAGTTAACATTCTCATGTATATTTTTGTACTTATGAGAAGATAAATGTAATGTAGTAAAACCTCTATAAATTAATACTAATAAATTCTCTAAAATAATAAAATCTTCCGGTCTCGACTTGGGCCTTTGTAAAAAATCATCAAATTTGATAAGATAATAAGATAATAATTTTTCAGAAAATCCCTCTATAAATATTAGGTCTCATTAAAACTCTAAATTAATAATTCATAAATATTACAATTATTAATACAGTATCTGGATATTTCGCCGATTTGTATCGCTTAATATCCCCACCCTTGTCAAAGTTGGCTGGAAGGTACTCCGATGATCTCTTGAGAGTGTTTGATATTGTACCTTAACTAACTTTCAAACGCTATTTTTCATCAACCCACTGTTGTAAAACTTTTTGAGTGCATGTGGGGTTGTCTCTCTTATACTCACATAATGTTTTACGCATTTGATCATTCAATGATGATTTTGCGATGTCTTTTAGATGAGAAGACATGGTTGGGTGTTATGAATTATTTTATTTCCATATTGAGATTTATATAGTATATGTGTGACGTTCGTAGGATTTTATAAATAATTGAGAGATTAATTAGTAATTATTAAGAAAATTTGAGTTAATTATAAATAAATTATAGGTTGAAATTGGAATATGATAAAACTTGAACGGAATAAATTGAAACTCATTATAATATTTGGGAGCGAATTATATTAATTATAAATATAATTTATATTACGTTATGGAATGAGTTGATATGAGTTAAAAGATTAATTAGTGGTAACTAGGTGTAGTAAAGTAGGGGGTGTTACAATATGTTTCATTCATCATGCATGAATATATTTAATTGTCTATAATAGTTATTTAAGTGCAACGAATTAATGTAAACATATATATTAAGTAATTCTAATGACTTGATACATGCGTCCATGAATATAATAATTAATTGTATACAATAAATTGATATCATACATGAATATATTTAATTAATTACAAAGAATTGGTTGATGCGTGAATATATGAATTCATTTATTTTCAATACATATGTACTAAATTTGCTGAATTTAAAAAGTCTCTCTTTTAATTAATAAAATATTAATTTATCGATATATTAATATCTCTCTAAATTAATAAAATTTCATGGTCCCAAGTTATTAATTTATAGAGGTTTTATTGTATATATATGGAGTGGGTTAACATTATTTCATACTTTTTTTAATAACTGAACAATTATTACGTGAGAATATTAAAATGAGGGGTAAAATTGAAAACTTATGTAATTATTTTTGCTAACATCAACCTTCTTCATCCAAATTCTAACGAAAGGGGGTCAAGTGTAAACAGAAAATTTTCAGAAGGGGTGTAAGTGTAATTTCAAAACTATTTTCGGGAAAGTGTAATTTTGCATTCTCAGAGGAGGTCTAGGTGTAATTAACCCTATATATGTATATATTTATATATATAAAAGAAAACACGGTGTCGGACACGTATGTTGGTATATCCGACACGTTTAGGATTTATTTTAATAATTTTTAAAAAAATTGGGTTGTCTTTTAGAAAAAAGGTTTTGGGCTAAGGTGAAAAAAAACATAAAATTCACTTCTCTCAAACTAAAAATTTTGTGATGAAAATTCAAAAATTGAGAGATGATCAATGATAATTTAACTAATTTGGATGATTAGAATTTTTTTCATTTCGTACTTTTTAAGATAAACTGATTATGTATATCTTTAATGTCATATATTTTGGTTAAAAATTTAGATATAAGACATGCTTATTTTATTTTTTGTCTTGATATTTTTCATATTGTATATTTTAATTTTATGAAAAAATTAGAATATATATCTATACTATTATAAAAGAAAACCTTTTGTCGTACCAATTTTTGAATACCTAAATTTACCCTTTAATTCAATTATTCCCTTAAAAAGAAAATTGGCTAAAATAGTAATTTTAATATTTTTTTATAATTTCACAATTATAATTTTTTTCTTCAACCCACTAACTACCCCACGTTTTGTTCACCTCACTCTACATATTTTTTTTTCCTCAAAAACTTCGTTCTTTCTCATTTTCTCACAACATGATTTTTTTTTTCAAATTTCTTTCTCTCCATCTAATATCATAATTCTTTTTTATATGCTCACGGGGACCGTGTGCACCGACAACTAATATATATATATATATAAAGTATATTAATCTCTCTCTCTCTCTCTCTCTCTTCTTCCCATCTCTCCTCTCAATTTTCCATTTTCTCGATTCTCAATTTTCACATTTATTTTTACTCTCTATTTATTTTCAATATTTTTTTCCATATTTTCTTATACTTTTTAGTGTTTATTTATTTAATTAATATATTTTTAAAATAATAATAATTTTTTAATATAAACTAATTATACACACATTTGAGTGCGCCACGTATACTAGTCTATATAATTGAACAACACCTTTTCAATGCCTTTAATTATTTGGTCTGTTAATTTTTTAATTATTTTATGAATAAATTACCTTTTTCGTCCCATAAAGAAATGATTTTTCTAATTTAGTCCCACGCTTTATGGAATTTTTTATTTGATACCATTTTTATACGAAAAGTTGCCAATTTAGTTTCAAATCCCATTTTTCGTCAAGTTTTAACGAAATGATGGAGACTCCGTTAAGTATAATTAAGCTAAATTACTTTTCCATCTCATAAAGAAGGGACTTTTTCAATCCAGTCCCACGTTTAACGGTATTTTTGATTTGGTCTCATTTTTAGACGAAAAGTTGCCAACTTAGTCCCAAACCCCATTTTCCGTCAAGTTTTAACGGAAGGACGGAGAGCCTGTTAAATGGTTGTTAACGTTGGAGGGAAATTACACACATGATTCTCACTTGATTTGTCTGCTCATTCCACCCCCAAATGGAACATCACGTTATCCTACCCCCCTAACCCTAAAAATCTCTTCAGCCATTCTCTTCCAAATCGCTTGCGATTATTGGTTTGATTTCAAAAAAATCACAAGATCTCAAGTGAAGATAGTGAACATTGGCAGATTCGCGACGATGTCCTTGTGGCTCACGCTTTTACGATTCACGTGAGGAAAACCTCCTGGGAGATATCTAGTATCATTCTCTTCTAATGAGATTTTCAACATGTTTTGCCTCACCTTTTCACATGATTCTGAAGACCCCAAGCGAATCATGCTCCTCGGTGTTAGGCCCGACTCATCAACCAAATCATGCCTCAATTGTCGCCCTCGAGAACTTGTGAGACAGGGAAACAACGAGCGTAGTCTTTTGTTCACAATAATGGTGTAGCTTTTCCCTAGTCCAAATGTGCCACGACTCGTGAGACCACACTTGGGTAGTGGTAGCTTCGTCACCACATTGTTGTGGATGGAAGTCTTGGACGGATCAAAATCATTTTTATCTAAGTCCATTATGGGCCTAATATCTTATTTGGTCCAACTAAATGAGAGTTCGTTTTTTAGAATGACCGAGACCTCATCATATTAATGTCTTTGCATGCATAAATATCCAATACTTATTAAAGGGATAAATAAATACACTGTATGCAATAAACATAGCATAACCCCTATTTGGATGATCACAAGCCCAACTTATGTGACCCACTGAGCCCGCAGTAAGTCTATGGTCTGTCTAAGGTGGTCTTACATTATTACAAAGAGTTAACCTATTGTCATTCCAATGGGTCTTGTAGCTCTTTTTGTTTCGCTTTGATGTCTCACCTTGAGCCTCTAAGTCCGTGGGCTTGTTTTATTACATATGAAATATAAAACCTCACCAAGATTCTAACTACTCTCATTACATGCGAAATAAAATACATGGAATAGAGGAAAAAGCAAGCCATAACATCATGAGGCAAAATACAGGGAGATAATAGTCCCAAAATAAGAAGCATACATGCCCCACTCAACAGTAAAGTAGAAAGGCATTTATCCATACACAAGGTTAGGGCTTTAGTGATTCCATGTTGATCTAAATCAGAAATTCCGTAAAGCGTACGATTGAATTGAAAAAATCTCTTTTTTGTGGGATGAAAAAAATAATTCGGCCTTGTTTTATTATTTCTATTTCTCTCTGTTGAAGTACCCGCCGCACTTTCATTCTAATCCCACCAAGGATAATTTTTTATTTTTTTTAAAAAAGAAAGCCACTCGAAGGTGGTGGGAATCTTTTCGGGGTCCCCATCCCTTCTATATTAAATTAGTTAAAAAAAAAAGGGTATACAGCGGGGAGAGCTACCTCCCTAGTGAAATCTAAAAAACAGTAAATGAAGAGTACTACTCCCTTACAGTCTAATAGAGTGAAAGCAGAAATAAGGAGTACTACTCCCTCACAATATAAAAAGTAGAAAGCATAAACAATGAGTACTACTCCCTTACAACAAAAGACTGTATCCCTAAGACAAAAGTCAGTGACACTATAACGAAGTTGAAGCTTTATCGTGCCAAAATGAATGTGCCAAGCCACTGAAGATATGACCCAAAAAATATGCAACATAGGGCTGTACAAAAGACCATCAATGCACGTGTACACGTGAACAACATACATGCACAAGATCAAGATCAAAATATCCATGGTGCCACAAGCACCGGCTAGGTGCAACAAAAGATAGAGTAAAATCAATGAAATTGTAGCACATGAACAACAGAATTCACAGGTAAGGCCAATATACTTATGATACCACAAGCACCGGCAAGGTGCGGCAAAAGCAAGTATCAACGCGAATATAGCACGTAACAGCATATATGCACAAGAGCAAGGCCAATATATTCATGATACCACAAGCACCAACAGGGTGCAACAAAAACAGAGTAAATCAATGGAATTGTTGCTCAAGAGCAAATTTAATAGACTCATGATACCACAAGCACTAAGGAGAAGTTGTTATCTCTCTCTCCAACTTTCCATTTTCTCTAGTCTCAACTTCTAACTTTCTTATAACTTTTAGTAACTTTTTAGTTATTTAATAAATATATACTTTTAAAAATAATAATAATAAGTTTTTTTAATCTAAAGTAATTATTCTCACACATTTAGAGTGTGTCACATATATTAGTTCTTTATGGGAGATAGGTTTTTTAACATTCTGTTTTATGTTTTTATTTTAATTTTTAATAGAAAATATATGTGTTTTAATTTTGTATAGATTTTCATTTGAAAAAGATAATATGCTTGGATTAGTTAATGAGAATTGTGATTTATATTGAACTGTGATGTCAAATCAATATATTTTTAATGATAATAAATATAATTTAAATAAATATGTTATCACTTTAATTATTATTTCAGAAAGTGAAAACCGAAAATGAAAACATGAACATATGGGTTTTAGTATCTCACATGTTTTGGTCTATCATTTGTACTTTTTTAATATTTAACGTAATTTTCTTACTTATGTATCTAATTTTTCGCTCTCTCACTATTTTTTGGTAGTTTTCTTTTTCAAACATTTTTTCCTCTCTAATATTGTTTCATTATTGTTTTATCTTTTATATATTTTATTAAATAATAAAAAAATATAAAAAATTTATTTTAAATAATATTAAAGAATTTTGTACACATATAGGATATGCCATGAATTCCTGATTTTTCAATAATTGAAGGGGAAAGACCCTGTCTTTCCACTCTGATTTTATCTCTTTTGAAATTGTCCAAAATATGTCCTTACTATTACTGTTTTAATGATTAAAAATATATGAATTTATATAAAGTAATTATTTAAATATTTTTAAACATATAAAAAACAGTAAGCAGAATAGATCTGTTTATTTCACTTTTTTTATTTCTGGAAATTGAGTTTTAAAATACATCTCAAAAGGAGAAATGTTGGAGTATTTGGCCCATAGAGTATTACTTACACTACAAAAAATATAACATTTAATTATGGTTAATTGTCATGGTTAATACGAAATAATCGTAGCAAAATATTCATTGACCACGGTCACAAAATGGTTGTTGGTCATGATTTTTGCGAGGGTGACTAAAACATTTGTCATGGTTAAAAGCCATGGCGAATGTTTTTACCATGGCTCTTAGCGTGGCAAATAAATTTTTCATGGTGGAAAATCTAATTTCTGCATTGGTTTTTATTTAGTCGTAGTTAATAATATTTATTTACTATGATTTTTAGCCACAGTCATTAAAATTGTAGCTAATAGTAATTTTTTTCCTAGTGTTATGGGCCAAGGAAATGATTGGTTAAAGGGTACAAGAAATGGGCTCTGTTACCAGATAATAGTGAACAGCTCAAGCCCATTATCCTTCTGGGTCCATATCCTGTAGGCTCAATTTAAATATCTGGACCCATAGGGCCCTTCAGTTTTGCTTCTTTAACTGTGTCTTGTTTTCATCAAGGACATTTAAGATTTTTTTTGTTTAATTATTATAAGATGACCATTTTCAAATATTTTATAAAATCATTATTCTAATTAAATTAAAACCTTTAAAATTTTAATTTTATAAATATTTATAAATTTTAAGAATATCTTATAATATATTTAAACTTACAAAATATCTTAAATAAATATAGCCGAACACCAACGTATTTTAATTTTCCTTTTTTTTTATTTACTCCCCAATAAGTAAATAATTAACAACAGTAGCACATTTGATATGTGTTTTTAAATTTATTTTATATAAAATCTAAAATATTTATGTATCTTTATATTTTTATGCATGAAATATTTTTTGATTAATTATAATGAAGGATTTGGTTAAAAATGCTTGCATGATAATGCGATGAGGGACAAAAGAGTATATGTTTAAAGAGATGAAAAGATAAAAGTAAATAAAATTAAAGAAAATGATAAAAGTTTAATCTAATTAATCAAGAGTTATAAGTAATTCTTTTACCAACTTTTGCAGCTTATTAATAAAATTATGGTTACTTATACTTAAACTCCCTTTAAAAATGTAAAATTACGCTTTTCCCTAAAAAAATTTTAAAATTACACTTACACTCTCTCAGAAAATTCAACGTTTACACCTAATTCTATTTCATTAGGGTTTAGACTAAACATACTGACGTTAGCAAAAATAATTGATATAAATTTTTAATTTTACCCCTCATTTAAAATTCTCATACAATAATTATGTATTTACAAAGAAAAATATAATAATATTAACATCACTTTATATTAGATTTATTACATTTATCCACTTATAAATACAGAACTATATATGAAAATATTAAATGAAGCGCAAAATTATAAATTTATATAATTTGTTTGCTAATATCAATATTTTACTATCAAATACTAACAGAAGGGAGTTACGTATAAACGGAGAATTTTCAAAAAGAGTATAAATGTGCTAGGGTGTGATGGGTATGAGATTTAAGAGACAAACATGGGCATTCAAATCATTGGGCTAGGGTGTGATGGGTTCAAAAAGAGTAAGAAAAGTTAATAGCAAATTGTTATGGCCCCTACATGTTATAATACAACCAAATCTTGTATTACAATATGGGACTTAATACGCATGAGTAGTGGGCCAAGAGACTTAGTAGCTAGCCACCCCAAGTACACCGTAAACATCCGATTGGCCCTACTAACCTCTATATCGAGGCTAATAGGGTTCAGTAAACATGGCCTTATATTATAATGTACGAACATTTCAAAAAATTACTCGATATAGTATTGGACACGTATAAAACACATACATGATTTGGACACGCCTCGAACACATGTCGAACACGATATATATGTGTCCATATATATATATATATATATTTAAAAAAATGGATTGTCTTTTAGTAAAAAAGAGTTTTGGGCTAAGGTGAAAAAAAAACATAAAATTCACTTCTTTCAAACTAAAAGTTTTGGGCTGAAATTATTAAAAAATTGAGAGATGTTGAGATGATCAGGATAATTTAACTAATTTGGATGATTATAAATTTTTTCATTTCGTACTTTCTAAAATAAACTGATTATGTATATTTTTAAAGTCATATATTTTAGTTAAAAAATTCTAAGACATGTTTATTTTATGTTTTATCTTGATAGTTTTCATATTGTATATTTTAATTTTATGAAAAATTTAGAATATATATCTATACTATTATAAAAAAAACCTTTCGTCGTACCAATCTTTGAATACCCAAATTTATCATTTAATTCAATTATTCCCTTAAAAAGAAAATTGATCAAAATAGTAATTTTAATATTTTTTTAATAATTTCACAATTATAATTTTTTTTCTTCAATCCACTACCCCACGCTTTTCTCACAAACTTCGTTCTTTCTAATTTTCTCACAACATGATTCCTTTTTTTTCAAATTTCTTTTTTTTTTTATATGCTCACGGGGACCGTGTGCGCCGACGACTAGTATATATAAGAAGAATATATCTATATATATAGCAAAATAAAATTTGACCAAATTAGTTCAATTTTGACCAAATACTTTTTTCTAGTATTTTTGAATTTTTTAATTCCCAAGAAAATCCTCATTGGTTAGAAACATTATTTATTTTTAATATAGTAATTATTTATTTTGTATTTATCTAGAATATTATCTCCAAGATTATAAAAAAATTAATTGTCAAGAAAAAATCTTATTGGTTAGAAACATCATCTATTTTAATATATTAAATATTTATTTTATATTTATCCAAAATCTTATATCCAAGATTATAATTGAATTTCTAAATATCAAGAAAAAATCTAATTGGTTGGAAACATTATCTTTTAATATATTAGATATTATTTTATATTTATCCAAATCATATCTCCAAAATTATAATACTAATTTAATTTATATTTATCTTAAATGATTACCTAACAATCATGGTCTCTGTCACATTTGTGTTTGAATACTTTGCATCTCTCATTCATTAGATAGACTTAATTCTACCAATTTTCTATTCTCCATTTACGATTTTAAAATTTAACACTCTGTATACTTAATTCTTCTCATTGCTTTTACTATGACTAGAGTGACATCTTACACTTTCTATGGTATTAATTTATTTGTTTTCCTCCATGTTCTTTCAATTATGTTAATCTTCATCCATTACTCATATACTTATGTCTATTAAATTTTAATATATATTTATCCTCTACACTCATCTCATGTGGCTAAACTGATGTTTTACTCTTTATCACGATGTCGTTTTATTTTTTATATCTTAGTTTTCATGATACTTGAAATATTGAAATAATAATCTGTACCATTTTTTATGTTTTCTTTATTAAATAAAACTTTAATATTTATTCCTCTTATGGTGTTAATTCTCATATTTCTATATATGGTGATTGCTTGATTTGTTTTTCTACAAGAAGGAATAGATTTATTTGGTGCTAATGGTAAATATTGCTTTTAAATATTTTTTTGTATTATTTTACTTAATTTATCATTTGGTTTTTATTTCTGTTAAATATCCACTCTTTCCTATCTTTTATACACAAGTTTTTTGTTTCTATATATTATGATTTCATCCATTAATTTTGTTTTATAGTTTACTTTTGTTGTTCTTTTTCATATTTTATTTTTAAAATTTTTGTTTTTTCTACAAGAATGAACATATTATTTAGCCTTAATGGGTATTATATTTCATTTAATATTTATTTTATGATTCTACTTAATCTGTCATTTAGTCTTTATTTCTGTTGAAATATCTATCCACTATTTATTTTATGCACCAAATTTTACATGTATAATATATATACATCATCTTTTAAAATTTTATTCTACAGTTTAATTATGTTGTTCTTTTTCAAATTTTATTTTCTTAACAAGAAGGGATAAATTTATTTAGTGTTTATAGGTACATATTGAGATAATAATCTCTACCATTTTCTTGTGTTTTCTTTATTATATATTAAGTTTAATATTTATTCCTCTTATGGTGTTAAATTTTCATATTTCTATGGTGATTGCTTGGTTTTGTTTTTCTACGAAAAAGAATAGATTTATATGGTGTTAATGATAATATTTTAACATTTATTTGAAATATTCTATTTGATTAGACATTTAATTTTTGTATCTGTTTAAATATTTATTCTTTTGTATCTTTTATACACCGGTTTTTTTTTGTCCATATATTATAGTTTCATCCATTAATTTGTTTTATAGTTGACTTTTGTTGTTCTTTTTTAGTTTTTGTTTTTCTACAAAAGCGAACAAATTTATGTAGCGTTAATTGCTACATATTTCGTTTAACATGTATTTTGTATGATTCTACTTAATCTGCTATTTAGTTTTTATTTATGTCTAAGTATTTACCCGTTGTTTATTTTTATGCACCAATTATATATACATATATATTATCATCTTTTCAATTTTTAATCTACAGTTTAATTTTGTTGTTCTTTTTCAAACTTCATTTTTTTCACAGAAGGAACATATTTCTTTAATGTTAATAGGTACATATTTATTTCTTAGTATGATTCTACTTAATTCATTTGACGTTTAGTTTTTATTTCTATTTAAAATTTACTCTTTTGTATATTTTTAAACACCATTATATATATATATATATATTATAGTATCATCCGTTATTTAAGTTTAGTTTTGTTGTTCTTTTTTAGATTTTATTTTTTTGTTTACTAATTACGATGTTTTACAAGGTGGAAAGAATGATCATATTAGTTTCTCGGACTATGTAAATATGATTCTAGTAAATCTATGGTCATGTGGTTTGTAAATCTTTATATTTTCATATAAATATATGTATTTTCATGTGTGTGTAATTCGAGCTATTTTCAGAAAAGATCCACACGATTGTTTGAATTCTTTTCTTCTTTTGTATATTTTAATTTAATAAAAAAATATATAGAGATGTGTTAAATTAATAATACATATAGAGGCCAATTCAATAAAATATTAATATTAAATTTTTAACTATTTTTAGTTATTCATAGTAAAACTATCATTAAATTTCTTTTTGAACTTTGAGATATTAAATCTTTTTAGTTCATTGTACTAAATAATTAAAATTCTCACTACTAATATATTAAATTTTTGATATATTTATTTGTATATTTCGGAATATTCAAATAAGTATCATTTTTTAATATTTTAATTTTATAAATAAGAGATCATCAAAATCAACTGACTTGCAATTTTTTTAGAGAAAAATATCTCTTTGAATTTTTGGAAAGTAAATTATATCGTTATAAACACTTTTTACTTTTGTAATTGGTTGAACGAAACAAAATAATTAAATAAATGAAAACCTCAAAACTAAGTTTGTAAAAGTTTTGCAACATATATTTATATGGTGAAAAGAAAACTTATTATTTAATTAAATAATAATAAATAAAAGAATTTATAAATACAAAATACCAATGTTTTTCTCTTGTCCTAAAATAAGGCAAGAATTAATAGTTGAAAATAAAAATTTGATGAATGAACTTTCTGAATTTAAGAATAATTTAATAAGTTTTCGAAGTATAACAACATATTGCAAGGGAATTGTAGTAATTTTTTAATTTTTAACTTGAATTTAGCTTATGTCGTGATTCACTTAAAAAAAGAAAAAAAGAAAATAATCTACATATTAGTAAGTTATTACATTTGAACTTTTTAATTCACTTCATGCAAAACATGAACTATAGAATAATTAATTACTTGAGTTTTTATGGAGATAAAGTTTCATATTTTATCCTTCAAAAGCCACTATGAGACATACTTCCGCCGTTTATACTTTACAGTGTTATATTATTTCCAAAAATTCAAAAAATTAAATATGGAGTAGTATGGTTTGCAAATTGCTCGAAGGCTATAGCAGTATAACATATTAACACGGCTCATTTGTTATTTTTTGTTAAAACTTAGTAGTTATAATTGCCTACTTATATATTTCAATATATTTTGTATTTTAATATTGGCATATTTTGTTTTTTTATTATTATAGTTTTTTTTTTCTCCTCTTGCTAACCTTTTTTTATTAACGTATTTAGGCTTCTAGAAAAATGTATGATAAATATTTATTGTCTTAACTGTTCATTTATTTTTGTTCAACTCATTCTTTTGTTTTAAGATTAATCTTTCATCTTTTAGGATTTCTTTGAGCCGATGAAAGTGTTTTTATTATCAGGGTCGGTTATAATATTGCTATATTTCTTATTTAATTGAATTTAGTCATTTATGTTTATTTGTTCTTATTTTATTTTGTCATCATGATAATTAATTTACTCCTTATCTTATTCGTTCAAAATGATGAAATGATATTGGGATTTTGAAATTATCTAAAATTATTTTTCTTTTAGATATTGTCAGTTTTTGGATCTAAAGAGCTCCTAAAAGGATCAAGTAGTCGACCACTCGTGCTAAATGCATGCTCATAAGCAACGGTGAACACGTGAGTTGCCAAAATATCCCTTGCTACTCGACAAAGAATCGGATATCTTGAGGAGTCTGTCTTCCACCAAATTAAGATATCAAAAGCCTCATCTCTTTTCTCATGAGGTTCACTCAAATATTGCGACAACTCTGATTTTTGTTCCACATTCTCATTTTACTCTATGTGTTTGTCAAATCCCAACTTTATAAGCTTCATTACATCTCCAAGTTCATCAACCTCATAACCTAAAATTATTGGGCTAGAAGTATCTCTCCTAACTTGAGAAGTATGAGAATCATAAAGGTGCAATTAATGATAATGGAGGTCATTTAGTGCATTCTCAGTGTTTCTCTCAAAAATCAAAGCGTTAGCTCTCCCAACTCCATATATAAAATTCAAACAATACGATACATACTTCATCTAACGGGGATCAAGTACCACGACAACAAACAACAACTCATTCATATTTTAATATTTGATCAATATTTGTCAAACTTTTCTTTCATTCTTATAGCCATTCTGTCCAAGAAAATGTCCTTACTTGTGACCAAGTTGGCAATATTAGCATATATGCTCACCAATTCATGAAAGAATGCATTTGATGTGATGTATGAACTCCCCGTCATCTTTAAAGTTACAGAGTAAAACAATTTCAAGAATTTTAGCATTTGTCCAATCTTGAAAATTAGGAGGACCAATTATATTTTACCCCCGTCCTCTCCATTTCTCATTATCACCCACATCTTCAATATCATCATAACTATCAAAGTAAAGAGCATACACATTATTCTCCCAACCGCTTAAAAGCCCATTCAAGTTTTTCAGCATGCTCCAACATCAAGTATGTTGAGTTTTGCCTAGTATCAATGTCAAGACTCACAAGATGTTTCGATTCAATTTTTTTCATATCAACACATTTTTTAAAACTCCGGAACCTAGAAGGAGAAGACCTCACATCTTTCACAATGAGATCCACAATATGTGCACAACACCTCACATGCAAGAATTTATTTTCAAGAATAGATCTTTTACATTTGGTATTTCTTTTCAAGTAATCAATAACAAGATCATTTGATGAGGCATTATCAACTGTAACAGTTAAAATGTCTTCGATATTCCACTCCACTAAGCACTCCTCTATGACTCTTTCTATTGTGGCTCCTTTATGATTTTCAACCACAAGAAAGTTCAGAATTCTCTTTGCAATTTTCATGAATCATCAATTCAATGAGCAGTAAGACACATATAATATAAATTCTGAATCGGCGTCCATATATCCGTGGTGAGACATACACGTGATTTCAAAAGTTTCTCAGTGCTTTCTCCTCTGCCACGTAGAGTTTCATGCAATCTCTAGCAATAATGATGTGGCTTGGAACTACAAATCTAGGTTCTAAAGCTTGAGAATAAACTCTAAAACTTTCCCTTCTCCCATTTTAAAAGGTAGCTCATCAATTACCACCATCTTTGCTAAAACATTTCTAATTACTTCAATGCCCAACTTTTTCATTTTACCAAATGCACGTTCATTTTCTGTTTCTGGCTTAGCAAAGTCTGTAATTGATTTTTGAGATTTATCCTTTCTATGCAGTCCGAATAACTATAAAACTAAGCCCGATTGCTAAACTACGATTTTTCTTGTAATAGCATAAGACCAACCCAACCCACCCTTAACCCACCAAATGCGGTGTGGTTTGGGTTCGGCAGGTCGGTTGGGGCGGTCCGGCGATTTTGTTGAACACCCATAACTAAACTACCTTTATAGTGGTGAATATATACCCCCCACATGCATCAACGTGTGAAGATATATAAGGGTAGTTTGATTATAAAAAGATTCGTTTCACCTACAATAATCAGTAACAAGTCAATCAATGATAAGTATTATCTTTAATTAATTTTTTTGTTAATATTTATAAATTAGGTGAATTTTGACTAACGAATAAATCTATTTATTAAGCAAAAGCAAATTTCAGAAGTACTAAATATAAATTTTCAAACTACAGAAAATTTATGTGTAATTAATTACACCAACTTCGTAAGAAGGGAGTGTAATTATCCCTCGTAGAAACTTATGGAATGCAAGAGGTCTTCGCAGTTCAATCAAAGGGTAGACTGAACATGGCAATTTGTGGCCAACACCAATAATTTATTTATGGATTGGTTTTCTACTGTAAATTTGTACTGCGTCTCATGTCATATTTTATGCTGATAAATTTGTTTGTAAGTTTTTCAACCTGCAGTGTTTATATGTTTAAGTACACCAATGATTTTTTGTCCGAGTGGTGAGGTTGAGGTTGAGGTCCCACAACTAAGAGGTCGTGGGTTCGAGTACTATGAATGTAGGGAGTTGTTTAGTTTATAGGATGTTTGTATTATTTCTTTGATTGTTGTTGGTAGATCTAGAGATGTCATACTGTGGACTGAATAGATGTTGTTATATTGTAAATTAAACATTATAATAGCAGTTGATGCTTTAGAAACATTGTTCTACTTTCAAATTAATAGTTCATCGTTTATTATAAAAAAAATAAGTTCTACTTTTAAATTAATAGTTCATCGCCTATTATAAAAAGAATAAGTTTAAGTACGACACATGATATAATATGTTTTTGCAATAGAGAATTCAATTTAATTTAGCATACCCTAATTTGGTTCGTTCAGTTTAAATGTCTAAACTACATCAATTATTTTTCTTGAATCAAGGTTGGTCACATCAAAATAATTATATTACAAGTTTACCTTTATAATTCATTAATTACATCATTCATTATACTAATATGCATAAAAGATTAAATAAAATTAAGGGTAAATTACAGTCACATTCTCTAAGGTTTTGTATAATTATAAATACCCCATCGTTGTTTGAAAAATTACAAACACCCTCCGAGGTTTGTAATTTTTAACCAAATGCCTAAAATTGACCATTTTGCCCTTACATTTTTTTATTAAAATTGTAGAAAAATCAGTTGAGGCAAATTGCATTATTGCTCCCCTGTGTAAAAAAATTTAACAAACATCTCCCTGCCCATTGTAGTCCGAATTTTTTTTAAAAATTAAATAAAAAATAATTCAGTACATAAGGCATTCTAATTAGTTCATCCATAAAAATGGATAGAATTGAGTTATTTGTTAGACAGTTACAAACCTCAGGAGGATATTTGTAATTTCTCAAACACAAGAAGTATTTGTAATTATGTCAAATCTTAGGGCAGGTACCTGTAATTTACCCTAAAATTAATGAATCACTCTAATAAAAGAATAGAGTAGACAAATATTTACCATCAAATTGGACCTAATTTCAAGAATATTCATTAATTTTAAAATTAATTCTAAGACCTTAATAAACCCCATTTTTGGTTGGTGAAGTTGTTAGAAGCCATCTATAGTCAAGATTATGTCTGAAGAAATCACATTATTATTTTTCCTTTTTTAGTCTCTTTGAATAAAATCACATAATTCTTGCTGAAGTAATGAGGAAAGTCATAAACTTTTCTCAAGAAAATGAAAGTATGATTGATATATTTCTGCTAAAAAAAAGCTACTGTTTAAGCCCATAATAACCAACACAACAAAGAAAAATATATATGCAACACCTTCCAAAATTCTTGACAAAATAAAAATTAATAATGGAAAAATATAATTTTGATCCACCGATATAAAGGTGGTGGGAGTTTCAATCCAAGCTAATACGAGATTTACAATAAACAACTGTAATTTATGAAAAATAATAATTTTGATCCGAAAAACTCTAATTTAGTCATTTTATGGATCAAAATTTGCCAATTTTTTTTATATTATAGTCCTTAATTATAAATAGGTAAATTACAACCATCTCTCCTGAAGTTTGACATAATTATAAATACCCATTTATTAGAAAAATTGTAAATACCCCATAATGTTTGTAACTTTTAACCAAAGGCCTAAAATTGACTATTTTGCCTTTGAATTTTTTATTAAAATTGCAGAAAAATAAATCGAGGCAAATTGCATTATTGCTCCCCTATGTAAAAAAATTTAAGAAACCACTCCTTGTGCATTGTCGTTCAAAATTTTTTTAAGAATAAAATAAAAAAAATAATTTCGTGCATAAGGGCATTTTGGTCAGTTCACTGATAAAAATGGATGGAAATGTGTTATTTGTTAGACGATTACAAATATCAGAAGGAATTTGTAATTTTTCAAACATCGAGTAGGTATTTATAATTATGCCAAATTTTAAAAGAGGTAACTATATTTATCCTTATAAATATCGAATTGTTCTAGATTGAAACTCTCACCGGTCCTGTATTAATAGATCAAAATTACATTTTTTTCAATAAATAAATAAAATATCCAACTACCATACATATATACAGCCAAACTGCTGATCCACTGGCATTGAATCATAGTAATGTTGCAATAAATGGACAGATGAAAGACTTTGAAAAGAAATGAACCTTACAAAAGCACACCACGTCACTCTCGCATGCAGACAACCACCCCACATCTTTATTAATTTCTACATTTCCCCACCTATTTTCTGGTTATTCTCATTTAACCCCACACCCCAAACAAGCCATTTTAATTCAGTGAGTTGCCAGAAAAACTCAAGTCTGAATTTCTTGAATCTTTTCTTGGATTCATCATTTTTAATTGTTTCTTTTTTGTGTTGAGGTCTGAGTGGGACAGAGAAGAATGAAGCAACTGAGTGGGAATGTTCAGAGGAAGACATTCTCATCAGTTCTGGTGAAGTTTGCTGTCTGTTTTCTGGTCTTGGGAATTGCTTATCGCCTCTTCTCTTCAAGTTTACTGCAGTTCTCACCTGTTCTTGTGGGTAATGATGGGGAGCGCGGGTTGAGTGTGGGCAAGACTACGCCACCCCAGGTTGTGGCTGAGCCACCGCCTGAGATCACTGATGATCCTTTTCTGAATCTTGATGATCATGCTCCGGAAAATGGTGAGTCAATTTCCCTTCTTTTCTTGAACCCCATGTATGATTTTTCACTACCCTTTTTGTGTGTTGTGATTTGGGAGTTTGAATTTTAGTAATTAGAAAGAAGAACATGTAGAAAAATATGTTCTTTCTGCATTTTCTAGCTTCACAGATGAATGAAACTGAGAATGGAAAAAGATTAATCTTTACTTATTATTGTCAATTTCATTCTTTGGGTGGTTAAGCTGCTGATTATTAGTATGAAATGATGAAGATTTAAGGGCTAAAATCTTGAATATATGTATATAGGTGAGTTGAACTTTTACCTGTTCAATTTATGATGCTCACTGCGTTATAAGAAATATAGCATTTAACCATGACAATGGTTATTAATAAATAGCCGTAACAAATAGTCATGACGAAGGCCACCCAATGGTTGTCGGCCATGGTTTTTGCGAGGGTGGCTAAAACATTTGTTATGGATCTTAACTATGGCAAATAATTTTTTTAAGGTGGAAAAGTTAGTTTTTTGCATTGGTTTTATTTAATTGTGGTTAATAATAGGTATTTACCGTGGTTTTTGGCCATAGTTATTGTTGTAGCCAACAGTAATTTTTTTTCTAGTGCAGTTACATGCTACTGCCTGGAATTCAGACTTATTTCTTCATGTTTTTCCAGTCACAGAGAAGTGCAACTTATTTTTAGGAGATTGGGTTCCTGAACCTAATGGTCCAATGTACACAAACACCACTTGCCATACTATTGAAGCACCTCAGAATTGTATGAAGAACGGACGGCCTGATTCCGATTACATCTACTGGAGGTGGAAACCAAGGGACTGCTATCTACCCAAGTTTGATCCAAGCAAGTTTCTTAACATAATGCGAAAAAAATCAATGGCCTTTATCGGTGATTCAATTATGCGTAATCATGTGCAGTCGTTGCTCTGTATGCTCTCAAAGGTACTGTTTCAAGCTTTAAGTTCGATGAATTCGTTACATTTGAGAACTGCATGAGATCATATGTTGATGCTCATCCTCTGTTTCATGTCTACATCTATTCGTTTGAGCATTTTTGTTGAGAGTTAATATGTT
Organism: Sesamum alatum; assembly: GCA_034509735.1. Taxonomy (NCBI): domain Eukaryota; kingdom Viridiplantae; phylum Streptophyta; class Magnoliopsida; order Lamiales; family Pedaliaceae; genus Sesamum; species Sesamum alatum. The sequence goes on along the minus strand of JACGWO010000011.1, from coordinate 24,331,588 downwards.
CTGGTTCTGTCGTTTTTGTGTTTGTCATTCAGCTGATGAATTTCTTTCTTTGTGGACCTCATTATTTCGCACAATCTTAGACTTAAAGAATGTTGGATGCACAATTGCTATGAGTGTGTGGTGGGAATACCGTCATTGTCCGGGCACAGACGATGTGATCTGAGGGTCCATGTGTCTGTTGTTATTAGCTGTTGCTTGAAAATGACTAGGGATGATGAATAGATTATGGCTGCTATCATGATTAAGGCCTCATTTGACATATGTTCAAGGAAGGTTTCTTTGGCTGCTTGTGCTTTGCACTTACTGTTATCTGCTAGATTTGATTGAAGGTTGCTCTAATGGTTTCTTCGTCTACGTCGAAACCTGATTTTCATCCACCAAATCAATTTGAATGCGGAGAACTTTTATGCTGGTTTTCTTGATCAAGAGCCCATGTTTTACCTAAAGCATCTCTAGTTGCTTGTCACCAGCAACTGTTATGTCATACGCCGTTTGTTCGTTTCCTTGTGTTGTTTCGTATAGGTAGAGGTGGTATGTTAAGCTTATAACCGTTATATTGCAGGTCGAAAAAGCTGTAGACATCTATCATGATGAACCATACAGAAACAGAAGATGGTCTTTTCCCTCGTACAAGTTCACTGTCTCATTGTTCTGGTCGCCTTTCCTCACCAAAGCACGTACTTTTGAGGACGACAATGGAGTTTCAACGGGCTTAATCCAGCTTCATCTCGATGAGCTAGACACATTATGGACAAAGCATATTGAGAATCTTGATTATGTAATAATTGCCGGAGGGAAATGGTTCCTCAAATCTGCACTCTACTATGAGAACAACACTTTGGTGGGCTGCCATAACTGCCACAATGCGAACATAACTCAGCTCGGATTCCTGTATGCCTACAGAAAAGCGATAAACTCAGTGTTGAAATTCATCGTCGGGTCAAAGACGAAGGCGTTTACTCTGTTCAGAACTTCAGTTCCTGATCACTTTGAGAATGGAGAATGGAATACAGGTGGTTACTGCAACCGGACAAGACCGTTCAAAGAGGGGGAGATTGAGATTAACGATACAGACAAAATTCTGAGAAGGATCGAACTTGAAGAGTTTCAGAGCGCAGCAGCAGAAAACAGGGCGAGTTTGGAGCTATTTGACGCGACTCTTTTGTCGCTCTTGAGACCTGATGGTCATCCAGGTGTTTACCGGACGGAACGTCCGTATGCTGGGAAAGATAAACATGCAAAGATCCAGAATGACTGTTTGCATTGGTGCTTGCCAGGTCCTATAGACTCTTGGAATGACTTGTTATTGGAAATGCTTCTGAAACACTCAAACTGATAATAGTTGCTATTGTACAACTTTGCTTATGGTTCTTGGTCTTTTCCTATGTCACTTCTTTAGATGAGGAAACAAGATTACCATTTGAAAATGGTAGCAGCACTGTAAAAGCATTATGTACAAATGTTTCCTAAGATGTCACCCCTAGTACAAGAATGTATAGATTCTTACAGGGTAACTATTGTGGGCTGAGAAGAAAGGTTGCTTTTACCATGTTAATTCAGGTTCTTTATCTTTTAACAGATTAATCAGGACAGTATCTGTTCAAACATCACTATTTTGCTGCATAGAATGTTACGTTCTCTTGAAATACTTGAAAATACAACCTAGTTTCTTGAACTGACTGCCATTCTGCAATTTAAGAGACCAGAAAGGAAGTAATAGCCTAAATTCCATTTGAACTCCAAACCATATCAGACAACAGAATTAGTTGGCATGTAAACTGGATAACTGGACAATGAGAAGAAAATTATGGCAAATAAACACGATGAAGAAGCAAGATATCTATAACACAAAGATCCCGAGTTTCAACTGCCCGCAGGAAATAAAGTTATTTCAACTATCAATTTATGTCTTGAAACTAAAGTTTATTCGAAGGAATATTTTTGTGCTCTAAGCAGCAAATTTGCAGCAAACATCTCAATAGAGAGCACTAGGAAGGCTCAGACCACAGATACGATGAACGTAGTATCTGGTACTACTTGGTTGAAGGTGCTGTCTCTTGCTTCCTCTGGTCTGCCTTGCGTAACCAATCCTGCATGTTTGGAGCATGAACCCAATATAAGACCACGTACACGTGCATAAGAAGTGTTCAATCAAAGCTCCATAAAATTATGGTGCAGCATGGTTATAATAAATGTTTTGTGTATAAAAATGTCACCTACTCCAATTCAGTAATGAGAGAGAGCTCTCAACTAAATATCTCAATATCTTTGTTGTATCCTTCTATATGATTAATGTATTTCTAATCTACAATTGATGCAGATTAAACCACAAAATTAAAAATCCAAAGTAATCAAAATGCAAGAAAGCCAAACAAAAGAGGATAAGTAAATAAATTTAGACTAGAATATGCCAGGAATAGTTTCATCCTCAAACTTCACCATGATATATGCACTTTCCCTACATGAATGCACACACCACATTGATTTTCAGCCATTAGGGAAATATCAACTCTCCATTCACTGATTCACATTGCAGATTAAAGATTATCATTGTTCTTTTCTAGGCTGAAAATAAACCAAGTTGCCCGAAATTTTGGCTAGGGATCAAGTAGATTTTTGAGCTTGGTTTGTTAACATATCAGATTGATCATTTTTACCATTCAATCAATTTTTCAACTCAGTTTAGCTCTACTGGATAAGCTAGCTAGAGTCCAAAATACATGTCAAACAAACTCAGATTTGTTCTGCTCAATTAGTGTCTGTTTATTCCAGCTACCGCTATTCCACGATTAAACTAAACTCCAACATGATTTCTAAAACAAATTCAACATAAACAGTGTATTATTGTTTCGAATCAGTATGTCAATCATCCTATTTTTCTTCACACATTGAGGCGTTAACTGAAGATCAATTCAAGTAAATTTGATCAACGACTACATTTTGGGATTAATATCCATCGATTAAAGTAAAAATAAAGGTACTGAAGAACCCATCTTCGAAACGCCACCAAGATTGAACATTTTGGGATAAAAATCCATCAAACGTTTCACGGAAGAAATTACCTATTGTAATCGTCCGATCCAGAAGATATTTCAGACAATCCAACAAAATAAACACAAACTCAATAATAGAACAAAAGCAAAATTACAATACTGAACATTGAAACACCAAACCAAGGAAACCAAAAGAGATCAACTATTGTAAGCTTACATTTTCAACGAAGAGGAGATCGGCGACGACGACGGTCCCTACTATTCCGGCGAGAACCGCGGTGGGGCCAGTGAGCAGACTCCACTTCCTGTATATCATTCTTACAGTTTTTCGTCTCTCCTCCTTCTCTCGCTCCGCTTTCTCTCTTTCTCTCTCTCTAGCTCCGCATACTTGTGTATGTATATACGGTTGTTGTATGCATCTCTGATATTGGGCTTGTGTGGGCTAAATGGGCTTCAATACATCAAAGTTCTTAAACACATGGGCCCAATAAATGTGGCCCATTAGTATCTTTTTTTTCAGGCTCGGCCCAGTAACCCCAACAACAACTAATTCATTATAGGGTTCTAAATATTTTGAGTCGATTCGAAACAATACTATTCAAGCTTGTTCGAATTAATATCGAGCTTGGAAAATTGTGCTACAATTTGATTTGATTATTGCGCTAATTGAACTTAAACGAGTAATTTGATGTTTTTAAGTATACTTTATATATTTTATCATTTTTACGCTAATTGAACCGATCACAATTCGAGTTTTCAAAGCTTACAAACAAAATCTTTTGTTCAAATTTGATTCGTTAAGTTTCATAAGTCGAATTCAAACGAGCTTTTATTGATCGATTTCAATCTAATATCGAATAATTATATTTAGTTTTCAGCCCTAAACACACACACATATATATATATTAAAATCTGCATTTAAATTGATGAATTTGAAGTATAAATTCCAAATTCACAAATGAAAAGTTTTTTGAATTTGTTTATTCTTATTTACTACACTGTTCAAAATATTAATGATTTTCAAATTCCTCAAACATGGAGTCATTTAATTTTTATTATTCAAATTCTTTTGTCAAGTCTAAACCTTCCATCCAAATGTAGCATTAGATAATTTTAAATTTAAAGAATTTCAAACCTTCCAATTCTGAATTCGAACAATGTGTTGTAGTCAGTAGAACATTAACGGATTTCAAGTTCTTTTAGTATGTTGAAATTCATTTTTTAAATATAGCCTAAGAACAATAAATTATTACAAGCTACAAATACTGCAAATAAGATGAAATTCAAATTTATATCTTATATTTATATAAGTGTTGCAAATATTTTATGGTTCGTAGCTTCTTATTAATATCAGTTTTCTAAATAGTTAAATTAATTTATTTATAATTTTTTTTATAAAATATGAGGCAAATAAACTAGAAAAACATACACATAATTACATTAATGATCATCCTTTTGATTTATTATGATGAATAAATTATTTAGCTAAATATTTTTTTAATATATTGAATTAATTCATTTAAAAAAAATTAAAGAAGGAGATGACGGCACAATGCTGACGTGGTAGCAACATGACACAATGGTGATGTAGATCGGACGTCATCATGTGTTCATTATTTTTCTTCTAGAAGGACACATGCAGTTGTTACAGCCAATGATATGATTCATGTACCCAAATCATACTATAACTTTTTTTTTTTTAAAGAGAAATGAGGATTATATAATTGTATTAATATTGATAAATTAAAAAAATATGAAAATTTGATTAATAAATTCATATCAGCTAAAACAATTATCTATTATAATAATAGATTCATTTTAAATGAGATAAATACTCACACGTTTCGAACTTATTCATCAAACTTCATACTATTATAAAAAAACAAGTGTTGCAAAAGTTATTGGGAGTAAAAAGGTAAATAGTAAATACTCATATAATTGATATTAGATCTAAATAAACTATATGATCAAATAAATTAGAATTATCATGATATATATTTATTTTTTTTAGACAAAAACTTTGGGTTATGCAATGAAATGGTAATATTTATTATGTAATCTTTTGAGTATGATCAAGTTAAATTTAAATTAACTTTTTAGAGGAGAAAGGAAATTTAATTGTCACTAAATTTAAAATAAAAAGCTTTTTTTTTAAAAAAAATAAAATGTAAAAGATTAATAAAAACACTTTGTTTCGCTTTCCAAATATTGGTTTTGTTTAGATTTGATTTTGGGTTGTTTTCAGAACAAGCTAAAATAATCCAAATGTTTGACAATATTTCACAAAAAGTATTGTGGCCCATCTTATTTTTTGAATGTTATTTTACTATTCAAACTTTTTTCCCATATTTTAAGAGATTCCTCCCTTTTTTCTTGGCTTCACCAACCTTCATCTCTCTCCTTTTCGTGTTTATTTATTTATTTATTTATTATTATTTTTAAAATGTGATGAATTAATTTATATATTTAGCGTGAAAGATTTTTTATTATATGCATAAAAAAACGGTATGCCATGACGACTAGTATGTCTAAACTGTTGTTTCTGTAAGTGAGTCCAAAACATTGGCCACATCTAAAAGCCTAAAACCATGGCAAATATTTTGGTCATGGCTAAAAATCATGACAAATATTGTTAATCGTGGTAAAAATTTAAACTTCCACATTGCTTTTATTTGAGTGTTATTAATAATATTAATTTACCACGGTATAAAGCGTGGGTCATTTATTATAGCGTAGCGAAAATATATTTTTTTATAGTGACATGAGATATCAATTACAATGTGTAAAAAAAACCACCTATACATGGTTATATATTTATTACTATAGAAAAACACAAAAAAATGTAAAAAACTTACCAATTATTTTATTTGAAAATCTGTTGAACTTTCATTTCATGAGTTTTTTACAATTCACATTTGAACAAATTTTATTAGTACCATATATTAGTTTAGCTTGACTTATCACTTTACTTTCAAATTAATTTTCTCAAAAGTTTAAAATTCGTAGTTGTCACTACGAAAATAAAGATGAAAAACTCTGGCAATTTTTTTTTCAAAATATCAATATGTAAAAGTACAAACATAAAACTATGTACAAAAATTAAGAATTTTAGATGATAAGTAGAATCGACTCGATTAATCTATTAAAAATTTACAAGTTCAATGATTATAAGTTAACGGATATTTATGGATTTTTATAGTATTAGATTTTACCCATTCAAGACCCATACCCGCGGGTATTTTTGGGTCTAGACCCTACCCATACCCGAAACACTTATTACAATGGGTATGGATCCGGATCCCGGTCTAATATAAAAAAATGGATTCGGGTCCGGGTCTATTGTATAACTAATGGGTCTGGATTCGAGTAATACCCACCCATTGACAGATCTAAATGAAACCTATTATTCTCCCCATTGGATGTAATGTATACATTGCCGTCAACGATTCGATGCTAGCAAAGGAACTAAATTTCTAAGGTTTAGTTAGAATTTGGGCACAATGCTACTAAACATGACTATACAAGGGTGGTGTTGTTTTATGAAGCGAAGGCATAAATTATGGAGTTAGTTCCTCACCTGCCTCCCAAATCCCAAACAAGGGCAAAGTAAACAATGCTAGCCCAAGTCGAATGCAAGTCTGGAAGAAAAAAACAAGAGAGAAAGATTGATAGAAAATTCTTGTGAGAATATTGAAGACGTAACTGAAATTGAACTTGAAATTAATTACTTGGAACGAAGGAGATGGAGGTGAAAGCTCAAGGCAGCGCCGAGTTGGATAGAAAGGAACATATAGAGGAGGAAGATGAAACAAAGTGTAATAAATGTCATCTACAAATGTCAGCACATTAATGGGAAATCAAGTGAAATTTTGTGTACAAATGTGGGCAAAATTGACCAAAAAGATTTAATAGGGGGTTGAGATGGACCTCATATATTTTGTTTAATATCACGTCCTATTCCATATTGTAATAGGGGTTGTAGTAGGTTGTAATACAGCGCCAAGGGAGTTAGTAGCAGGCTGGTGTTTTTTTTTTTTTTTTTTTTCTTCAGTAAACGCGTTGTTGATCAAGATTAAACCAGATATCTAGCCTAGTAGCATGTGGTAAACACGGCCTGACAATGTTAAAGTGTTATACAAGATCTACACTCCCACATTCTTTTTTAATGATGGAAATGAAAATATATGATTACATCAATGTTTTAATAAATTGAGCAATTGATCAATTTATCGATTTTATCAAAATATCAATATAACTAATCATTATGAAACAAATTACAACAAACTTGTGTAAGAACTAAAACTTATTCACGAGAACTCAATTTTGGTCCCACCAACATATTCAACCAGAAAAATATTTACCCAAATCAGGTTTGCCCGAATCTGAATAAATTATATGCCAAGTACAATACACTTGCCATATGATTGATTCAACCACACGACAAGTGCATTACACTTGTTATATAATTATGGGAAGTTCAAATTCAAATCAGGGCTCGGCCGGACCTGAACTAATTATATGACAAGTGCAATACACTTGTAGTATAATTGGTGTACAGTTTAGAAAAAATGTTCAATCACATAATAAATATATCACACTTATCATATGATTGACTTGATTCGATCAAATTCAATTCAAATAATTTTTTTTCTATAATTAATTAAAGTTCCATCAAAATCGATCCGAACAAAAGTTCCCATTTCAATCATTGTATAGATGAAAATTCCCATTAAACCAAAAAAAAATTACAACCCACCTTTCTCAGCTACTCATCACCTCAAAAAGTCTTCAGCTCTATAATTGCCCAATCTTCACACTATTCTCTCCACTTCCTTCCACCCTTCCATGGCGAACCCCACCCCCCACATCGCCATTCTCCCGACTCCGGGCATGGGCCACCTCATCCCCTTACTCGAATTCGCCAAGAACCTCCTCCACCGCCACCACTTCTCCGCCACTTTCATCATCCCCACCGACGGCCCTCTCCACACCCCCCAAAAAGCCTTCCTCTCCACCCTCCCCGCCGGCGTAGACCACCTGCTCCTCCCCACCGTCAACACCGAAGACCTCCCTCCCGACGTCAAGATAGAAACGCGTATGTCCGTCGTCATCGCCCGCTCCCTGCCGTCGATTCGTGACGCCGTTAAGTCCTTTCTTGAGGATAACAGCAAGAACCTCGCCGCGTTAGTGGTTGATCTCTTCGGGACTGATGGAATCGACGTTGCTCTGGAACTGAATGTTCCTCCCTACATTTTCTTCCCCTCCACCGCCATGGCTTTGTCGTTTTTCCTTCACCTGCCGAAGCTCGACGAAACGGTGGCCTCCGAGTACAGGGATGTTCCTGAAAAGTTGCGGGTTCCCGGGTGCATACCGATCCACGGGAAAGATCTTCTCGACCCTCTTCAGGACAGGAAGAATGATGCGTACAAATGGGTTCTTCATCACTCTAAGAAGTACAGAACGGCTGAGGGGATAATTGTGAACAGTTTCAAAGAATTGGAGCCCGGCCCGATTGAAGCTCTGCAAGAACAAGAAAGTGGAAAGCCCATTGTTTACCCCATTGGTCCATTGATCCGAACGGGCTCAAAACCCGCAGACAATTCGGAAGAATCCGTGTGTCTAAAGTGGTTGGATGATCAGCCAAGCAACTCAGTGTTGTATGTTGCATTTGGGAGTGGTGGGACTCTGCCTCATGATCAGATAATCGAGCTTGCTTTGGGGCTGGAAATGAGTGAGGTGCGGTTTCTTTGGGTTCTGAGATGCGCAAATGACAAGTCTTCAAACGCCACATACTTTAGCATTCATAATTCCGATGACCCTTTGGCTTATTTACCACAAGGTTTCGTGGAGAGGACTACCGGCCGCGGCCTGGTGGTGCCGTCTTGGGCTCCACAGGCTGGGATCTTAGCCCACGAATCCACATGCGCGTTTCTGACACACTGTGGATGGAACTCGACTCTTGAGAGCATTGTTAATGCAGTTCCAATGATCGCGTGGCCGTTGTACGCTGAGCAGAAAATGAACGCAGTGCTGCTGCATGAGGATGTGAAGGTGGCTCTGAGGCCTAAGGTGGGAGAAAATGGATTGGTTGGGAGAGATGAGATTGCAAATGTTGTCAAGTGTTTGATGGAAGGTCTAGAAGGGAAAGAGATAAGGAGTCGTGTGAGGTATCTCAAGGATGCTGCTGCAAATGTGCTTAGTGAGAATGGTTCATCAACAAGAATGTTAGCTGAGTTGGCTAATAAGTTGAAGCGTAAGTCTAGCCTGCAAGTTAATGGGAAAAGGTAGGCGAAGAACGACCAACATTATACACCGGTGTGAATGTAATTGAATTCAATGATCTAATATATCGCATTTTAATTCATGTTTTGAATAGAAATTTATGACACATCAAACAGACATGCGCTTTGCACGTGTTGTAATGAAGTACGAAAAAATTGTACATATTATGGGATTCGTGCATAAAAAAGAAAAAGAATATGGATGGTGATGGTGAATTTTCTTGTTTATGTAATGGGATATGAGTCCACATGTTTGTTTTGGTTTGATGTAGTAATGTATAATTTATGGATGAGAAATTATGTATGTGTGGTCTTTGTATTGTTGAGTTTTTCATTTTGTTGTGAGGGAAAAAATGCAAGTAACTTCATGTGATATTATAAATGTGTAAATTATTCCCTTATAAAAAATAAAATAGTAATTAATATTCCTGTGTTTTTTAAAATGAGTCAATTTACTATCTCGTATTTTTTTAAATGGAGTAATTTACCTTTTTAGATAGGGAGTAAATTGCTATTTTTTTTATAAGGGGATAATTTGCTATTTTTAATATCACAGGAAGGTAGATTGTATTAAACTTTTTGTTGTTAGTGATAGGGTAGAAAATGGAACCAAGAACCTCATCCCATACACAAGAAGCATATGACCCAACCACTAGAAGATTTAATTCTATATTACTATCGGAATGATTTTTGTATTTTGGGTGGAGTAGGAATAATTACACCGCTATCTTTTGAGGTTTGTTATAAGTATACGTGGATTTCTTCTAATTTGACAAATTATATTTAGTACATTTGATATTTGTTTTCATCCAACAACTAAATCTTTCGTTAGTGAAGATTCATGAGATTTGCTGATATTAGCAAAAAAAATAAAAATAAAAATGAATGAAATACATTTACCCCTATTGACTTACTACTGACTTATTGCAGGTCAAATAAATTTTTTCTGACCAAACTACTCTTATAAGAGTGAAGATATATCTCTTTACATGCATTAGCGTATGAAAATGTATAAGGGTAGTTTGATGAAAAAAAAAAAAGATTTGTTTGACCTGCAATAAGTCAGTAGTAAGTCAATCGGAGGTAAATATGAATTTTCATTCAATTTTTTTGTTAATATCAAAAAATTCATTGAAATTTGACTAAAGGAATGATCTCTTTATTTCACGGAAATAAATCTTAGAGGATTATGGTGTAATTGGTTCAATAATAAAGTCATGAGTTGTTGGTTGCCCTTTGGTCAAGACTACTAAAGCGAAACTAAAAGAAGTGTTTATAAATGTTGAAAATGAGTACTTATAATATTATTGTTGAAAAAAATTGAAAATGGGGTATTGTTTTTATAAATTTTTTAAATTAAATTGATTTAAATCTAAAGTCATATAAAATATTTGCAAAAAGTTTTACTTTCTAAAAGCACTTAATTTTTTGGAAAGTAAATAAGTGGTTAAGAGGTAAAAATTGAGAGTATTTGGAAATAATAGTTATAAGTAAAAACAAGGTTGATGTGAAGTGTTTGGTAAAAAAAATATTGTATTACCAATTTATTCGTAAAATTATTTAACTATTTTGATAGGTGGGTATACTTTAATGATTATTAGGCTGGAAGTATTCCCAAAATAGACAAAAAGTAGTTATGACAAAAAAGTCATAAAAAAGCTCAATTTATTTACAAAAATTCTTCAATTTGAATAAACGCTTTCTTATCGACTTTAAACTTTAAATTTATTTTAACTTAATCTAAGAGAAGCATAAGCAGAAGTTGTATTTCAAAACACCTTCATTTAACTTAATTTAAATAATAATTTAAAAATTATTTAATTTAAATTTTTGCAAACACCCCATAAACATCTCTTTACCAACTTTTACAGCATATTGGTAAAATTATAAATATTATGCTATTCTTTCAAACACTTCAATTATAACCTTTTTTTTTTCACGTTTAACTTTTATTTTCAAACACTTTTCAATTTTTATTATTGCTTAAATTAAAATTTATTTTTGTTATGAAAATAGAAGTTATTGCAAGCACCTTTTCAAATTCATATTGATTTACAACCGGTGTAGAAAAGGGTGATATATTTGCTATTTATATAAATATCTTTTAAATCAACAATGGTCAACTTAAAATACTTAATTTAATTAAAATAGGATTTAACTTTTAGGATGTGACGGGATGCATGTAAAGTCAAATTGGACAATGATTCGAGGTCGCAGGACGCAGGTTGCCTGGTTTCCTCAAATGATTACTTGGGACCCGAGAAAAGAAAATTGTTAGGCTTGCTGGGAGGTTCCCAGTGAAAATCCTCGATACTTAAGTCAGATACTAGGTTGAGATTAGGCCTGTCAATGGGCCAAAATTACCTAGGCCCAGACCCCTTATAACGGGCCCAGACCCAGACCTAGACCACACTTTTATTATAGGCCTAGACCCGGACCCAAACCCACACTTTTATTATAGGCCCAGACCCAGACTTAGACCCAGACCCAGACCCATCAAATTAAAATGATTGGGTCTGGGTCGGATAATAGACCCGATCTTACCCATTTAGACCCAAAACACTCAAACCTAATATTTCTCTCCAATCTACTCTCCTCTCTCAACTCTTCAACTCCCGCCGTCGGCGCCCATCCCAAACCTCCCATCGCCGGCGCCCATCCCAAACCTCCCATCGCCGGCACGGCCGCACCACCCCAAACCTCTCGTCCCCGAGCGGCCTCACCCACCACCACAAGTCTCTTGCCGCCACGCAGCCGCGCCCACCCACCCAAGCCTCTCGCCCCGCGCTCACCACCCCAAGCCCGTCGCCGCCCGCCTCAAGCGTATCACCGCCGCGCGACCACGCCCGCCACCCCAAGCCCATCGCCGCGCAACCACGCCTGCCAACCCAAGCCCACCGCCGTGCGACCACGCCCGCCACCCCAAGCTCGTCGCCGCCCACCTCAAGTTTCTCATCACCGCGCGACTGCGCCCAACACCCCAAGCCCATCGCCCCGCGGCCGCACCGCCCGGCCGCTCCCACCACAAGACTTCGAAATAAACCTCCACTCTTCTCTACTTTTAGGCAAAATACGCTTTGATTTTGATTTCTTGAATATGAAGAATTAATAAACTGTGAATGCATTTTTTTTTAAAATGGGAATTGAACTAATTGAATTTGTGATTTTTTTTGTTATAATTTCTATTTTTGTAATTTATTTTTTTATAATCTTTTTTTATTTAGGATGATACAATTGATGAATGTTTGAGCTTAAATCACGTTGTTTTGATATTTTTTGATTAAATTGAGAAGTTTCTCTGTAAATTACGTTGCTTTGATATTAACTTATATTAATCAAAGTTTATTTGATATTCGTTTACATTAATCAAAGTTGATTTGTTATTTGTTTACATTAATCAAAGTTTATTTGATATTTGTTTACATTAATCAAAGTTTAGAGTTGGCTTATATATTATTTTAGGGTTGATTCTTTATAATGTCCATCTAACAAATATTATATTTTCTAATTCATATTGTATTTGTTGTAGTTGATGTTGTTCTTGATAGAGTTATTTAAACAATAGATTTGAAAAAAAAAAATAGAACCGGGTCTGGGTCGGACCGACCCATAAAACTGGGTCTGATCGGGTATAGAGACCCATGGGTCTTGTGTCAAATTGGGTAGGGTATGGATAGTAATTAATTACTTGGGCCTTTTTTGAGTCTGGGCCTGGGTTGGGCATTACCCTAGCCATTGACAGGCCTAGTCCAGGCCTAGTCGAGATAGAAGGTGCGATCTAGTAGATTTCTCGAACTTGGTACAATAAATATCGTACCTTAAATAATATCTGATGGGGGTATTTATAGGGCTTGTAATGCCCACTTGTTCTGATCTATCTATCGTTGTTATTCTGACACTCTGCAGGTAATCATTACCCCTATAACGAATCCCCCTAGGTCGGGTGGCCCTAGGCCTTTGGGCCAGTCCAACCCACTTAGAGCATCAGACTTGGGCCTTAAGGGACCATTAATTATTTGGACCTTTCCAGCATATTTCATCCTCATCATTACTCCCCCACTTCTCTTAGTGTGGATTTAACTATCCTAAGAGAAGTTCAACAGTCGCTCCATCTGATCCCTTGGATCTCATCTCTTCGGGCAGTCATCCCGCTGTCCATCTTGGCGCGAATTTCCATGGCCTTCCCCTATAAATACAACCTTCTTTGCTATTATTGCCTCACCTCTTGCGACCAAGCCTCTGATTTGCTCTGTTGTTTGGCCAGACTTTCCTTTTTCTTTGACTTTACTCCTTAGTTCCAGGTATGTCTTCCGCTTCAAACTCTGTTTCTGCTTCGGAGTCTAGCTTCAATTATCCTTCCCATACCTCTTCGGGGTCTTCCACGACCTCGCCTACTTTGGTACCTCCTCCGTTAGTCAATAATCCTAATATTGAGCCTACCCCCTTAAATATAGATCTCCCTTTAGAGGTAGCGAATTCTGACCCTGACATTCTTCCACACGAGCAATACCAAGCCATGATGGCTTTAACTCCTTGGGCAGGCATAGTTAGCACCTTAAAAAGTACCCCTGTCTAAAATTAAAGATTTTTTTTTTTATTCTGAATAACTACGAGATTCGTATTCCTCGCTCTTTTGATCGTATGCATCTCCCTCCTAAAGGTTTCTGTACTCTATCCATAGCCCATCTAGAAGCGGGACTTCAGTTTCCCCTACCTCCCCTCGTGGGCACCATTCTTAGTCGCTTGGATATATGTCCCATGCAGCTCTTGCCTAATTCCATTCGGCATTGTTATGTTTATAATGGTTATGCAACATCTTTTTCTTGATCCCTCTTTCGAAATTTTTTTGTCTTTATACAAATCAATGTGTTTAGGAGGTCTGCTGACCGAGGAATTTTTTATCTTACTGCAAGAACCAATTGCCGCTTTGCAGACAAACGTCCTTCCAATGTAGGCCCTTGGCAGGATAAATTTTTCTTCATTCGACCTCCTCCTGGTTAAAGATGGCTCTTTCAATGTGATTGGCGATTTGCTAAACCCAAGCCAGTAACTTATGGGTGGGGGCTGGAGGATGACAATATTAATAGTCTGAGCCTCTATTGGTATAAGGCCAATAAGCTCTTGACAGAGGACGTCCTGAAGCTGACCGGTCTCTCTCCAGCACCCATCCGCCCTAAAGGTCTCTTAGGTGATTATTTTACTTACTTATTTGTGTTTGAATTGCTTTCCTTTCTATATCTTCATTTGCTCATTATTCCTGTGCGTCCTTTATGCTTTTGCAGATAGGTTTATCATGCAAGCTCGAATCGCCAATAGACTTCGCGCTAAAAAGGGAACTCTACCTCCTTTCATTGTACCTTAAACGGACTCCTCCCAACCTGAGGCCTCTAGCTTTCCTTCTGCCGGGGGTCGTTCCTCGGGCAACTTGGGTGATTCTTCAGCCCCTAATGATCCTGCCCCAGCGATCTCCCCCATTCCTATTACTGAACAGGCTCCTGCTGCCATAGAGATTGCTAGTGGGGACATGGAGGTCGCTGGTGAGAATTCAAAATCCCCTTCCATGGATAAGGCCAAATCCAAGGGTAAGGAGGTCGTTGAGGGGCCTAGCGAGCTTAGAAAGCGCAAAAGGAAACATCACAAGAGATCTCGTAGCACCAGATCTAGCAAACAGAGTAAGTCCCGCTCTGAAAAGAGGAAGACCAAGCAAGCTGCTGAGAAAGCTGAGGAGGTCGAGAACCTTAAAGTTGTCAAAGAATTACTGAGTGGTGGAAGGGGGCCCGTGTTGAATTGCGAACTCCTAAGTGTGTGTCTGTCGAGATGGAGGGCGAGAAGTTGGTTCTTGACTGGGCAATATCTGAACGAAGTTCTGTCCTCAAAACACATGTGGGGCAGGACTCGTGGGAGTTGTGTAGGGCCTGCCTTCTTCCTCACAATCAGGTCACCTTGGTCACTATTGCGCACACCCGTATCGAAGAGCATCATGCTCACGTTCTTACTCAGGTAAGGCCTTCATCCTCTTGTCTTTTCTATGTCCTTTTATCTGTCCGTTAAGTTATGTTCCTTTCAGGCCATGGCTTTTAGGCATCACCTCCACCTGAGATGTTCTTGTTGGCGAAGAGAGAAGTTCGCCAGTGATGAGAAGTTATCCGAAGCCTTGAAAAAACTGGAGGAAAGCAACACCTCTCGGGTCGCGGCTGAAGAGAGAGTTAAGTAGCTGGAGTCTCACCTGGAAGACTTAGTTCTTCGATCTCGAATTGAAGTCAGCATAACTCGCACTGTAGCCTTAGAAGCTGGGGAGAAAGGAAGGTTTCTCCGCAGGTCGTGAAGCTAGGAAAGAAGAGGGGCTTTTGGCTGGCCGCGATTCCTACCTCTCCTCTGATGTCCATAAGGAATTCGTGGTGCAGACCCGTCTCCAAGGAGCTCGCGATTTTCTCAAATATCTTGCATTCCAAGTTGCTATTGAGATTATGGTCGTCGATTACTTGGACCAAGGCTTTGAGAGATGCAAATCTCAAGTGTTGAAGTTAAAGGGTTTTGCAGAGAGCTTTGACTTGGCCTGGCTCGATCCCACATTGGATAGGAACTTTGCTGCTTTCCCGGAGGAAGAGACTCCCCCCCCCCAACCCACGGATGATGAGTTTAAAAGCTTGATAGAGGAGGTAGAGATGATGGATACTCCTCCCTTTTAGTACTTTGACTTTTTGTAGTTAGGTACTGGATTTTTGCAAGTATATTCTGATGAATAGATCGCGATACCATGGCCTTTTGTAATAGGGTAGATTGTCTCACGATCTTTTTGGCTATAATATCCCAAACTCCTTGTTTTTGCCAAAGATCCATGTGTTCTCCAATGTAATTACTTCAATAGACTTGACTTTCTTGCTATCGTGCGATCTATGATGCAATGTTATCCTTAGAAACCTCTTCCAGATTTCATTTAAGTCAAATCCATTGTAATTTCTTGGAAATCTTTTTGTAGTAATCAAGTCCATGCAGTTTATTCTCGTGAACAAAAGGCAACTTGTAGGACTTCCTTGAATGGATTTGCGATCTCTCCCAAGGACTACATGACTCGCGATTACTTTTTGAGTTCGATTTGCAACCTCCCCCCCCCCCCCCCCCGTCTGGTTTTGTTTGGAGCTTCACACGCTAAATTTTCCCAATTCATTTGCGCGACCTCCTGAAGGGGTGCGCGATGTTGGTGCACACTATCTCCTTGAAATCATGTAGTTAATAAATTTGCTCTGTGCGATCCCCTTCTTACTTTTCAATCTGCATTGGGCTGCTTTCGCCCTTCGATTTTCTAGCTAGATTTCTAGCGACCTTTTCCAGGTCATTCTTTGTTTTCAAAAAAATCTTAGGTTTGATTTTTCTCAAATTGTATTCCATACGCGGATTTCTTGGAAATCTTTTCCAGATTCCATTTAATCGACCTTTTTCAGGTCGAACTTTGTACTTGTCCAAATTTATAGATTTTTCTCAGATCTCAATTATTCGGTCTGTTCTAGATCGAACTTTGTCAACATTCCTAGATATTTTCCTGACCTGGTTTACTCGGCCTTTCTCAAGTCGTTTTTTATGCTTTTAGCTTTTTGGGAGTCTTTTTAGACTTTTAAGTTTCTTCAACCCTTCGCAGAATTGTCTTTATCCCTTCTACCTACTCACAATGGTGGTGCCAAAAAGAATTTATTTGATCTTTCACAGATCTTTACATGGGGTTGCCCTTTCTCAGGACCTAACATAAGTACTTGGTACAATGGTTTTCGGGTATCTGCAAAAAATTTCAAGTACTCTGCAAAAAACATTTCAAAAAAAAAAAAAAAAAGATAGAGCAAAAAAGAGAGCAATGCTACTATGACCCCCTTTTTTCTTCAGGTGTAGAATTTCTTCAAGTTATGCACACTCCATGGCCTAGGCAAATTCTTTCCCTCCATGTTTTGCAATTTGTACGTTCCTTTCTTTTTGACTTCCACGTGCTTAGAGACCTCTACTTTTTTCAGCACTAAGTCGCCTACTTGAAAATTCCTAGGCGTGACCTTGTTGTTGTAACTTTTCATCATGAGGCTCTTGTAGTGAATGATCCTTGCATATGCTTGATCTCTCCTTTATTCGATCGTAGTAAGGCCGAAGTTCCTCTCTTGGGCATTCCTTTTGGGCTCGTTTTACGAAATCCTCGTTGTCTCTTCTCCTATTTCCGCAGGTATTACAACTTCTGATCCATAAACTAAACAAAATGGCGTTTCGCTCGTTGACGTTCTTGGAGTTGTTTTATATGCCCACAAAACCCCAGGTAGCTCTTCTACCCACGAACCCTTGGCCCCTTCGAGTCTGGTCTTTAGGTGCTGCAACAAGATCCTGTTGGTGACCTCCGTTTGGTCATTTGCTTGGGGTTTCCCACGGCTGTAAAATTCTGCTGGATCTTCAACTCCTTACACCACGCTACAATCCCCTTTCCTTGAAACTAGGTTCCGTTATCCGAAATTAGGGCTCTGGGAATTCCGAACCTGCAAATGATGTTTTTCCAGCTAAAGTTGATTACCTCTTTCTCGGAGATTTTCGCCAATGCCTCTGCCTGCATCCATTTGGAAAAGTATTCTACAACTACCACAACAAATTTCTTCTGTGCAGGTGCTGGTAGGAATGGCCCCAAAATGTCTATCCCCCACTGATCAAATGGGCATGCTATCTTTATGGGCTTCATTGGGATCGCAAGTGAGTGTATGAGGGTTGCATATCTTTGACAATTTTCGCACTTCTTTGCAAATTCCGTAGCATCCTTTATCAATGTTGGTCAAAAATATGCTTGTCTCGCCACCTTTTGGGCTAACGACCTCCCCCCCTGAGTGGTTGCCGCAACTTCCATCGTGAATCTCTCTCAGGACATAATGAGCTCTTTCCGGGCTTAGACATTTCAATGATAGGCCTTCCGCTGATCTCCTGTATAATTCCCCGTTTACAATTTTAAATTTGTTGGCCCTGAACTTCAACCTTCTTGCCATCACTGGGTCCTCCGGCAGCGCGCCCTACTTCAGGTAGTTCTCTATCTCACTTTTCTAGGACTGTCCTCCACTACACATTTCATCTCTTCTGCTTCATCTACTGCAACCCTTTCTTTAACTACAATTGTAATCTTTCTCTCTTTTATTCCTGCTGCCATAGCTCCGAATTTTGATAGAGCATCTGTTTTTGCGTTCTCATCCTTTGGTATTTATTGTATGGTACATCTATCAAATCTTCCCATCAACTCCTTTAACCTTTCTAGGTATTAAGTCATGGACCATTCACCTGTCTCATATGATCCTTCAATCTGTATTGCCACTAACTGAGAATCAGTGTATACATCTATCTGTCTTACCCCCACATCTGATGCCATTTTCAACCTAAGGATTACAACTTCATATTCCGCTTTATTGTTGGTGGTGGGGAAGTCCAGCCTTGCTGCTACGTCGACTTGAACTCCATCGGGTCCTTGGAGCAGAATCCCTGCTCCTCCATTGTTGGAGTTCGAGGATCCATCCACATGCAACATCCGTCCTTCCTCTTTAGTTTGCTGTTGTTCACCTGCTAACTCAACAATGAAATCAGCGAATATTTGGGCTTTCACAACCGTCTTCACTTGATACTCTATATTGAATTCCCCCAGCTCCACCACCCATTTTATTAGGCGGCTGAAGCATCAGGTCGTGACATTATTTGCTTTAGGGGGTGGTTTGTCAATACCACTACCTTATGCGATTGGAAGTATGGTCTTACCTTTCTTGTAGTCGTCACTAGATCCAGCGCTAATTTTTCTATCTGGATGTATCTTCTTTCTGCTCCTTGTAACATTCTACTGACATAATATACTGGGTTCTGCCTTCCTACCTCTTCCCTTACCAATACTGAACTTATAGCATCATCTGACCTTGCTAAGTATACATATAAAGGTTCTCCCATCTTCGGGTTTGCTAGTAAGGGTGGGGACATTAAATACTGCTTCAGATTTTTCAAAGCCTGCTCACATTCTTCCGTCCACTTGAAATTTTTTACATTCCTCAAAATTTTAAAGAATGACAAACTTCAATCTGCTGACCTGGATATGAATCGAGCCAAGGACGCTATCTTCCTTGTTAGCTTTTGAACATCTTTGACTGTTTTTGGTGACTTCATCTGCATGATAGCCTCTATCTTTTCTGGGTTGACCTCTATTCCTGTTTTGCTCACCGTGTACCCCAAGAATTTTCCACCTCTGAATCTAAAGGTACACTTAGCCGGGTTCAGCTTCATTCCAGCTTTATCATGACCTCAAAGGCTTCTTGTAGATGTGCAAGATGTTATCCTTCCTTCTTACTTTTGATTAGCATGTTATCTACATATACCTCCATGGACTTCCCAATGAGGTCTTTGAACATTCTGTTCACTAGCCTTTGATATGTGACACCTGCAATTTTTTAAACCAAAAGGCATTACATTGTAACAATATATGCCATTTTCAGTAATAAAAGAGGTCTTATCTCTATCTTCTTCTGCCATGAATATTTGGTGGTATCCTTGATATGCATCCATCATGCTGAATAGAGCACACCCCGCCGTCGAATCCACGAGTCAGTCAATCCGAGGTAGTGGGTATGGGTCCTTGGGACATGCTTTACAAATCCGTGAAGTCCGTGCACATTCGCCATTTTCCTGCTGCTTTCGGGACCACCACCACATTGGACAACCACTCTGTGTATTGAACCTCGGTTACGTATCCTGCCTCTAGAAACTTCCTCACCTCCTCTTCAATTATTCTGTTCCTTTCTGTCCCAAATGACCTCTTCTTCTATTTCACCGGTCTAGCTTGTGGATCTACGTTCAGCCTGTGAACTATCACCTCAGGGTCTATTCCTCTAAAATCCGAAGGACTGCACGCGAACATATCCGTGTTTTTCCTCAGGAAGTCCACTGTCATAGCTTCCATCCTTGGGTTCGTTCGTGATCCAATTCTTGTCGTCCTACTGGGCTCTCCTGGGACTAACTCTATCTCATTGTGCTCCTCTACAGGTTCTATATGCTCCAATCTCTTCCTCTTGTTTTCCTCTACCTCACCTCTAGTTATTTCGGGTACTCCTTCCTTCCTTTCTCCACATCTACCATTTACTGATAAATTATAACACCTCTTTACCTCCTTTTGATCACATTTCACTTCACCTATTCCATACTTCGTTGGGAACTTCATTTTCAAATGGAAAGTAGATACTACTGCCCTGAACAAATTGAGACTTGGTTGGCCTAGAATCACATTATACGCAAAAGGGGTATCTACTACCAAGAATTTTATCATCATTGTTTTCCTTTTTGGTTCCTCCCCCAACGAAACTGGGAGGTCTATTGTTCCTAAGGGGATAACTTCGCTTCCTCCAAAACCTACTGATTGGGGGAAATTATACAGCATATTTTTATGCTTACACCCTTCTTTTATCTTGATATAATGCTTGTTCTTGGGTATATTTATGATTTTTAGGAACTTTGGTGGACAAAAGGGCGAGTGCAAGAAAAGAGTTCAGATATAGAGAAAAGAATAAAAATTCAGCAGAAATGATTACAAGTTAGCCTGTGACCCACAAGCTATCAGAGATTCGTTTTCAGAAACGCAAGAAGCATAACCCGTGACCCACGTGTTATCAGACATTCATTGGGCGAAATTTGCATATGAGCTGACCTGTAAAAAACGAAAATCCTGATTTTAGGTCACTCAAAAAGAGATCATATTTCCTTTGTAATCTACCTTAGAGTGTTGGTAAGAGTAGGATTAGAGAAGGAAAAGAGTTTTATGCTAGATAGAATCCTATTCTTTTTCTACCTCAGTTAGGACTCTCTATATAAGGAAGAAAGGAGGAGAAAAAGAACTCACTTTTTTTTTTTTCTAGCAATTTTTCTGAATCTTTCTCTTGAGTTTTAGTTAGAATTAGGATGAACTAATTTCCTTTTTGTGCTAAGGCTTATGGAAAGCCTAATTGATGCTATGTGTTAAATATTTTTTGGATTAATCTAGTTGTTATTTTCGCATATCCATGAGTTATTATGTTTGTTGCTATTATTTAAGAGCTTGATCACCTCTTAGATTTTCTTAATTATGTTGATGAACCGAGAGGGAATTTAGCATAGTAGATAGAGTAATTCATGGTGTGGGTTGAATGATGTGTAGACATACACAGGCATGATCTATCTGGTTCCATAGGTTTTTCTTAAATTTTAATGCATTATTGTCACGAATTTTGGAGAGGAAAGATCCCCTAATTCCTTGATAGTACTAGGTTCTGTATAACTCGAGAGAATATATCGGATTAAATTAGGAAAAACATCAGTGTGGGAAAATACTTGTTCGTTTGATTGGTCCGTTAATATTGAATGCGTTGTGTTGATTAGGTGGACCTATAGCCGTAGAACTTTTCTCTCTAAATCTGCGTCTTCTTTGCCTCCGACGTGATTGATTGCTGTAGTTGATTTTATTGTACTTTTTTCGTAGATTTTTAAATCATCCAAACTTTTCGGTTGTTTAAATAATTAGGGATTAGTTATATTTGTGGTAATTGTTTCATTAAATCCTCGTGGGTTCGATATCTTTTATACTACTTGATAGCTAGTGCACTTGCTAGTACATATTTTTGCAATCACCCACCAAGGGGCTATGTACTGGTTGTAAATTGGACACTCCCATTTTCATCTTTCTTAGGACATCCATAAATAAGATGTCAACCGCGCTTCCGTTATCGACTAGCACTTTATGAACTAGAAAATTGGCGATATCCATCCTTACAACTTTGGGGATATTCTGCGACCCCCCTTCACTTATATCCTCACTCCCAAAGGTAATCTGTTATTCTCTTTCCACGCTCAACACTTGCCATTTCCGTCTATCTGACTCTCCTTGACGAGCGTACCTTTTCCTTGCCCTTCCAGAATCTCCTCCCGTGGGACCTCCCGTGATGGTGTGTATGACTCCTTTCACAGGAGCCTTTCCTCGTTGGTCATCCTCACTCCTTTCCGTTCCTCCCTAGAATCGTTCATCGCTTCGGGACCTGCTCCCCGATCTTTCCCTTTGCTTGCTCTCTCTCTCTCTCTCTCTCTCTCTCTCTCTCTCTCTCTCTTCCTCTATCTCCTGCCCTTGCTTCCTTCAATATGTATTCCTTGAAGTATCCTTGCATGACCAACCTTTCTATCTCATCTTTTAGTTGGTAGCAATCCTCCGTATCGTGCCCCTTGTCCTTGTGGAATCTACAATATTTGTTGGAGTATGATTTTTTGGTCGGAGTTTCTCGTATTTTCTTCAGCCATTGTAGTAGGTTTTCTTTCTCCACCATCATCATCGTGCGAGCTCTCGTCATAGCTAGCGGAGTGTATCTATGATACTTAGGTCGGTATGGCGCTTCATGATCTTTTTTAGATCTATTTCTCTTGTCTCTCCCCGTTTCTCGGCCTCGTTCTCTAGTGTTTAACCATTCTCTGTCCTTCATTGCATTCATTTCCTCCTCATGTATGTACTTTGGAGCCATCTGCACTAGCTGCTCTACATCCTCCGGTGGATCTCTGGCCAGTGCCGATGTAAAGGGCCCCTTCTTCAGTCCATGTATCAAGATACTTACCATCATGTTGATTTTCAAATCCTGTACGCCCAACGTTTTATTGTTAAACCTTCCTATAAAATATTTCAGCGATTCATTCTCCTTCTGCTTTATCGTGAATAAGTACGTAGCTGATCTCTGGCCTTTTTCTCACTAGCAAAGTGGAACGTGGACTTTTGTATCAGCTGAGAATATGACTCTATCCTCCCACTGGGTAAGCTTGTGAACCAGTCTTGTGCTTTTCCTGTCAAAGTAGTCACAAACAATTTTGCATTGATAGAATTAGTTTGTCCATACAAATTCATTACCAACTCGAAGGCTGAGACATGGCCCTGAGGATTCTTGGTCCCATCATATTTGGGCAAATCGGGCAGTCTGAAACTGTGATCTACTACCTTCGTCAAAATCTTGTTCGCGAAGTGTGAATTTCGATTTTGAGTTACCAGCTCCCCTCACCGTTTTAGTTCATCAATTTGCTGGCCTAACCTCTCGATCTGCCTCCCTACATCATTATTTCTACCCTTGAGATTCTTGGTTCCCTGCGCTTTCCTCTTTTGCTAGATCCTGTATCTGATACTTCCTTTTCATGACCTTTTTCAGGTTCACGGCCTTTCTCAGGCTGAATTCTCTGAGTTGTTTCCCATACTTTTTCAGCCACTCCTTTTCCCTTGTGAAACAACTTCCTTCTTACCGGTTCGCGGGTCGCAAGCGTGACAGTTCTCCTTTCATACTCTACTATAGCCCGTCTGCTAGCCTCTTCTATCATCCTTTACAATTCTTCAGGAGTTAGATGTATCAACTGTCCTCCCTGTCTCATTGGTGTCTGTTCTGCTTACCTTATTGGCATTTGCTCTCCTTCCGCCAGTGTAGGTTCTCTTCTTGATGTTCCTTCCATCTCTACTCCGGTGATCTTTTCTCAATTTCCCACAGACGGCGCCAAATGATCCGAGGTCGTAGGTCGCTTGGGTTCCTCAAATGATTGCTTGGGACCTGAGAAAAGGAAATCGTTAGGCTTGCTGGGAGGTTCCCAGTGAAAACCCTCGGATGTTTAAGTCAGATACTAGATCGAGATAGAAGATGCAATCTAGTAGATTTCTCGAAATGGGTGCAATAAATGTCGTACCTTAAATAATGTCTCATGGGGGTATTTATGGGGCTTGTAATGCCCACTTGTTTTGATCCATCTGTCGTTGTCATTCTGACACCCTACAGATAATCATTACCCCTGTGATGAATCCCCCTAGGTCGGGTCGCCCTAGGCCTTTGGGCCAATCCAACCCACTTGGAGCATCAGACTTGGGCCTTAAGGGCCCATTAATTATTTGGCCTTTCCAGCATATTTCATCTTCATTAGACAATATTCAACAAACTTCTAAATGAAAATATTGTGGCGGTTAAATTTCATTAATTAGTGCACGTAGTTATAATAATTGAATCGAAACTAACATTTTACTTATAAGAAAAAGCCAAGGGTAATGTGTGGATTTTTATTTACTTTAGTAATAATTATTGACTTAAATGGATTTTTCGTCATGTATCTTTTGCCTTTTGGCATTTTAGTCCTTTATCTTTCTAGGTTAGCAAATTGATCCTATAACTTTTTAATTTTTCGCAATTTTGGTTCTTCAATCACCGGAGATTGCAAATATTACGGGATTTTTTCTTTAATTTGGGGTTTTTGTTCTCATTGGTCAAATTACTGCCAGCATGGAATCAAATTTTCGTCCTATATCTTTTATATTTTGGTGTTTTAGTCATTTATCTTTCTAGTGTAGCAAATAAGTCCTGTAACTTATAATTTTTTGTGATTTTGGTCCATTAAATTGACCAATGGGAGCAAAAGTCCCAAATTAAAAAACAATTCCAACAATATTTGCAAACTCTGACGATTGAAGGACCAAAATTGCAAAAAATTTAAAAATTATAGGACCTATTTGCTACCCTAAAAAGATAAAGGACTAAAATGCCAAAATACAAAAAATACAGGACAAAAATTATATTTAATCCATAATTATTTATCTCTTCAAGAGTAATATATTGATGAATTATAAATTATTATTAATAGTTAATATGTATAATATCATTAATATATATTGTGAGAAAAGGGTAAATTACAAATTACCTCCCCGTGTTATTCGAAATGTTCACATAAGCCCCTGTAAAGAATAAAATATCATTGTACTCATATTTTTTAAAAAGAGCACACTGCCCCCTGGTGCATTTAAATATGGGTCTTAAGGTGCAATGACAAAAATGCCCCTTCTAAATCAACAGTCCATATTTAATCGAATCTAAATATATGGCTCGCATTTAATTATTTTTATACAAATAAATATATATAAAATAAGCAGTTAGGATTTAATATAATCAATGGTCCAGATTTAAATAGATATTTTTATATATTAATATATGATATTAAATTTAAATATATAGAAATAAAAATATATTATTTTAATATATAGATAATATATATTTGTGTCTATACGTATATTTCTAAATTTAGTTTTCATCTCCTCCCATATCTCCACCGTCCAAGCACCTCTCGCCGCCAACCTACCACCGTCGGAAAAGCTCGTCCAACGGCGAGCATTTTGACACCTTACCCACCACCAATCTCCCAGCCTTTGGCAAGTTAGATTCATTTTTTCGTCCTGAAAACTCTAACCCCTGGCCCCATCTTCTACAAATTTTTCCTCCGCCATCCGACCACCTCTCGACGCCAGCCTACCACCGTTGGAAAGCCCCTTCAACGGTGCGCATTTTGACACCCCACCCACCGCCAATCTCCCATCCCTCAACGAGTTATCTCCATTTTTCCCTCCAGAAAAGCCTAATCTGCGCCCCCCGTCTCCTACCTCTTTTTTCTCCGTTGTCTGCCGCGCTTTCTCTCCTGGTCACCCACCTCCTGAAAGCCACCTTTCAGGTGGTCATTTCACACCATCACCCACCTTCTATCTCCCCTCCTCCGACAATTTCTCCTCCTTTTTTCGTCTGTCATGCATGCGTTCACTATCCTTTCTTTTTTCTTTTTCTTTTTTTTATAACTTTTATAACTTTTTTTTGGGTTTTTTTATATATAAATTAAATTTTATGTTTTTATATTATATTTTTAAAATATGTATGATTTAAAAAATATATGAAGTTTTATCTAAATATATAAACATATTAAAAATTGAGATTTTTTGAGATTATTTGGAAAGACAGGGGTAGTTTGGTCATTGATGAGCGAAAAATATTTGGCTAAACTCCCATTTACCCCTCTGTGTTTTGCTGAAAAATCTAAAAACCGCCCTGTGATTTGAAAATAGGCAAAAAAACCCCTCGTGTTTTGGTAAATACAGCAAAAAACCCCCCACCGTTAGTAACTAACGGACTGTGTATGAAACACACTGTTGGTGCGTGTGGTTGTTGTTTTCAGCCTCTTTTGTGCCCATTTTTGGCTATTTTGGACCATAATACCCTTATTCTATGTATATAAGGGAGACAAGCCTTTTTGCCTTGTTTTGTGTGGGTTTTTTTTTTGCATTCTCCCCCTAAAAAACAGGTACATAATTGTTTTTTTTTTTTTCCTTTAATTCTGCAATGTATAATGTTTTAATATATTTATTTGAAAATTATTTTTGGTATATTTATGTGTAGAATGAGCTCTTTAAGATCCACTTCAAAAAGAGAAGAAATTATGAATTTGAGGTATAAAAATTCAAAGTGTTTTTGTCAAAGAAATGCAACCATTAGAGCTGTTGGTCCAACAAAAGAAACGGAAGGAAAATTATTTTGCAATTGTAAAACGGCACAATGCAATTTCTTTAGTTGGTTGGAACTAATTAGTGTATCCCGAAGAGATTCATAAAGT
Organism: Sesamum alatum; assembly: GCA_034509735.1. NCBI lineage: Eukaryota > Viridiplantae > Streptophyta > Magnoliopsida > Lamiales > Pedaliaceae > Sesamum > Sesamum alatum. The sequence goes on along the minus strand of JACGWO010000011.1, from coordinate 24,304,878 downwards.
TCCCAAATGGCAGAAATGGAAGAAGAGGTGGATTGAAATTTAAGAGGTACATAAGATCGATTTTCTGAACTGTTATCTGTATGTGAAGATCTCACTGCCAAAGTGAAGCAGTTGGATACCAATCAAAAAAATGTTGAAAGCATTAATTGTAGCTATTTTATTTTTCATTGTTGTTGTACTCTTTAAGTGAATTTCTTAATGTAATTTACGTGAATGTACTCTTTTTAGTTGAGTGTATAAATGTAATGGTGCCAGTAATATGAAAAAAACTAAAAGGTTAAAATAAAAAAAATTCTCGAAGCAGCATTCAATGGACTTTATGAAAGCATTCAATAGAACCACCTGTTTGCCAACTAAAGTCCCAAAACACATCCAAATTCACATGTTTGTCATATAAGACTAAGACAAAATTACACCCCCAAAAAACTAGATTTTGAACTAATCTTCAAAAGACTTCATCTCATAGTTGTCTATACAACTTGGAATTCTCTACCATGACAAAATTTCTTTTGTACCAATTCTGTACCATCTTCATACTCTTCCTTTTGCATGAGAACTCCCTGAAGTATCTTCTCCTCTTTGGTTAGGTTGTTTTGGCCTATATAAGTTGGCCACACCCTTAATAAATGAAGATATAGAAGGGTTGTTCTCTGAACAACACTTCTTCTTGAAAGTGGTTAGCTGACTTGGAGCTTGTACTTCTTTTCTCTTAGCCAACTTACTTGAGGTTGAAATTAGCTTTTGTTGCTTTCTAGGAGCCTTAGGCAAGGGTGGCTACAGTTTGTTCAGAAATTTGTTAACGCATATACATTGATACATGAAATTTGTTAACGCATTACCTGACTTGGACCTTCCTTTGGTGGCTGCTGTTGACTAGGCATGACTGTAGGAGGATCATGAAACAATAAATCAACATGTTAGGGAAGCCTCCACTAGTTAAACCATAAATTCAACATTTATACTTACCTGCTGTAATGTTGGGGTCAAAATAATACCTTTTGATGCATCTGCCACTAGTACTTGCCTAGTCTGTTGAGGTATCTACAAGTAAAATGAGTCATTTAGCTAAAGATAAGAGTATTGTGAAATGGTTAAAATAATGAAAATTGACTAACCTTAAAGGGCATCCTTGCAGCCTTTGGAGTAGTATGGTGTAGTGTAGATTGTGGCATCTGGGGCTCTAGAACTAGGTCTCCTTGATGCTCTGGGACATGTTCATGTAGAGGACTCACTTGGGGCTGCATTGGAACTTGTTCCTGTTGTGGGACTTGGGGTTGTTCAGTGGGACATGGTTCATCTTGGGTAGGCTGGGAATAAAGTGGAGGAATCTGCAGTCAAAGGACAATTTGTCAAAAGCTTTCAAAATGTACATAATAAAGTATTACTATACGTTATGTACCTCAGAAGCACATGTTTCAGTCTCATCAAAAGCAACAAAATCTTCACCTCTGGAACTCTGTCTGGGCTCTCTTGAACCTGATGCAACATGTGCACCTCTGGAACTCTATCTGGTCCCTCTTGAGCCTGATGCAGCATGTGCACCTCTGGAACTTTTCCTGGCCTGGTTTGGGTTCTGTAATGTGTTAAAATAAAATATTAATACATGAAATTGGGTGGACACCAGCTATGAAATAGAACAAAACAGTATAAAATACCTATGTGAACTTGGAATTAGGGTGAGGGGGGTTGGTGCAGCTCCTTTTGTTGCGGCCTTTGCTGGAGCAGATAACACAAGTACTAGTAAGTCCCTTCCTTGTTGATGGGCCAGTATGTCTCACATCATTTGCATCCCTTCTTCTTGACTTTTTTAGCCTCCCCACTTTGATAATTACATCTTGAGGATCAACCTTCCCCATGTTTGAATCTTCATAATCATGCATTCCAGGAACTGGGTGCACCATGTGACTGTAAACCTTCAGGTATACAGTTTTGCTGAAGCAATCATCAATGTAGTCCTCCACCTCTAGTCTGTGATAATCAATTGCAGTTATGGCATGACAGCATGGATACCTAACAAGCTGAAACATGCCACAGCTGCAGAACCTATCCTTGAGGTAAACTATGTGATTCTGCATGAAATGCATGGCCTCATATTTGTCTTGACCAGCCCAAGAAGGGAAACAATGTCTACTCTCAAATCTCTGAATTTCTACCTTTTTTATTATGTTAGGGCACACTACCCCTTCATACTTTTCCATACCTTCTCTTTTGACTTGAATTCTTGTCATAAATTTATTTCTCATCCATTCAAACATGCCTATGATAGTTAATTCTCTTGCTTCAAGTATGATATGATTGAAGGACTCATTCATATTGTTCACCAAAACATCTGATTTTGTTCTTGTTGGGAAGAAACACCTTGCCCAATAGGTTGAAGGAATCTCAGTCAGCCACTCATATGGTGTTTGTTCAGCACCTCTCTTTGGATCGATTTTTTTCAATTTCCTTCATAATCTTCAAGTGTTGATTAACACGATAGGTTGAAGCAGCTTTCCAAAACAGTTTCTTCAAGTCTTGTTCCTCAAATTTCCCCTTAAAACTATTATACATATACCTCAAACAGAACCTGTGTTTTGCCCTAGGTGCTAATTTAGAAACAACCTCCAAAAACCCTTTTTGCATATCTGAAATGAATGCCCACCCCCTCTCTTCTTGTGAACCTATGTCTCTGAGTAGAAGTCTCAAGAACCACTTCTAACTGCCATAGTTCTTTACCTCAACAAAAGCAACAACAATAGGGTAAATGTTCTCATTTAGATCCCTTCCAATAGCAGCCAACAACTGACCCCTATATAACCCCTTCAAAAAACACCCATCCAACCCAATTATTGGCCTACAACCTTCAATGAAACCATCCCTCATCCCATTCAGAAAAAAATACATTCTTTGTAGCACAGGAGGAGTCAATTCTTTGTTCAATTTCATGATCAATGAGCTCCCAGGGTTGTATTTGACCACTGTATGACAGTAGTCATACAGTCTGTTGTATTACTCTTTGACATCTCCTTTTATCAATTCTAGAGTATGCTTTTTGCCCTATAAACTTTACACATGCTTACTTCAATCTACAACTCTCCTCTGACTTTGTATTTTAAGGATTGCAGGGACTCATTTGGATTATCCCTAACAAATGATTTAATTCTTTTGCTAATGTATTTAAAATTAGCCTGCCTATTCACCACTCTATGGGCACAAGTATGCCTGCCCTTAATGGACTTTATTTGGAAAGTAGGAGATTTCATTACTGAAGAAGCCCTTAGCTTTCAATTTCTATTCATTCTTACAAGTAACAATAATGAGGTGTTTTTCATTTTTCAAAAACTTTAAATCCCAGCCCCTTCTAACAGGCCAATCCCTAAGGACCTCTCTACATTTCATTCTTGTCTCAAACTTCATACCTACAGCCAAATCTACCTCCCCTCTATCCATACTCTCATCCCACTCTGGACACCTTTCCCCTTCATCATCAGAACCCTTCATTGATCTCAATTCTTCCTCCTCACAGTCACTGAACCATTATTCAACCCCCTACTACTTCCTTCACCTCTCTGATTTTGTCTTTGTTGCTGACTTTTTTTTCTCTTTTCTCTCATGAAAGACCTAAGTATTTTTAGCATTGTCCTTGTATAGTTTTCAGGCCTACTGGTGAAGATGTCATCATCCCATGGGCCCTCTAAGTCCTCCAACATCCAAGAAGGACACTCAGAGTCTAATGATGCATCAAAATTTGATTCTGATGCATCATCATCATCATCATCATCATCATCATCATCATCGTCATCATCCCCTTCTCCCTCATTCTCAACAACCCCCTCACGATCATTTTGATCAACTCCCTTAGTCCCAGCAACCTCCTTTGCCACATCCACCCCCTCAGTCCCAGCAACCCCCTCACTAGCATTTTGATCCACTCCCTCAGTCCCAACAACCCCCTCACTGTCATTTTGTAAAACTCCCTTAATCCCACCAACCCCTTCATTGTCATTTTGAACAACTCCCTCAATCCCATCAATCCCCCCACTGTCATTATGCACAACTCCCTCAGTCCTACCATGCACCTCTCCCACAAACTCACCCCCATCAGCCCCTGTTTCATCTATTGTGTTAGCCTCCATCTCAGGAATATATTATAGTTGTGGCACAGAGTCAGCAATGTGAAGGATATTACCATCTACATCAACAGACAATAAGGGACCTGCCTTGTCTTCAAAGTAAAGTGAAATTACATTGCAGTCCTTGTGGTCTCTTAATAACTCTCTAATACCCTCACCCCCTTCTAAAACCTTTAAAGACATATCTAATGTCTCATTTGGAAGAGCATAATATATCACAACATTGGTGCCCTTACCCCAAGCCTTTGCATACATTGTTATCAGATGATCATAAAATAACCTCTCTTTATCAACCCTTGGAAACTTGACCTTATGCCCCCAACATACCTAATTACTGGTACCCATTCTATAACCCCTTCTACCCAAACAAAAACATCTACATAGTCACCCAAAACCATTGTCTGCAAAAAAATAAAAAAAATAAAAAAAAATACAGAAACTAACTTAGGCATCCAACACAAATTAAATAATAATTTGCATATTAATTAGCAAATTCAGATAGAGCAAACATAAAGTAAACATAGCCATACAAAAATAATAGCATTGGGGGTGGGGTCATGATTTTCTAATTAATGGCTTCCAACAATGGGGGACCATAACAAATATTAAAGTAGAGAGTGATAGGGAGAGAATGGAGAGGGGTGGAGGACCATTGTCACCAAAAATATAAACAAATCTACAGGTTATTTTAAAAAACTCTAGATATTTTGCATCTGTTGTAGATATTACAGAAGAAACAACAATATATAAAAATTTCTCCACATATACATACCAAAGACCAAAGAAAAATTGAAAGAAAACACCTACCAGTATGGAATATTCTTCTTCCTCGACAACAGATTTTCTTCCACGACGAACGCACCGCCCAATCGACCGTAGAACCCTTAAATTTGTTGTCTTCGGTTTGCTTTACACTAACTAAACCTAGATGTGTTGATCTAAGCACTAAAATTTCCCCCAATTTCGCCCCCTTTCCTCAGAACCCTAGTTTCCCTCTGTAATTTTTCTCACTGTAATATTTTCTCTCTCTTCGATAGGAATTTTGACTGTTGGTAAGAAAACAACAGTCAACGTAAGGGTATAACGGTCAACACATGTAAAAAATTAACGCTGTTAACACTCGGTCAAAAAAAGAGCACATTTGTGTATTTTCAAATTAGAGGGGAATTTTTTGTCGAATTTTTAAAACACAGGGGGATTTTATACAATTTAATCAAAATATGCACCCAGCAGCATTCTCGGCTCGTGAGATACAATTCTAGAGGAAAGGGGGTAATTTACACATTATTTAAGAACGCAGGGGAGTTTTTTGGTACTCTTTTTTTTCATAGTTATTTGAATATTTTGAATATCACATTGGATAATATAGAATTTACCCATTGTGAAAATGATGCGTAATACGTGGTCAAAATTTAGGGTGTTCATAACAACCATGTTTTTTCGTTGAACTGCATCACCCAATATTTTATTTCACAGAGGAGAAAAATATCATTTTTAAAATCACTTCCTAAAGGAAAATATATAGAATTTTATGGTCTTTTCTCATATACATGTATAGCGCCTCACCATTAGAAATATAAATAGTCAAGACAAAAAATACATAGCTAATATAAATTAACTATGGTTTTGCAACGGCCAATAGTCGTTGTTCTTGTAAGTCAGGTCAAAATACTTATCATGGTTAAATATGATAAATATTAATTAATCATGATAAAAATTTATGTTTTCGCATTGATAGTGTTAGCAGTTGATTTATCATAATTTTTAAGTCGTGGTCATTTATAATGCATGAAAAAATTAAATTTCTAGTAGTGGCTATAGAAAAATATTTTAAGATGTTCTTATAGATTAAACCAATAACTTCTTATAAACATTACCACGAACGTTGGAATGTTTTCTTAAAATGCAAAAGAAATTATTTTTTAGTACCATGATTTTAATATGGCTAATAATTAAAATTTAATAGAAAATTTCCATGGATTTGTATTTATATATATCAAATTGGATAAATTAATTGCTTTTAGCCAAATAATTCATGCGAGAGGAGATTAATACAAAATCAGAGAAAAACAGATGCCATATTTAGGTGGGGTGGGGTTCATAGTTAATCATTATTAATTATGTTTTTTGTTTAAAATGTCAAGATTAACATAATTGTAATTAAGGTGGTGACTAATGACGTACTACTCTACTCAACTAATTGTGGGCGTAATGGCTTTTTGAAAAGCAGAAGAAGAAAACGAAATTAATAACTCTTATCATTTAACCTCACACCAAAGTCTGTGATAGTGACAACATCAATCGAAAAAGGAAAGTCAAAATCTTTCATATAAGTAACAAGGGATGAAGACACATAATTTCAATTGTTATGTAATTACTCAAGTATTTTTATACATTAAATTGTATCGATTAACTAGTGTTTGGTAAGGGGACGAAATTATCTTTACGCATCTCCACATTTATGACTTATTTAGTATAAATTGTTATAACTTCATTGTAAAAGAGAACTTTTGGAACAACAATAGAACAAAGACTTGTACTTTCTGACTTAAGACTTGTGAAGCATGATTAATCATACTTCTCCGATTATTTCTCCATCAGTCCGAGATTATAGTTCGAGTCCTATTGAATGCGTGCGTCGATGAGTATTTGTTTAATTCTAAATGAGTTATTATAATTTATTTATTGTTCTTAATCATATTGATATATTGTTCAATTTGTTGAGATATTAATATTATGATATATGTAATTACCATTTTTATAAAAAAAATAAAATAAAAATTTCTTACCCACTTCTATTTTTCACCTTATATTAAATTACACAATTGTCAACTCTTACCAACCAATAGGTTTTTAGATTAGTGAGCAGACATGTTTTCAATTAAACATTTTATAAGCTCTTATAATTACCTATATATCCAGATTGAAATTATATATTAGGGTTCGTTTATTTCAAGTGAGAGTAAAGGTGATGCGAAAGGGGGAAGGGGAGGGGGAGTGAGAGTGAAAGGCAAGCGGGAAGGAAAGAATGCTTGGTATGATTGAAATGGCAGTATATCTTAAATACTTTCAATTGTTTGATGAAAATAAATTGAGAAGAAAAGATTAATTTTTATAATTTTATTGATTAACTCTTTATCTTTTGTATTAGAAAATAAATAAATTAATATTATACTAAAATAATTTTAATATATAAAGAATTAAAAAACCTTATTAATAAAATTATGGGATAATTACACTCCCCTTCCCTGAGGTTTAGTGTAATTATACGTAGACCCCCTATGATTTAAAAAATTACACCTAGTATCCCTGGTTGTAAAAGATGTCAAAACCCCCTAACAAAAGTAATCAATTTACCTTTCTACCCATAATATGTGGCTAAAAAGAACTAAAAAAATACATGAAAATTTGAAAGACTAAAAAGATAAAATTGACGCTCGTATTTGTAGAGTTGAACAGACGCTTTAAACTAAGAAGACAAAATTGCAGGGAATATTTTTTGCTATTATTATATCACAAGGGATGTAAATACTATATTTATATTATCATAGTGATATATTTTTGCGATTAAGTTATCAGAATATATGTCTTTTTAATATTTAGTTAAATAACATAATATTGTATATAAATGTGTTTGCAATAAAAAAAATAGTGTATATATATGTTAAAAGCTGAATTTATTTTGACCGATCTAATTTATTTATTAATTAAAAATTATTTAATAGAATAATACTTTAAATATATTAAATATATTACAATATTTACTCTTATGATTTAATTTAATTATAAGAACAAACTCACCTGCATAAGTATGTCAAATGTATAAGAGTAGTTTGATAAAAAAAATATATATATTTATTTGACTTGCAATAAGTCAACCAAGTGCAAAAATAGATTTTCATTCAATTATTTTGTTGATGTCAGCAAATTTTGTCAATTTTATTAATTGAAGGATCTATTTGTTGGATAAAAATAAAAATAAGGGTACTAGGTGTAATTTTCCAAACCACAAGGGATCTACATGTAATTACACCAAACCTCAAGGGAGGACAGTGTAATTATCTCTAAAATTATTCATCAAACAAGAATAAGAATATTTTTTATTAATAAAAATATTCATCAAAATGTGTATTTTTTCATAAAAAATTTAAAAACCTTATTAATGAAATTATTCATAAAAAAGGAAACAAGAATATATTTTATTAACAAAAATATTCATCAAAATGAGTATTGTTCATTTACTTTAAATTATTTAGTTTAAATAAAATAAAAATTACTACTAATTAACAATAAAAAATATAAAAAACAACCAAATCAAAGCATGTTTACCTGATTGTTGACTTCGATGTGGTAGTTTTTCATGTGATTTGGTTATCTATTCTAAAAAATTATGTACCAGAATTATCAGTAGGAATGAAAAAGAATTTGAGGAAAATTTATATATACGAGTAGTAGAGTAAATAAAACTAAAATATGTACTTTTCTGTCCTTTTGGCATTATGTTTTCACTTTCCGCTCAAGTTTGGACAACAAAATTAGACTATTCCATATACATCCAATTTTACTTCTCCACCACATATTCTTTCCAACCAAACATCAATTTTTTTTTTTTTTTATACAACTCTTCTTTACTTCCATCTTTTCTTACACACCCATTTTTCATCCTAACCAAACAAACCCACAACGATGAAGATCACTTGTTTTGATTTTGCTCGTCGGGTATGTATGAATTTTAAAAAGATTTTAAAACGTAATTTTACTATTTTTAAAATAAATTTGCACCCCCACTATTTGGTTGCTGTTAAATTAAAATAAATTCCCTTTTAGAATACGACAAAAACAACCTTGCCCACATGCACCCCAGCCACTGTCAAGAGGTCAAGACTATTAATGTCCCACGATAAGATAGACCTCTCATGAATTTCATCCACTCGTACTTTTTGATATTTTTTTTTTTTGTGGTAATTTCTTTTAAATCAGTTACATGCAATGGAGAATTTTTTTTGCAAAGAATGCTATAATCGCAGTATTTCGATATTGTCTAGAGTTAATTGTAATTTTCGTCACACACTTTATAATGTTTTACAAAAATAGTCTTATATTTTTTTAAATAATTATTTTCTGTATCATATCTTAAATATAGCTGTATTTTTTGTTCTATTGTTAAAAATTTGGACAAACAGACCACGTGTAAAACACGTGATTGTTAAGTGACCGATTGTTTGAGGGAGAAATTGACGGATTTTTTTTTTCCTAAGGCAAGTCTTTCCTCTTCAATAGACTTGAACAATGACTTGTTCAGCTCAAACTCGAATCATTACTCTACGTCGATCATTGATCGTGTGTTGTCTATTTCCTATTGATCTTTCTCAACCACAAATGGCCTTAGTGGTGGAGACCTACCCACACTCCTGCTTTCATTAAATTATACTTAAAAAAAAAAAGAAAATATCATGTTGCTGAATTTATAGTTGGGATGAGGAAGATTTGACCTTACAAGAGTGGAAAATTGGCTAAGTAGTAATGGAGGAAGGGAGGTGTAGTGTGTGTGTGACAGGAGGCGCAGGTTACATTGGTTCTTCACTTGTAAAGAAGCTTTTGAGTGAAGGATATACTGTTCATGCAACTCTCAGGAATTTGAGTATGTCACTTCTTCGACTTTTTTTTTTAATTGTCAAATTTATCGTGAATTCGTTGGAGTTGATCTTGAAATTTGACATGTAGAGACAATTTATTAGAGTTCTCAATAAGTTGTTGCATCAAACATCACAATCTTGGAAGCTATGGTGAATTCAATGTTACGTTTGTACTCCTAAGGACGAGAAAAGAGGAGGATATCTTAGAAATTCTTGTTCTAAGTTGTTCTTCAATATTCACTAGATTAATATGAGATTACAAATCCTTTTCTGGGTCTAAACACCCGTTAATCATAGACTAAATGCAAAACAGAATTCTAAACAGCAAACTCTGTTTTAGGCGGTCTTTGGTAAAATAGTCGTAGCTTTTTGTAGAAGTTTTCCTGGACTTGAAATCTGCACCATTTGAAACCAGACCCACAAAGCTTTAATTCCATATATTATTCGTTAAAAATGAGAGCCGTTTGCATTCTGAAAACGCGTCTGAAAGTTTCCTGAAAATCGATCAATGCTGAAAACAAGAAGGCAAGATTAATTCTGTTTGGAACTTGTCAACAGTTTCTTTGTGTGTTTGATAGCTTGTTTGATTCATGTAGATGATAGCACAAAGGTAGAACTTTTGAGGAGCTTTTCTGGGGCAAAGGAAAGACTGAAGCTGTTTGAAGCTAACATATACAAAACAGAGGAATTTGAAGCAGCAATTCAAGGTTGTGAGTTTGTTTTCCATGTGGCAACCCCTGTACTCCACACTGAGGGCTACAAGGTTTTTTCATAGCACACTTTGTTTTTTAGTATTTAGTGTTATAGCTTTAATCTTGAAAAGAACTGGTGATTGATGATTTGATGAATGTAGCAGTACACAAATATGGTCGATGCAACCGTTGATGCAGCCAGGAGCATTGCCGCTGCTTGCATCAGATCAAGGACGGTGAGACGGCTCATCTACACTGCCAGTGCAACGGCTGCTTCACCGCTGAAGGATGATGGGAGTGGTTTCAAGGAGTTCATGGATGAGACCTGTTGGACACCTCTCGATTTTTCTATCCCTTACAGCAACGACAATATTGAGGTAAGAACTAAGAAGCTGCTGCTGCTTCTTATGGTGCTTGCATCATAGCATTCCCTCTGCCGACATGAGGACTATATATGGAAGTACTCCCGTAAGCAATCTGTGGTTTTGGGGGACATGCACCCGCTCATGGTGGTGATAGGAGTCGAAGCCACTCAAACTTTTCTGTAAAAGGAAAAGTATAATTCACTAATAATAAATAATGATCACCACAAGTTTTCTTATCTTTTGAAATAAAGTATTTGATCATTCGTTCCGTCAAACAAAGGTATCGTTTGAGTATTGTTCGTGTTACCTTGAAAAATCTTGTGCAGGACTATACTCGAGCAAAGACATTAGCTGAGAAGGAACTCTTAAGCTTTGGCAGTGACAAAGCCGGAGAAATGGAAGTGGTGACACTGCCCTGTGGCGTTGTGGGTGGAGAAGCTCTTATGCCATATCTATCTGGAAGCTTAACGTTGTTCTTGTCACAGCTCACGAATGACGAAGTTTTAGTGAGCTCATTGAAATTCTTGCAAGAGCTGCTTGCAAAACTCCCAGTTGTTCACATTGAGGATGTGTGCAATGCCCACATCTTCTGCATGAAAGAAGCTTCAATGAATGGCCGATTTCTTTGCGCCAACGCCTACGTCTCGACTGCAGAAATTGCCAGCTACTACCAGCAGAAATATCCTGAACTAAGCATCAAGAAAGAGTAAGTTGTGGGTATTGCAAAGCATTATTGATTTCAGAATTGTTGTTTAGGCTAAGAACAATCTGAAAACTACATATATATGATTTTTGTTGTTTCCAACTTTTGACTTGTCTGCAGGCACTTTGAATGTCCTAAATATGAAACCAAGTGGGGGTCTAATCTGCTTGCTGAAAAGGGTTTTCGCTATCAATATGACTGGCAAAAGGTTTTGGATGATTGCATCACTTGTGCCAGGAAAGATAGTCTGGTGTATTCAAGAATTTTCACTTGATCTAGTTGTCTAGGATTTCCTTGACTGCCTAATGCAAGAGTACTTTGGTATGTATTGAGCAACTGCAACATTTTTCATACAAGAAAATGTTGGAAATAATAGTACAATAAGGCAATATTTTGAAGATTACAAATCACGAGTTTAAAGATGTCCAATTTACAGTTTCATAATAAACAGTTCAAATTTAACCAGTTTGCAAACAAAAAAATCGAAACACAAACAAAACACACTTTAGATGTACTGTGAACGACAAATAATAATCAGGAAACTTATTTGATTGAAATTCGTATCGTAACAACAGTCATTCAAATACCGAAGCAAAGAAAATCTATTTGCCTTGAAGAAATTAGATGCCCCGTTCTAACCGTGAATCGGGTATAGTGCGAGTCCTCTCAGAATAAGATGGTATCAAAATTTTACGTTGCACCATGTTGAAATTTACGTCGAATAACACTCAGTCGCCAGAAAATTTAAGCGAAACCGAGAACGAATGAAAAGTAAGATGAGAGAAAACAGAGAAGATTTGTTCTTCGTGTTGTTGGTGTATATTGAAGTGTAGCCGGAGAGCTTTTTATTTAGAGCACCAGCAGCAACGGCAGCCACAAACGGCATTCAAATCGTGAGCTGTAACTACAAAAAATATTTGAACATCAAAACCATAACAACCAACATTAAACTTAGATTAATGACCAAAGCATCGAGACATTCACCCTAACACCTGAGAGTGTAAAGGCAAGTGGAAGGGAAAGAATACTTGGTATGATTGAAATGATAGTAAATTTTAAATACTTCCCATTGTGTGATAAAAATAAATTGAGAAGAAACGATTAAATTTTGTAATTTTACTGATTAACCATTTATTTTCATTTTCTATTAGAAAATAAACAAATTAATATTATATTAAAATAATTTTAATATATCAAGAATTAAAAAATCTTATCAATAAAATTATTCATCAAACAAGAACAAGAATATTTATTATTAATAAAATATTCATCAAAACGAATATTGTTCATAAAAAAATTTAAAAACCTTATTAATAAAATTGTTCATAAAAAAGGAAACAAGAATGTATTTTACTAATAAAAATATTCATCAAAATGAGTAGTGTTCATCTATTCTAAATTATTTAGTTTAAATAAAATAAAAATTACTATTAATTAACACTAAAAAAATCTCAAAAACTGCCAAATCAAAACATATTTACCTAATTGTTGACTTCGATGTGATAGTTTTTCCTACGATTTGGTTATCTATTCTATTCTAAAAAATTATGTACCGAAATTATCAGTAATAAGGAAAAAGAATTTGAGGAAAAATATAAATATGAGTAGTAGAGTAAATAAAAATAAAATATGTACTCTTTTGTCCTTTTGACATTATGTTTTCACGTTTCCACCCAAGTTTGAAAAATAAAATTAGACTCAGAAGGAATTTCATATACATCCAATATTACTTCTCCTACACCTATTCTTTCTAATCAAACATCAAATTTTTTCTTATACAACTATTCTTTGGTTACTGTTAAATTAAAATAAATTCACTTCTAGAATACTATAAAACCAAGCTTGTCCACATGCAACCTCAGCCACTGTCTAGAGCTCATGACTATTAATGCCCCACATTCTGAATGCTTGTGATGATTGGAGCGACCAATTTTGGGTACGGATAAGATAGACCTCTCATGAATTTTCATCCATTCGTACTTTTTGATTATTTTTTTTTTTATTTGTGGTAATTTCTTTTAAATCAGTTACATGCAATGGAGAATTTTTTGGCAAAGAGTGCTATAATCGCAGTCTTTCGATATTGTCTAGAGTTAATTGTATTTTTCGTCACACACTTTAGAATGTTTTACAAAAATAGTCTCATATTTTTTTAAATAATTATTTTTTGTATTATATCTTAAATGTAATTGGATTTTTTGTTCAATTGTTAAAAATTTGGACAAACAGACCACTTGTAAAACACGTGATCGTTGAGTGACCGATTGTTTGAGGGGGAAATTGGCGGATGAGGTTTTGGAGGAAAGAACGACAAGTGAAATGCACGTGCTATTGTCAGTTTTAAGAGAATTACATGAAAAAATAATAACGGAAGAAGAAGAAGAAAGGTAAAATCGAATACAAAAAAAACCCTCCATTTTTTCTACAAGCGAATCCCAAAAGCATATGTTGTCGTCTAAAAAAGCTGCGAATTTTCTTCTTTTGAATTCTAGATTTCTTAGTTTTTATTTTTTCCCCATAACTCAACAGCATCATGTGCGTTGCAAGTGTTTCTTTTTTAACAGACTTGAACAATAACGTGTTCACCTCAACTCGAATTATTACTCTACGTTGATCATTGATCGTGTGTTGTCTATTCCCTGTTGATCTTTCTCATCCACAAATGGTCTTAGTGGTGGAGACCTACCCACACTCCTGCTTTGATTAAATTATACTAAAAAAAGAAAAAAAAAATATCATGTTGCTGAATTTATAGTTGGGATGAGGAAGATTTGGCCTTGCAAGAGTGGGAAATTAGCTAAGTAGTAATGGAGGAAGGGAGGTGTAGTGTATGTGTGACAGGAGGCGCAGGTTACATTGGTTCTTCACTTGTAAAGAAGCTTTTGAGTGAAGGATATACTGTTCATGCAACTCTCAGGAATTTGAGTATGTCACTTCTTCGACTTTTTTTATTTTTAAATTGTCAAATTTATCATGAATTCGTCGGCGTTGATCTTGAAATTTGACATGTAGAGACAATTTATTAGAGTTCTCAATAAGTTGTTGCATCAAACAACACAATCTTGGAAGCTATGGTGAATTTAATGTTACGTCTATACTCCCGAGGACGGGAAAAGAGGAGGATATCTTAGAAATTCTTGTTCGAAGTTGTTCCTCAATATTCACTAGATTAATATGAGATTACAATTTCTTTTCTGGGTCTAAACACCTGTTAAGCAAAACAGAATTCTAAACAGCATACTCTGTTTTAGACGGTCTTTGGTAAAATAGTCGTAGCTTTTTGTAGAAGTTTTACTGGACTTGAAATCTGCACCATTTGAAACCAGACCCACAAAGCTTTAATTCCATATATTATTCGTTAAAAATGACAGCCGTTTGCATTCTGAAAACGCGTTTGAAAGTTTCCTAATTCTGAAATCAAGACAAGATTAATTCTCTTTGGAACTTGTCAACAGTTTCTTTGTGTGTTCGATAGCTTGTTTGATTCATGTAGATGATAGCACAAAGGTAGAACTTTTGAGGAGCTTTTCTGGGGCAAAGGAAAGACTGAAGCTGTTTGAAGCTAATATATACAAAGCAGAGGAATTTGAAGCAGCAATTCAAGGTTGTGAGTTTGTTTTCCATGTGGCAACCCCTCTGCTCCACATTGAGGGCTACAAGGTTTTTTAACAGCACACTTTGTTGTAGTTTTAGTATTTAGTGTTATAGATTTAATCTTGAAAAGAACTGGTGATTGATGATTTGATGAATGTAGCAGTACACAAATACGGTCGATGCAACCGTTGATGCAGCCAGGAGCATTGCTGCTGCTTGCATCAGATCAAGAACGGTGAGACGGCTCATCTACACTGCCAGTGTAACGGCTGCTTCACCACTGAAGGATGATGGGAGTGGTTTCAAGGAGTTCATGGATGAGACCTGTTGGACACCTCTCGATTTTTCTATCCCTTACAGCAACGACTATCTTGAGGTAAGAACTAAGAAGCTGCTGCTGCTTTTTATGGTGCTTGCATCATAGCATTCCCTCTGCCGACATGAGGACTATATATGGAAGTACTCCCGTAAGCAATCTGTGGTTTTGGGGGACATGCGCCGGCTCATGGTGGCGATAGGAGTCGAAGCCACTCAAACTTTTCTGTAAAAGGAAAAGTATAATTCACTAATAATAACTTATGATCACCACAACTTTTCTTATCTTTCGAAATAAACTATTTGAGCATTCGTTCTGTCAAACAGAGGTATCATTTGAGTATTGTTCGTGTTATCTTGAAAAATCTTGTACAGGACTATACCCGAGCAAAGACATTAGCTGAGAAGGAACTCTTAAGCTTTGGCAGTGACAAAGCCGGAGAAATGGAGGTGGTGACATTGCCCTGTGGCCTTGTGGGTGGAGAAGCTCTTATGCCATATCTATCTGGAAGCTTAACGGTGTTCTTGTCACAGCTCACGAATGACGAAGTTTTAGTAAGCTCATTGAAATTCTTGCAAGAGCTGCTTGCAAAAGTCCCAGTTGTTCACATTGAGGATGTGACCAATGCCCACATCTTCTGCATGAAAGAAGCTTCAATGAATGGCCGATTCCTTTGCGCCAATGCCCACGTCTCGACTGCAGAAATTGCCAGTTACTACCAGCAGAAATTTCCTGGATTAAGCATCAAGAAAGAGTAAGTTGTGGGTATTGCAAAGCATTATTGATTTCAGAATTCTTGTTCCCCAGCAGGCTAAGAACAATCTGAAAAGACATATATATGATTTTTGCTGTTTCCAACTTATGACTTATGTGCAGGCACTTTGAATGTCCTAAATATGAAACCAAGTGGGGATCTAATCTGCTTGCTGAAAAGGGTTTTTGCTATCAATATGACTGGCAAAAGGTTTTGGATGATTGCATCACTTGTGCCAGGAAAGATGAGTCTGGTGTATTTTCAAGAATTTTCACTTGATCTAATTGTCTAGGATTTCCTTGACTGCCTAATGCAAGAGTATTTTGGTATGTATTTGAGCAATTGCTACATTTTTCATACAAGAAAATGTTGGAAATAATAGCACAATAAACAATATTTTGAAAATCACGATTCACGAGTTCAAAGATATTCAATTTACAATTTCATAATAAGCAGTTTCAAGTTAACCATTTTGCAAACAAATAAATCTAAACACAAACAAAACACAATTTAGATATGCTCTTGAGGACAAATCATAAACATGAAACTTATCTGATTGAAATTCGTATTTTGACAACTCTTGTTCAAATACCAAAGTGCAGAAAATCTGATTGCCTTGAAGAAATTAGACGCACCATTCTAACCGTGCATCGAGTATAGCCCCTTCTCTCAGGAAAGGGTATCAAAATTTCATGTTGCACCACGTTAAAATTCATCTCGAACAACACTTAGTCGGCAGAAAACTTATGCAAAATCGAGAACGAATAGAAAATGAGAGGAGAGAAAACAGAGAAGATTTGTTCTTCGTGTTGTTGGTGTGTTTTGACGTGTAGCCAGAGAGCTCTGTATATAGAGCACTAGGCGACAACAACCATAAACGACATTAAAGTCATGAGCTGTAACTACCCGAAACGTTTGAACATTTCAGCAGTTATAAAAACATAACAACCAACATTAAACCTAAAATAATGACCAAAGCAGTAATCGCTAGTTGTTACGAAACTGTCGACTGTTACAAAATTTAAAACTGCTGACATTAATTCAGATAAATATAAATATTTTTATTGCAAAAATATATATACTGAAACTTTTGCCTTAACACCCACAGTCAGGACCCGCCGGCCGGGAGGCGGCTCATGTGTGGGGTTTCCACAAGTTCGCTCTAGTATCCAATAATAGTTCAAACTCAAGTTGAACTTAACTCAATATAAAGAGATTTTTTTTCCAAAGAACTTCCAATGTCGGACAGAGTAAGAGTTGTTTACAATCCCAACACACACACACACACATATATATATATATATACTTATCAAAGCTCAACTACATCACTTATTCTTCTAATGTGGGACAAATGCACTATATTTTTCATTTCAATCTAATCCATGGATTTACCTTTAAAGTGGCATCCAACTTAAAAGATAAATTAATTCTTACAAATTATCATTCCATAATGCCAATTACAACGGAAAAAGAAAATTATGAATTCTATTAGTCGAAGGAATATGAAGCTTTAAACTTAACAACTTTTCAAGAGCATTTTTGAGTTATATGATTTTATTGGGCTATTGGTATTGTGGAGGAGGAAAGAGTATTGTTACGGAACCACCGAAAAAATTCTACCATAATGAGATTGAATCTCCTTATTAAGTGAGATATTCGGGCCTCGATTTAAAGAGTTTGTTTTATTCTTCGACCGTAAATTATACTATCACAAGATGTCTCGAGGAAATCAGAAACAAAATCCACCTGAATCTCCAAGTAGGAAATTCATGACTAGGTTTGCGTACGAGCCTATCCGCTAAGCTGGCTCGAACCTCAAGAAATTGTGGCCAAAATCGAAATTGTTCACCTATCATGGTCACAATGAGAAACAAGACTCATACATGGTTGGAGGCGAAAAGATCGTCCCGACAAAGGCATTTGCCTCGGAAAAAGAATTGAGTTTTCACATTTTCAGGTTCAATCGCGGTGGAAGGAAAATTCTCCTTTCTTATGAGTAAGTGGTTTAACGGCAGGACCAAAAATGTAATAAATATTTACGATATATATGTGACCAAAAATGACTATTTCAAAACGTATTGGGCTATTTCTACGTAGGACTCTAAAGAATGAGACCAAAAATTGCAATTAATTTTCATTCATTTATTTTCCCCCAAAACCATTTCAAGCTGTTTTCCTCCTCATTAGCTGGGGATCTAACGGCCAAGTGCTTTGCACGTGGCTATTTCGTTAAAATCTTAACGACATGAGACTATTAGCTGGGGATACAAAAAATGAATATTTCGAAAAGTATGAGACTATTTCTACAAAAGACGCTATAGTATAGGATCAAAATTACAACTAACTTAGATCTGCTGGTTCAATGCTAATCATCATCTGTTAAGAAAATCTTTGGCTCTCTTCGCCTTCTATTTGTGCATTGACGTTTTACGCCTTTACCCTTGGTACATGAGTGAAGTGGTTACGTTAATGGTGCACAGTGGGTCGGGTCGTCCCAAAATTGGCACAAACCAGCCCAAAAAAGTTCGGCCCAAGACAGTTCATGGCCAGTCCTGGGTCTTTAAATGGGCTCCAATTGGATTCATTTTTAGACCTGGTCCAGCCCATGAACCAGCCCGATTGAGGCATGGACTAAGTCTCGATGTGTCTTATTTATAGTTGTCTTATGAAATAATAATAAAATAAATCACACAAAAAATTATTATTAGAAAAAATAATAATTAAGACTATATATTAAACTTAAATAATAATTTGACTAACAAGATTAGAATAATAAAATTAGATAATAACAATTCAAAAAGGACTTAAGTAAACTTTGAAAAAAATAAACAAAGAGTATTGATGAATTTTATGTACTAAAAAATTAAAATAGAACAATAAAATTAAAAATTTTAGAGTTTTAAAAGTATATAAAGCCTATTGAAATAGTTAGTTTAGAAAAATAAAATAAAATAAAATGTATATGTATATGTCATGTATTATTAAAAGAAAAGAAAATGACCCACTAGGCCCGGGCTAGGATCAGGTGGTCCTGGGCTACTGGGCTGGGTTGTCCCTAGTATCAATACCTTGAACCGACCTGGTTCCAAGTCAATTTGAGTCCAAATCAGCCCATTTTTTTTATTGGATTAATTCAATCCTAAGTCGGATTGGCCCAACTCGGCTGACTGTACCCATTAATGGTTGCCTCTTAGAACTCATCCAAGTTTCTAACCTCTTCATTAATGAGTCAGAGGTTGTTCTGGGTCGGATGAGGCGGGCTCTTCGATTTACAGAGGAGGAGGGACGGGGTATTATTTTTGATGGTTTGTGGAGGGCTGACTCTGGGGGTAACAATTTGTTCTTGGTGGGGCGACTTCTCTCGCAGCGGGCTCATAACTTTGACGGTCTATGTTCTTCCATTAAAAGCATTGTGCAGCCTGTTCGGGGCATGGAATTCAAACAACTTTTGGGCGAGCGGTTACTCATGCGGTTCTTTCACACCCTTGACCGACAGCAAACACTTGAGGGGTGTCTGTGGATTTTTGAAAAGAACATCCTCATCATGAACACGGTAGGCGCAGACGAAAATTCGATGAACGTCAATCTGAATTGGTGCGATTTTTACGTTCATATACATGAGTTACCGCTGAATTGGATGAACTTGGGCATCGCTATTCATATTGGCAATAAGCTGGGCGTGTTTCGGGATATGGAGATGGATGATACTGGCCATGCATGGCGCATATCGTTACACATTATGGCCGAAATTAATGTTAATAAACCATTGAAGAGGGCCTTCAAAATTCGGACGTCTATAGGGGATAAACCCTTGGTCCACTTTACATATGAACGACTCCCCAATTTCTGCAACCTTTGTGGGAGGTTAGGCCACATTGCGACGTACTGCGAGGAGCGGTTTTCCGACGGCTTTGTTGATCCCATTTCTGACTTATCGTACGGGCCATGGCTTAGGGTGCCTCTTCCCACGAGGGGCCGCCCTCCTAACTCGACCCCAAGCCAGGCTGATGTCCGTCAACAATCTAATGATCTGCAATAGTCGGGTACTCGACGAGGAGCGGCGATGTTTAGCGCATTCAGCTCACCCGCGGGCAGCACCACACGTAGAGTTTATCTTCAGGGCTCGACGGGGTTTGAAGACTTAGGGGGTGCGGAGGTGGAACAAAGGCAGTCGGGGGCCGAGGGAGACATCAATGAGCACCCTGCCTGTGGAACCTGGCCGGGCAAAGCATGCGGATTGCATGGGAGAGGATATACCCAATGTTAGTGGAACCTTGCTGCTTATGGCTGCTCACGCAGACCAAAACTTTCGAAGCTTGCTTGGTCAATGTCTCTCTTCAATTCACAGCGTCTAGGGCCAGAGGTCAACATTGGGGCCCGAGAGGGGAACGTGTGGTGAAACTGACCCTCATTACCGCGACGAGGAAAAGAGGTCATGGTATTAGTATTATTGAACCGAATGGTGAATCAGTGCATGTACCCAAGCGGCGTCTTCAACAAGCTGACGAGGAATCAGATCCGATATCGGCGGAGGTTGTCGGACGCCATGAGACTCTTAGCTTGAAACTGTCAGGGTGTAGGGCCCCCTTGAACAGTTCGTACATTGACGGAGCAGATTAGGCTCCACCACCTCGGCTTGGTTTTCCTCTCCGAAACCAAGTGCCAATCAAGGAGAGCGAATAGGTTTGAAGGAACGTCTCAATTACAACGGAGTTGCGGTTAATGCTCAAGGAAAAGGGGGAGGTTTGCTACTACTTTAGCGTAAAGATGTCGAGGTTTGGATCCAATCCTACTCCGCCCACCATATAGATGCCACTGTTAAGGCGGAGGATGACTCTAAAAGGTGGCAATTTACGGATTTTTACGGGCACCTCAAAGTGGCTCGACATAAGGAAACATGGAACTTACTTTGCGGACTCAATGGATTGTCTAACCGTGCATGGCTTTATATTGAGGACTATAACGAGATTTTGTTCGGCTACCAGAAGGAGGGTGCGGTACAACAGGCTCAGTGGAAAAATGGAGGATTTCAGGAGGTGCTTGGTCGATTGTGAGCTTCAAGACCTGGGTTTTCACGGGCCTCTTTTTACTTGGTCTAACAGACGCGAAGCACCGGGTACCGTCTGGGCGAGCTTGACAGATGCTGCTGCACTGAGAGTTAGAGGAGTCTTTTCCCGTGCACAACAGTCATACATGAGCCCTTAGCAGCATCAGATCATAGCCTTGTGTGGGTGGAGCTACACCCGCAATCCGAGGCGCGACCGGGCCTCCAGGAAAAGTTGTTCCGTTTCGAAGCTGTGTGGGCACGAGAGGCGGGCTGTGCAGCAGTAGTGGGCAGCAGTTGGGCAACTAAGGGGGTGGGGAGACCCGCAGGACAGGGTACTCAAAAAATATTCAGATTTGTGGGCAAAGTTTGCAAAGCTGGGACAAGCTCCTTTTCGCCAATATTGTGCATCAGACTAAGGTTCATAATAAGGAATTCATCAAGCTATCTTCTCAAAATATTTCCCACGAAACAGCCACTCGAATAGAGCAGATTCGCGCCCAATTGGAGACTCTCTCCCACCGAGAGGAACTATTGTGGAAGCAACGGGCGAAGCTTTGTGGCTTAAGGAGGGGGATAGTAACTCGGTTTTTTTCCATGCCAAGGCTTCCGAACGATGATAGAAGAAGGTCATCAAAGGCCTTCGAGATGCAACGAGTCAGATTGTGCACAGTGAGAGGAGGATCAAACAGATTATTTCGTCCTACTTCAGTAACCTATTTCGGTCTTCATGCCCTTCCTCCGCTGTGATGGATGAGATCATTTCGAAGCTTGAACCTCGAGTCTCGAACACCACGAATGAAAGTCTCCTTTGCCCCTACTCCCTGGATGAGGTATTGCTTTCTCTCAAACATATGTATCCATATAAATCCCCGAGCCCCGATGGCATGTCCCCGTTGTTTTCCCAAAAATATTGACATATCGTAGGACCTCATGTTATTGTGTGTGTGCTTGATATTCTAAATAATGGTCGTCTGAACTCCAAACTCAACTCCACCCACATTGTTCTTATTCCTAAGATTGCTAACCCGGATGATATCACCCATTTTTGGCCTATAAGCTTATGTAATGTCGTTTATAAGATTGCCTCTAAGAAACTCGCCAATCCCCTTAAGCCTTTCCTTGACTCACTCATCTCTCCATCACTGTCGGCTTTCATTCCTGGCCGCCTCATAACCGATAATGTGCTCATAGCATACGAAATCAACCACTTTTTGTTGCACAAATCTTGGGGCAATGCAGGTCACATTTCTTTCAAGCTCGACATCAGTAAAGCTTACGACCGTGTGGAGTGGTGCTTCCTTGAGAGGGTTCTGATTAGACTAGGCTTCCACCAGAAGGTGGTCTCTTTAATTCTGCTTCGTGACTCTACAGTTAATTATTCTTTTTTGTTTAATGGGTATCAATTTGGGTCTCTTTGCCTGGAGCGGGGTCTCCACCACGCCGATCCTTTATCTCCTTACCTTTATCTGTTTTGCGTCGAAGCTTTTAACTCTTTGATTAGCCAGGCTAAATCCGAATGAAAGCTTGAGGGGATCGTGATTTCTCACACAGTGCCACAGGTGTCACACCTGTTGTTCGCGGACAACACATTTATTTTATGCCAAGCCACCCGGGAAGCTTTGAAGTGTGTGTACGACCTGCTCGTCCGCTTTGAAGTAGCCTCAGGTTTGTCCATAAATCTCTAGAAGTCGGCGGTGTGCTTCAGCAAAAACGTCCCCCTTGACGCCCGGCCCAAGCCGGCCGCGACGCTCGGCGTGCAACCGGTGGCCAAGCATGCAAAGTACCTTGGTCTTCCATCCTTGGCGGGCCGTTCGAAGGCGGAATTAATTAATGAGATGAAGGACCGCATTTGTAGAAAGATGAACAGTTGGGCGGCTAGGAAGCTCTCCCAAGAGGTCGGGCGGTTCTGATCCAAGCCGTGATCCAATCCATTCCAGTATACACGATGGGCTGTTTTAAACTCCCAGATGGATTTTTTGCGGAAGTGGAGGGCTGGTCAGCTCGATTTTTCTGGTAGGGGACATTAGACGCGGGCCTCCACTGGATGGCTTGGAGCAAAATTTGTCGCCGCAAAACGGAGGGGCGCCTTGGCTTGAAACTTTTGAAGGACTACAACATGGCGCTCCTTGCTAAGCAAACGTGGTGGGTGGCTACTCGACCGGACACCCTGCTGCACAAGATCCTTCGACACCGTTACTTCCCGGGGTCTAACTTTTTTGCAGCAGAACTAGGACATGCGCCTTCCTTCACTTGGCGCTCGCTTGTCGGCACGAGGTACCTGTTCGTTGTCAGGACTCGGTGGAAGATTGAGGATAGAAACTCAGCATTAATAACGGGCCACCCATGGCTGCCTCGCCCCTTCACATTTCAGCCTGTTGTGCACCCCAGGACGCTGCTGGGAGATACCAGAGTGGCAACGCTTATTGGCTCGGATCGCTGCTGGAATCAGGAGCTGGTTGAGCAGGAATTCTTGCCGATGGATGCCGAACGCATCCTGTCAATTCCACTAGGTGCAACAGCTTCCCCGGACAAAATAGTGTGGCACTTTGAGAGGAAGGGGCAGCTTACGGTCAAAAGTCTTGGCGACTTCGATGCGCTGCCCAGCAGGCTCAGCCATGGCTATGACAGACTGGAACTTTTTATGGAAGAGCCGAGTACCCCCCAAGGTGCGCCTCTTTGCTTGGCGTTGTGGTCATAATCCGCTGCCCATGCTGCAAAATTTGAGTCGCAGACGCGTGGCCACCGATACTACTTGCTCATGCTGCTCCCTCGGGACAGAAGACATGCACACGAACTCTTCTCGTGCACATTCGCTCGTTTCGTGTGGGCATTGTCGGGCCTGCCAACAACTGTTATTCCTACGCAGGGGGATGATGATTTTACATGGCTCCTGAGCACCTACCAGGCGTTGGATTCTCAAGACTTTGGACTGTTCCTCATTACTTGTTGGGGGCTGTGGTTCCGGCGTAATCGACACATCTTTGAAGGGGAGCAACTCCAAGCACATGAGGTGGTGGCACTAGCCCGACGCACTTTGGACAGTATGGCTAGTGCTTCGATTTTCTTTCTTCTGATAATCTTTGTTATGCTTTGGACTTTGTCTGAACTTTTGCTTCCAGACTCAGTTTTTGAGCTCCTTACATATATACCAATTTTGCCTCGAAAAAAAAAATGAAAATGAAAAGATACATAAGAAATTTAAATTAGTTATGCTCGTTCCCTTAATATAGGGAATCCATAAAATTTGTTTTAATTTGAATTGCAAGGTAATCATAAAATGAAAGTTGAAGCAAGTTCAAATGGATAAAAAAATTTATACCAAAATTAAAATATGTTTTCACAATTTCCATTTTACCCGTTCTTCAGTATTCGTTCATTTTTTGAATTTATTTTGATTGCATAATTGATTAATAATGATCTATTATTTGAATAAAGTCGATATCATTATTTCTATTTCAAAGATTATCAATTTGCATTGTTAAAACTTTGGACATCTTTTGTTTTATCACTGGTGGAATATTTTTAATAAATTAATGAATCTAATAATATAATGATATAATTTTTAAAAATATGTACAATTGATTCATTCGGTTTTAGGAACTTTGTTGTCAGATTTTGATGTAAAGATAAAATTTGAGATTTTTTTTTCAAATTTATTATAAAAATAGTGATACAAAATTTAATGGGTAAGACTCAAATCGAATTCAATTATTTTGGGTATAACATAGATAAGACAAATGAGTAGGGTCCGAGAAGAATATATAAGTAATAACCATTATGGATATTTTGTAATTTGTGTATATAATTATATCTTAAAATAATTTCACATATACCATATCAATATATAGTTTACCACAATACATAAAATATATCATCACAATATAGAAAGTGATGAAATAAAACAAATAAAGCTTGAAATTAGAAAAGCTGCACCAATGTAGAGTCACGATACTTATCGCTTTCCTAAATACATGAATATCCTAATGGCTAACCATGACTCCAGGATAAACTTTATCGGCTTACAGCAGTATCTCATTTTATCGATACGACCATGAGAAGACTATGAACCAATTCACAGTCATATTGCCAAAACTCTCAAATACTCTTAAAAATGTAAGAAAAGGTTTTAAAACTCATCAAAACTTCTCCCAATGAAAAATGAAAACCTCAATGTGCCAAATTAAAAATATGATGACCCCTTAAATAGTTGAAAATTATTTGACTGTTATAAAAACTTAAGTAACCTGTTAAGAATTAATAATAATCATCATAAAATCAATATTAAATGGAACACATAAGTATAAAATGTAACAATCAAATACTTATTATCAGCATAAGATCGCAATTAAATTATTAGAATAATGGGGTTATAAACCTTAAATAAAATATTAAATTAAACTGGCACATTAAATTGAAACAAAATGTTGGAAATTAATAATCTGTCAATTTTTAAAAATTTAAAATTTTATTTCCAACAACAATTAGGAGTATTTAATTAGGTACAAGTCTCCAAATAAATTAATACACATCCATTAACATGCCTAACTTATCCAACCACCCTCTAAAACGAAGATTAGCATCAACTAGTTTTTTTTTATGTCGTACATTTAAATTGAAGAGGCAAGATATGTACCTCAAGAAAAAAATTACCCCCATGAGGTTGCCGACACGCAACGATATATATACAGTACTGTCCAAAATACCAAATTAATACTGTCCCACGTTATAAATATCGTACGATCTTATAAAATGTTTGAACGCTTATAAGAAATTACAAAGTATTCTATCCAAAAAAAGATATTATAAAGTATTTGATAACTTTTTTATGAAATAAATTTTATAAGCTCTTTAAAAAAAGAAAAGCAAAGAGTAGCTAACTTATTTCTAAAATAATAACAAATTCCTCCAAATTTATCATTACTAACATCTTATAAACTTCATAATATTATTTTATCCAAACATTTTATGAATTTATTTTTAGTGTAAATTACAATCGCCTCCTCTGAGGTTTGATATAATTACAAATACTTTCTCATTGTTTAAAAATTTTTAAATACCCCATAATTTTAGTGTCCGTCTAACGACAACTCATTTTGTTAGGTTCCCATCCAATTTTTGTATGAACTACCCAAAATGCCCTTTTGAATTATAAGTTATAATTTTATATAGTTTTTAAAATTTTCTGAAATATTTTTATGAATTAATATTCTCTATCGATTATTTATTTTACCTACTCTCAGATACTTTTATATTTTTTTCAAATATTTTTGTTTGTTTGAAAAACTAAAAAAGTTTGAAAGGATGAAGTAGTACTTTTCACGTCTCTGTCTAGGATCGAATTACATAATTATTTTCAATTTAAGGGAAGTATTTGTAATTTTCAAACAACGAGAAGGTATTTAAAATTATATCAAATCTCAGAAGAGGTAGCCGTAATTTACCCTTATTTTTAAAACAAGATCTTTTAAATAAGTTTAGTCAAATGCCCTCTGAGTTCATATAGAGAGAAAGAGAGAGATCTGGTGACTTTTCATCCATTACCATTAGTATCTTTTGATTTTTGTGATAATCTTTTAATTTATGAATTAAATGCAAGGGAGAAAATATTTGATCATTTAAACTATATAAAACGACTCCTTCTGGTAATAATTAGGTAAGTAATAATGGAGGAGGGGAGGTGTAGTGTGTGTGTGACAGGAGGCGCAGGTTACATTGGTTCTTCACTTGTAAAGAAGCTTTTGAGTGAAGGATATACTGTTCATGCAACTCTCAGGAATTTGAGTATGTCTCTTCTTCGACTTCGTTTTTTTTTTTTTTTTTTTTTTTCTAATTGTCAAATTTATCTTGAATTCGTTGCCGTTGATCGTGAAATTTATCAAACAACAATGTCTTGGATTTTCATGTGTTTGTTTCCTCCATTTAAGGTTAATTATTTATGTGTTTGATATAGGTCTGTCAATGAGCGGGTATTATCATATTTGGACTCAAATCCAATAAATACTCGTAGTTATTATTTATAGACCTTATCCGAACTCGATCCATACAATACCTATTGGGTTTTACCCATGTTATACCCAAAACAATTGGGTCCAGTTTGCGTCTTACCTATTGAGTCTTACATATGTTAAAATCAATTAAGCAATTATACATGTTTTTTTTTTTATAATAATATCACTAGAACATATTATTAAATTAATTTAATAAAAATATTTTATGAATTTGTAATTGATAAAATAAATTAATTAAAAGCTATTCAATTTTTTAACATGTGCAAATTGAAAATCGTGGGAATATAAATACGAGATATGAACAAAAATTGAAGAACGGTAGTAACAAAAATAAGTATGAAAATCATATTTTATACTTTGAAATGTACTTTTTTTTTATCCATTTGAAATTGGGTTCAACTTTAATTAATGAGTTTTGAACAATTTAACTTTAAACAAATTTTATTAGTTTCATATATTAATTGATATTAACTAATATAAATTTCTTATGTATTTTTTCCATTTTTTTAATCACGTTAAGTTTAAATTAATTTGATGAGAAACTTAATTTGGAGTTGTTACTATGAAATAAAAAAGATGAAAAACTATGATTTTTTTCAAATATCAATCTGTAAAAAGAAATTAATAAACTATGTACATGAATTAAGAATTTTAGATGACAAGAAAATCGAGTCGATTGATATATAAAAAATTTACAAATTTGATGAATTTTTAGATTATTAGATTTTACCATTCAATACACATACCACTACAAAGAATATGACATTTAACCATGGCTATGATTAATACTACATAACCGTAGCGAATAGTCATTGACCACGGCCACGCAACGGTTGTCGGCTGTAATTTTTGCGAGGGTGGCGAAAATATTTGTCATGGCTAAAAGCCATGGCAAATGTTTTTACCACGGCTAAAAGCCGTGGCAAATAAGTTTTTCATGGTGAAAAAGCTAGTTTTTGCATCGATTTTTATTTAACTGTAGTTAATAATAGTTATTTACCACGAATTTTTGGCCATGATCATTAAAAATGTAACTAATATTAACTTTTTTTCTAGTGTATCCACGAGTATTTTACCGTCTACACCCTACCCGTACTCAAAATACTTATCTCAAAGGGTATGGGTTCGGGTCTGACTTTAATGTAAAATTATTGAGTCCGTATCTGTGTATTAATTATTATAATTGGTCCGAATCTGGGTATTGCCCACCCATTGACAAAACCAGTTGATAGCTTGTTTCATTCATGTAGATGATAGCACAAAGGTAGAACTCTTGAGGAGCTTTTGTGGGGCAAAGGAAAGACTGAAGTTGTTTGAAGCTAACATATACAAAGCAGAGGAATTTGAGGCAGCAATCCAAGGTTGTGAGTTTGTTTTCCATGTGGCAACCCCTATGCTCCACTCTGAGGGCTACAAGGTTTGCTCATACTACCCTTTCTTGTAAATTTAGCTTTAATCTTGGAAAAAACTTATGATTGATGATTTGATGAACGGAGCAGCATACAAATAGGGTTGATGCAACCGTTGATGCAGCCAGGAGCATTGCCGCTGCTTGCATCAGATCAAGAACGGTGAGGCGGCTCATTTACACTGCTAGTGTAACGGCTGCTTCACCACTGAAGGATGATGGGAGTGGTTTCAAGGAGTATATGGATGAAACCTGTTGGACCCCTCTCAATTTTTCTATTCCTTGTCACAATGACTTTCTTGAGGTAACAAGTAACAAGTTGCTACTTTCATAGGGTTTTATTGGCTCAATCAGTAAGGACAGACCACGCTCGAGCATATGATTGTAGATTTTGATTTTCTGATGTGAAAGATTGTACTGATTAGTAGTTTGTAAGTACTCTATAAGCGACCTATGCTCTTGGTACATGCCCTGGCAAGTGGTGGTTATAGGAGCCAAAACCACTGAAACGTTCTTTTTCGTGTAGAAAGAAAAATATAATTCGCTAATAACGAACTGATGGTTGGAAACTATGGTAGATTCAATGTTATGTTTACACTTTTGAGGAAGAGAGAAGAGGTAAATATTTTACAAATAAATTAAATGCAATTTACCCCCTTGTGATAAGGGGAATGAGCAAAAACCTTAATGTGAAAAAACAAAAAAAAACCAACAAATTAACCCCCCCTCCCCCTCCCATGTTTTTGAAAATGAAGCAAAAGCATGACGCGTTTTGTGAATTACATGAGCGGTTTTTTTTTTTCCAATTAAAAATGATATTTATGGTCTTATTTAAAAAGTGTTAGATCTTGATTTCAATCTAAAGTTCAAACGTAACTAATAGATGTGGTGTAGAGTTTGTCTAATTCAATAAATGGTTTGTATTTAAGTAAAATCTACAATTAAAATTTGAATGTATATATACTTACATGTAATAAGTAGAATATATATAAATATAGAGAGAGGGGGGCGAGGGGTAAACACCTAAATAATTATAGAATTCATACACAAATTAAATGGCCAACATAATTCTAGACAACAAACCCTTTTTCTGGTAATTTTGTAAAACAATCATAGCTTTTTACATAAAAGTATTGTGAACTTGAAATATACACCATCTAAAACTAGACTCACGGAGGTTTAATTCTATACGTGATTCGTTCAAAATAACAACTGTTTACGTTATGAAAACATGTCCGAAAGTATCATAAAAATCTGTCACTACTGAAACAAGAAACCGTCTCTTGGGAATTCTCAACACTAATAACCATCAGTTTTCTTATCTTACAAAACAAAATTATTTGAGTCTTCATCCCGTACTACTGAAAAATCTTGTGCAGGACTATACTCG
Source organism: Sesamum alatum (assembly GCA_034509735.1). Classification (NCBI taxonomy): domain Eukaryota; kingdom Viridiplantae; phylum Streptophyta; class Magnoliopsida; order Lamiales; family Pedaliaceae; genus Sesamum; species Sesamum alatum. The sequence goes on along the minus strand of JACGWO010000011.1, from coordinate 24,274,853 downwards.
AGCAAAGACATTGGCTGAGAAAGAACTCCTAAGCTTTGGCAGTGACAATGCCGGAGAAATGGAGGTGGTGACACTGCCCTGTGGCCTTGTGGGTGGAGAAGCTCTTATGCCATATCTATCTGGAAGCTTAACGGTGTTCTTGTCACAGCTCACAAATGACGAAGTTGCATTAAACTCATTGAAATTCTTACAAGAGCTGCTTGCAAAAGTCCCTGTGGTTCACATTGAGGATGTTTGCAATGCCCACATCTTCTGCATGAAAGAAGCTTCAATGAATGGTCGATTCCTTTGCGCCAACGCTTACGTCTCGACAGCAGAAATTGCCAGCTACTACCAGAAGAAATATTCTGAATTCAGTGTCAAGAAAGAGTAAGTTGATTTCAGGATTCTTGTTTCCCAGCAGACTAAGAACAATCTGAGAAGATATATATATGATTTTTGTTGCTTCCGACTTTTGACTTGTCTGCAGGCACTTTGAGTGTCCTAAATATGAAACCAAGTGGGGATCTAATCTGCTTGCTGAAAAGGGTTTTCAGTATCAATATAAGTGGCAAAAGGTTTTGGATGATTGCATCGCTTGTGCCAGGAAAACTGAATATGGTCTATTCAAGAATCTTCACTTGATCTAGTGGTCTAGGATTTCCTTTGTTACAATAGGTGGTCAGAAAGTCAATACGTTTGACATTTGTAATCTATTTGACAATCTGATGTATTATAATATTATATAATGAATAAAATGAGTTGTCCATTACTATTGGTGTTCTCTTTGTTGTGCTCATTTTTCATATGTTAAATGTTGTTTTACATATATCACAACAAAGCCCACATACCACGATTAACAACTCATGCAGTTGGGCCACGCACTGGATGTCGTTATGAAATCAACTGATAAAGGATTGGGTCTGAAATGTTCCAAGTCGAGGACCTCGAGACAGGGCATCAAGAGTTCTATAGAAACTTGCACCAAGAGTCGTATTCATTGGATAGGTGCCGGCGATACGCGTGGGACGCCTACACGCTCTTGATGGGTTGGTCAACTGGGGTCGAGCCGACTGAGCTGTCTACCGGGGATAGTCATATGGAAGCCTTAGAAGCTTGGTCGGTAAGATTGGATTCCCCGGTTCCGACAGTACGGGAGTAGTCCTCATACTTGAGTAACCATGGCAGTCACGTGAACACGATGGCTATATCTTGGATCTAGCGAGAGGTGATCATGTCGCTGACATATTCATTATAAGCATTGTCCAGTGCAGTTAAAATGTGTAGCGAGGATAAAGAGGATCCGTCCCTTGTCAATATGTGACAGAGGTATCTCCTATGCACTTGGAGACACGTTCATGCTACTTAAACTTGTGGCCACAGTGGTTGATCGAGCAGGAAATGGTTTCTTGTGTCGATACAATGAGACATGTGTAGTCTCGAGTATTAAGCATAGACGCCTAGTCAAGAATGGGAATCGACGCTCAATTTCATACCCTGGACTAAGGCCGGGAGACGGTAGACGGAAGGACTATACCCGTACGAATCGGCGCCTAAATTTTCATGCCAACATTCACCTAGTCTCTAGTGTTATGGACCATTGCTAGATGGCCACCCATGGTAACGGGCTGCTGTTGGACACGAACCCAAGTCTAGCTAAGGGTGAACATAAAGGGTTACACACAAATCACCTAGGAGGTGAAGAAATTGACTTGGAGTCGATTTCAGAGTATGATAAGTAATTGGATTACTTAAGGGATTGTTCATTGGATGGATGGGCCGATATTGTATCGGGCCCTCGTTTTATCGGTAAATGGGATTTATAGATTAAGTAGAGAATCGAAGCTTGGATCTTTTAATTGGATTAAAAAATTAATGAGAATTATTTTAATGGACCATGAATTAAATAGGATTTAATTCTTGGGCTTGTTGTAATTGGATTACAATAAAACCGAGTCCATTAAATCTTAGCCCAAGAGATGTGTTAACTCCACTTTTGGAATTAGAAGAAGTTGGACTTCTTCACAAAAGATGATGGCCAAAAATTGCTTCTTTTAGAAGCTTAAAAATCGGCCATACCTATGGCCTTTGATGAGTAGTTGACTTGTCTCTTTTGGAAAGAGACAAATCAACTCCAATCAAACATCTTTCATTTGGTATGATTAAATAATACCTTATGAAATGGTAGGCTTGATTGATGATTAGTGGGGATTGATTGGAATGTATCTAGACATCCTTGGATGAACCTAGACACATTCCAATAATCACATTAATGAAGTATATATATGTGCATATACTATCATAAAAAAGAAGAGAATTCATTATTCATATTTTTCTAAGAACTAGTAATGAATACGTGCGTTGCACATGAGTCATATAATTTGATTAAAATAATAGTATAATTTTAAAATTTAATGATTAGATGCGAAATATATTAATTAATTCATGATACAAGGAAATGTAATTCTCTAAATATTGATCAACTTGAAAATTTCTTTTAATATATAGAAAAATTAAAATAATTTGCCAACACTAAATGTAAGTAACTATATTATAACTTAATTGTTATGTAAATCGTTGTTTCTATTAGACTTTATCTTTTTTTTTTCTTTTTATATTGATTGATGGTGACATCTCCTTTTTGCTTGGTTTTAATGATTATTGAATAACTCGTTATGAAGATAAACAATAATACTTTTGTATGAAATATTTTTCTTAGAGCTTACTTCAAGTTTGACTCTCATATAAGTTGTTTAACAATTAAATCATACTATTATTAAATGTTAAACAATGAATTTATAATTTTCTACCATTGCTCTTATTATTTGAGTCCTAAATTTAAAAAAGAACCCGAGGTTCGAAATAGAAAATTTTCACAGTGCTAGCTCTTTTTTTTCGAAAAGTATCTAATATATTATCTTGTTAAGCAAAGATAAAAAAATAATAATAATCGTAGTGTTGACATCAAATTTTGGAGTAAATTACCAATTAAAAGCCCATATAAATTGACTAATAATTAGGTTTCAAATTAAAATTCGTACCAGATTTTGATTTTTTACATATTTTCGAGATAATAAATTCACAATAAATTTATACTAAACTTGGGTGTTAAGTGTCCTAACAGATTGATTCAAGATAAAAAAAAAATTCTTTTATTTTTGGATTGGTTAAGTGAGTTTAAGATGTTAAAGTACAACTGCTAGGAGACTGATCTATATCAGAGCCCATAATTTTCAAGTTCAAGCTATATAAGTTTTGCTCATACCTATAAAAAGGAACCTACACAAACCTCTCCACACACACACACACACACACAAACGCACAACCCAAATCTTAACAACTCAAGTCCTAAGTCCAAATCGCAACATCTTTCAAAGCTATGCAGTCACAGAGTTTCCACGTCTTCCTTGATATTAAAGGCTTGATACCATATTTCAATTTAGCTTGTGATTTTCTCCCACAACAAGACAGACAAGCCATGGTTTTTTTGTATATTTTTTTTATTAATTTTTTTTAGCTTTTCTAATTTTACAAGGTGTAAATTGGTAGCCAAAACCTTAAGTAGCAATATTGTGTTGTATCTATTGAAAATTTCAACTACTTTTTTTTTTTTTTTCATCAACCTTTAAAAAAGTGTGCTATAATTTTACTTAATTAATAAAAGGTCATTCTTCTCTAGTACTATTCTAAGTAGACGACTTAAATTTTCAAATGCTATTTTGATTTTACGATAATATTACTGATAGTGAATTTTATTTTATTTTTGTTATTATTGTTTCCTTTTATAATTTTATATTTAACTACATCTACTATTTTTCTTATAGATTTTTCCTTAGAATTAAAAAAGTTATAACTTAATTTATAAAAAAATTCAATTCAACTCAAGTAAAAAAGAACTTAAACTAATATGTATTAATCAAGATGCCCAAAAAAATGAAAATTCTTAAAATTCTAATTTAGATTATCTGACTCACTTCTTTATTTTTTTTATTAAATTATTTATTTATTTATTTATTTATTTTAGTATTTGATAATATTTATTTTTGTGAATTATTTTCTCCCTTTTTAATTAATTCAATATTTTTTTTCTGCTATGCATTCTATTAAATTTTTTGTGGGATTTTCCTTTTCCATATGTTATGGATTGTGTGACCTTAATAACTAATTTTTATTTATTATTAGAAATAGTCCTTATGAAAAGTATAAATATATTTTCATAATGGAAACAAACATTGCAGGGGTTCATACTTTAATTATAGTATAATATAGTACAATATATATAATAAAATAGTACTTAATATTTATTGAAGTTTTAGCTTAATATTTACATATACAGTTCATTTAGAGTTTAACCTTCAAATATTATCATATATAATCTAACAAAATATTTTTTTTTAAAAATATTTAAAGTATATTCTAATGAATTAATTGAATTGAGATAATATCAATTTTTTATTTTGTTTACGATTCTTGTAGCTAGTTAAGTGCTTGTTAAATGTATCATGAGCGATTTCTTTTTTTCTTTTACTACACATTAATAAGTAATTCACACACGCGCATACACACACACACACACATATATATATATGCATATTGTTGTACTATATATATTACTATGAGTATTAGTATTATTATTCTCACCTATTTATAAGTCATATTTCTCTATATTTAAAATAATACTCCAGTGAAAGTGCCCATATACGTTCATATTTAGGAATATTTCATACTATTTAACATTTGTAATCGACTAAACTATCCTTTGTTAAATTATAAATAACAATCATGAAAGTACAGTAAAAAATATAAACATTCCTATCACTCCAAGTTTTAGCAGTTCAAGAAGCTACACTAAAAAAAAAAAGAAAAAGAGATACAATTTGTGGATAACAAAAATAATATCTTCTATAGTTATAAACTTATGTCAATAATTTCTATCACAATTGTAAGAATTTGAAATTATTATGATTGCCTATATTGTTTTTGTATACTTTTATCACTGTTACTAAATTTGATAGGGGGGTAGTTTAGCCATCACAAATATTAAAAAATATATATAAAAACAAAAAGAATCATTATTATTACCAAAGTACTGCACCACTGTGCATGTATACAGAGTTTACTTACGTATGTCACATATTTAATTTTTTTAAATAAGTTTACATAAATATTACAAAATAAAATAAGTATTTAATAAGTATGATTGGCCAATTATTCATTTAAATTTTGATAATGTCAAGTTAATAATTCTTAAATCTATGTTAATAATTTATTGAATGACCTACTTAGTAGTTGCTTTTGCGATACCTATTACAATCTTATTAGTAACTATATTAATAAAATTATTACATATAATATAAAAGAATTAGACAAAGTTTATCAATCGTTACGCGCCCATTTTTTCCTTTTGTTTCAAGAAAAATGGATATGTGTAGTGATGATTTAAGAATAGGATTTACACCTTTCAATATTTTTTTTTTACAATGAGCAAATTTTTTGTCGAACATTGTAGAATAGAACAAATCTTGTACACTAATATTTTATTTTATTTTATTAGAGATGATTAAAAATTCATATGAGGTATTTAGTAATTATACCTCAAATGGTCAAACCACATATTAGTCTATCTTACTACAAAAGTATTCACTATACATAATTAGTGATTTAATTGATTCTCAATAATCTTTTAACCTATGTTACTCTTCAAAATGTTTGCCTTACATGTCAATTTAGTTAATTGCTTTTTATTTGTCATCTAACATATCTTAATATGTCAAGTGGTCTCAACTAATTCTCATTTATATCTATGCTATAAAATCCCTCAACATTAAATCCTTTCATTTTTTTTAAAATTTTTCTAGTCATTCCTTGTTATATCACATGGTTACTTTTTATCTAGTAAGTATATTATATTATGAATATAATATACTACAAATTGATATGTAAATATTTAGAATGTGAAAAGTAATTAATAGGAATAAAATATGGATAATGTGAAAAAATAATTAATAGGAATAAATATGGATAATGTGAAAAGTAATTAATAAATATAAATATGTGTAATGTGAAAAGTAATATTTTACTTTTTTATCCTTAAAAAATTAATATTACAAGGTTAATTTAGTCCAGTCAAAAAAAGAAAGAAATTTTTTTAGGATTCATACTTTTATATAGATATAGAAAAAGACAAACCGAAAAAAAGAAAATTAGTCCACTAACTTTGTCCTCGTTCAATTTTAGTACACTAACGCTGATAGTTTTCAATTTTACACATTATGTTGCAAAAATGGATCAGTTTCATCCGATTTAGGGTTTTGAAGCCAATTTTTGGTGAATGAATGAAAATTGTTGATGTGGCATTTAATTGTTGAATTATTTAGCAACTTAAACCATGTGTGCACCTATGTGGCATTTTTTTTAGTGTAATGTCTTAATTATTGTATATATATAATTATAAAATAAAATTATTATATAATATAAATTAAAAAAATAAATTAATTTCCTACAAACCTCTGATTCCTCACCTTTGTGCCATATAAAAGGGCGTTATCCCTTTGTATACGACACAGGCTGATTGTGAGCATATTCCCCTTCTTCTCTCCTGTTCTTAAACTTCCCTGCTTTCATACACTGTGTGTGTCCCTTTTGTGTCCTAAGTGGACAAGGGCCTTTGTGGTGGTTGAGCAACCGGTGGTGGGAGCCGGCCTTGTGAGTGGCCATGAGCTCCCCGGATCTTGGCTCCCTGAGCCTTAGATATTGTTAGGGTTTACATTTACAGTTTCAATTGTAACTTGAAGTTGTAATTTGTAGTTATAAGTTGTAATCAGTTTGTAATAGTAATTAGTTCCTCTGTTTTCACTGGTGGATCTCAACCCAACACGTTCGAAAAGCTTGGCTTCATCCTTGTGGAGTTTTTAACAGAAAAAAAAATGACAAAGAGAAAAAGGGGTGGAGCTTTATACGAGGGTTTCTTTTACCCCATATCAATTTGGTTCTTTCTTCTTCACATAATTATATTGCTTTTGATAAGATTTTGTGTTATAACAATCTTTGATATATTAAGTTATTGAACCAAGGATGTGATTGTTCTCCCTATCAATTTTTTCTTTCTTTTTTTTTATGGGTTGAAACTTTTTATCAAATCATATCTTATCTTGAAATTTGCATAATTAATATATAAGGGTAAGATACAACCAATTTTTTTTAAAATTTGACATAATTACAAATATCTTCTTGTTGTTTGAAAATTTACAAATGCCTCCCCTTCCCTTCCTTATTTTAACATCCTTCAACAAGAAGCTCATTCCGTTAGCCGTCGTCAGGTTTTCATCCAATTTTATAGTGAATCGATCAAAATACCATTTGAATTATAAATTATAATTTTATATATTTTTTTTTAATTTCTAAAATACTTTTATGATGGTTCATTTTCTTTACTCACCCTCATATTGTTTTTTACAATTTTCCTAATACTTTAAAAAAAATCAACAAGGGTAAAGTAATAATTTCGATCTCACTGTCTAGGGCCACAACCTAATTATTTTTCTATTCAAGAGGGTATTTAAAATATTTCGAACAATAAATAGGTATTCGTAATTATGCTAAACTCCAAAGGAGATACCTATAAGTTACCTCATATATATACACCACTCGTATGAAAATAACGTCATTTAGTCTATTTATGAAAAGATTTTATATCTTATACATCATTTGAAATATAAAATACAATAGAATTTAAAATTGAAAATTCAATTCGTTTTTTTTTCTTTTCGTTGTCGCTTCACACCGACCAATTCTGTTTCATCCAAAGATCATGAATGGACCACGTGCATTGCACTTTCTTCTTCTTCTTCTTTTTTTTTTTTTTTGCTTACACTCGCTTACCCAACACACACGCACATACCAAAGATTTAAAAATGAGACTCCCATAGAATCTTATGTCGAAATCATTGAATTGTCCCCTATACGTGTGTATTACACCTACATATGAGGTATATCGCACAAATTTCACATGAAAAAAAGGCTACTAGAAAAGGTCATAACAACTATGTATAACTACCTAAAACTTGCCATAAAAGTAGATAAACACGTTTCAGATCAACATTAACCAAAGTCTAAGGGTGGTAGATGAGTTGAGCCAGCTCGCGAGCTTCACGAGCAGGCTCAATTTCAAGCTCGAGCTCGAGTTCATATATGCATAAGCTCGCGAGCTTTTTTCATTTTCTTTTTAATATTTTATATATACTTTTTATTTTTAAGATTTTTATATATTTAACTCCATATTCAATACTATATCAACTTTATATTCAAAATTAACCATATATTATAATTATTAATCAATATCATATATTATAATTTTGGATAATAATAAAAAATGGTGCTTTTATTTACATATTTAATCTATATACAAAAACTAGTTTAATCAACAATTTAGTAAGTTTTAATATTCTTTTATAAACTCTTATACTTTTAATAATTATTTAATACGAAGCATATGAATTCTATGTTATATTCAATATTCAATATTCATTTCTAATCTCTTATACTATTTTAAATTTACAAGTCCTAATAATTAACTTATAATTTTTTTTATATTTATTTGAGAGTATATATTTATACCAAGATACATAGTATGCAATCTAATAATCTATTTTGTTACTTATAAACTTATGTTAAAATTGATGATTCTAAAGATAACAATAATAATAATGATGGTTGAACAATGTTAATTATTTTTATTTGTTATTTTACTATATATAATGAGATCAATCACTAATTGGTATGTTAGTTTAAAAAATTCATCTTTTTTTATTTTTGTATGATTGAATGATATAAAATTTAAATTATTATTAATTTAAATTTTTTTATATAATAAGATCACCCACTTTAAAAAAATAACTTATATTTAAATATTTTTTATAATTAATATAATAATATTTAAAAATAACAATAACAAAAATATACTTTTAAGTTATCTAATGTGTATTTAAATACTTTTTCATAATTAAGGCAAAAAGTTGGATGGCATACCAAAGTTATTGCAGTGAGAAATCAAAAGTTGTAACCAAATGACATAATAATTTTAGCCCATCAAAATTCACGTCTTTCTGCACTTAACTATAAGGAGTTAGTCATATATACACAAATTTGAAATATTTATATATTAGATATATTCTAAAAAAACATTTAAAAGAAAAACTAGATATAAAAAAAGAAGAACTAATCAAGAAGTAATGACTTCTAACTACTTAAAATTATTACAATTCACATTATACTCATACAATAATAACTCAAAAAGTAATTACTTTTTTTTTAATCTTTTTTACACAAATTTGGCCCCCTATTGACTCAAAAGTCTCTCTATAACGTTTAATGCAGGACTAAGGAACAACTTTCCTCAAACTACTACCCTTTAAAATCTCAAAACCAACAAAAATTATATTGTCGTAATATAAAATTTTCATTAAACTCTCCACACAATCATCCATACTTCTGCTAAATATTTTGCAAAATGGAAATGTTTTACCTTAATTCTTTTGCTGTCCGCTTAAAGCAAAATTCTTGACTTATATTTTGAATCATTTTTCTCTGTCTCCCATGTCGACTGAAGGATGCTGAAAAAAGGATTCGGATAAAGAAAGTAAACATAAGACTTTATCTTCATTTTTTAAAAAAAAAACAAAAGGAATAGAGTGATGAAGAAAATAGCAAAGTCATTGATTCTTTGCTGACAACACAATATAATGTATAAGAAGTCGATACTTTTATGGAAACTCATTATATCTACAAATTGATGAATTACATCACAATATTCAAGTAATGGATATAAATTTTTTTGTATTTGTCATGATTTACATTTAAAAAATTTTGTGCGCGAGGAACGCGTGTTTTAGCTACTAGTTTACTAATAAAAATAAACATTTAATAAAGCCTAAAATTAGAAATAGAAAGCATTAGCACTTACTCTTACTTCAGATCGTTTCTCACTTCTCTCAACTCCCAAGTTCCCAATCCCAACATTAAGCCCTAAAACCCCAAATCAGTAAGAAAAACCACCGGCGTCCGGCGTCTCCACCTCCTTCGTCGGCGTTGCGCGTCTCCAGCTCTTTCAGGTGCTTTTCCTCATTCTCCTCACAACAACCACTACTCTCGTTTCTCTTTTAAATATGCATATAAGCATTTCGATTGGCTCTTGTAAAGGTTGTGCAAGTGACTATGAATGTATAAGATTCGATTATTGTGGTTTGTTGATGCCTGAAATTTTCTGGTAGTATAAGGCGATTAGGGTGTTTATGCCTGAAATTTTCTGTTAGTGTAAGAAGATTAGGGTGTTTAGACTTGATGTTAGGGTGTTGGTATAAAGACATTTTTTGTTAGTATAAAGAGGCAGCAATTGCTGCTCCTTTGTTGCTAAAAAAGGCAGCAATTGCTTCCGCTTGTTTGGTAAAAGAGGCAGCAAATGCTGCCTCTGTTTGTTCGTAATAGAGGCAGCACTTGCTGCCTCTTTTACTAACAAACAGAGGCAGCACTTGTTGCCTCTGTTTGTTGATAAAAGAGGCCTAATTAAGTGCTGCCTCTATTACTAACAAACAGAGGCAGCACTTGTTGCCTCTGTTTGTTGATAAAAGAGGCCTAATTGCTATTATTTCTATTTCTTTTTTATGAATAAGGTGTATTTCTATGAATTCTATTTCTTTGTTGATAAAAGAGGCCTAATTGGCTGAATGTTGTTATGTGGTTCTAGATTAGATGCCAATTATTCACTACTTTGTCCATTTTATGCGTCGGAACTAGAATATATATCTACTTTATTGTCCTAGATTCACAAACATTTCAATTTGTTTTCGCATTCCATCACGATTTTCCGTTGAGTTTGTAGATAGGTATAACACCGCCCTCGTTTGCCACAGATGGCGTTTCCTGGCATGTCACCGATCTGTCAAAGATTTATCTCAGCCTGTAGCTTACCCTAGCATTGAGACAGCTGTTTCTGCTGCAAGGCAGTGAAGCTGTATATTCTTGCATTAAGTTTCAGGTAAAACAGCTAGTCATGAAAAGATGAACTCTTCTGACTCAATGCTTTGCAGGCCAGGGGACACTATACGGATTGCAGCAGGAAGGATTCACCGCACTTCCAATATTCAGATTAAAAACCTCTTTGCTTGGTATTTCTGGGCTCCAGTTCTCTTCCTTTAAATCAGCAATAAGTCCTCCCTCTTATTTTATTTTATGATTTTCTTTTTTGTTTTTCTTGTATGTTTGAGAAAGGAAGATAACCCCAAATTCAAGGAATTAGCAAGGCACCTTTGAAAAAACGTATAAGCGAGGGAGAGTGCAATTGCCAGATCTCTACAGCTTGTCTGAAGTGAGCTAATTTTGCTCGTGTTGAGCTCTATGGAGTTTGTAAGTCTCTGTCAGTCTCTTTGTGTAGAACTTTGGTGCGGACTACATTTACTTTCTTATCTGATTTAGTGGGAGTATTTGTTGTATTCGTAGTGTTCGATCTTTTGGGTGTTCATTATAATTCAGTTTCTTATCAGATTTACCTTGTTTTTGTCTTTAAACCTTTAGGGTTTTGATTATGTATCGGTTCTTACTGGTATTATGGGCAATTTTGTGATTGCAGACATGCTTGAGTGAAGGCAGGGGTTATTATTTCCCGCCATGCCACATTTTGGATATATGTGGTTTCCGGGTTTTGTTTGATTGTCCTCTGGACCTATCATCTCTTGCCATCTTTTCTCCTGTTCCAACCGGTTCAAATTCGATAGCTTACAATGAAAATTTCTCCTGTTCTTGCGGAAAATATGCGGGTCTAGAGTCAAATGAAGACAAGAGGCGGAAAATCGACAAACCGCTTGATGCAAACAGTTTAATTTGTGCCGAACCCTGTTATAGAACTGTAAAAGACTTGCTTTTGTGGAATGTATCTTTTATTGATGTAGTGTTGATATCTAGTCCCATGGGTATGCTGGGGTTACCATTTCTTACTCGGAACAAAGATTTTTCAGCTAAGGTAATTAAGGTTGTGTTTCTGTGGTTGAGTTGATCATTTTTGATTACTAGTTCAAATGGTGTGCCTTTGTTTAACATGATGGTGGTTTAGGTGTATGCAACTGAGGCCACAGCTCGAATTGGGCAACTAATGATGGAAGATCTTGTGAGTATGCATAAAGAGTATAGGCAATTTTATGGACCTGAGGAGTCTGATGCACCTCAATGGATGAAATGGGATGAACTTGAATTGCTTCCGTTGGAATTGAGGCAGATAGTGTCTGGTGCAGATGGGATTGAGTTTGGTGGTTGGATGCCATTGTACAGGTATACTCGTGCTATTCGCTTTTCGATTTTTCCTGTTTTACGCTTATTCATTCTCGACTATGTTTTCTGATGCTTGGTTTATTTCATGTTTTTGCAAAAACTTGATTCCTGATAATTAAAATTTTCTTGCTGTATTGCTAAAAGTTTTATGTGCGATATATATGATCGTACAAATCTTTTCTTTCCTTTTTCTTTTTTCCTCCTTTTGCTATCATATCCATCATAATGAATTGTTTGGATGTGGGACTTTTTGAGTTTTTGAACCATGAATGCCTCGGCTAGACAAAAATTGTTTTTATCAGTACCTCTTTTAGTGAGTGCAAGATAAAATTGTTTTGGATGCAAACATTTTATTAATAAGAAACATAATCAGTAAAGTACAAGTTCGTGACCTGTCCAACTATTCTTCTAAGTTAAACCAGGTAATTTAAGACTAGATAGAAAGTTACATGCTGTAATATGGTGTATTTTGTGCTGCTGTACATTGACATGCCCCTATATCCATGAAAATCTCCGTAATTTATTGAGAAGCCCCTATTGCAATCGATGACTCTTAATTCAAATAAACTTGATAGGATGACTACTATCTGCATTGAACGCTTCCTAATAAGTATATTATGATAAAGTCGAAATGTTATTAATCCACCAACTTGTAAGTTGGCATAAGTTCATAGAAAGTGCATCCTATACCTATCAATTACGGCCTGAATCCACCTGATTTTTGTACACATTGCATATTTAATGAGAAAAATCTCATTCAACTTGTTTGGGAGCGAGAGCGAGAGCGGTATAGTTGCCAAAGATCTCTTGTGTATTTGAATGGTTCTAATGAAGTACTCAAGATTTGCTGTTGATGAACAAAGCTGATTCTTTTTCTTGTTACTTTTCCTCTCTTTTATTCAACCTCAATTAATATATTACCTTCATATGTGTATGCAAATGTAATGAGGGATATCCACTCAGTGCAGCTGATGTGAAGGCTTGCATGCTGAAGGTTGAGTCTCTCAAGTATGCTGAAGAAGCTTGCTACGGTGGCACATTGATTATAACAGCTTTTAGTTCTGGTTTAGAAATAGGATCATGTAACTGGGGTATCTCTGGTCCAAAAGGAAGCATTTCCTATATTTCAAGTTCTGTTTTTTCATCTGCGGCAGCAACGAGTTGCATTTACAAGGCTCTTCAGAGAAGTGATGTCATTTTGTATTCAGATTTCTCCTCTTGCAATGGACCGGGCAATGATGACAATTGCTCTGCGCCTGTTGGTAACAACTATTCAAATTTAAGGTGCTTCTACTTCTCAATTGCTATAGAATGTCTCTAGACAGTTTGTTGACCATCCGTCCTCCCACCTTCTAATGGAAGCATGATATGGATTTACTTTTATTTCTCGTGTATCCTTGTTTTCTTTTGTTTTTGATATTTGAAGCTGATTAAGCTTTGAAATCTACCTTGCAGCTCAGATGATGTCAATTCAGAAGGACATGACACACTGCTTAATGATGATGATGAGTATTTGGAGGAGATGGAGAAGTTAAATTTCATATGTTCATGTTCGGTGGACTGTATCAAAGCTGGTGGTTCTGTTCTAATTCCCATTGCACGTGTTGGGATCATTCTGCAGCTGTTGGAGCGATTTGCACTTGACCTAGCATCTGAAAATATGAGGGTAAGATTCACTATACATGTAAATGCCAATAAGATAATATGCATGTTTGGGAATTTGAGATCCTAGTTTTGATTGTTGTCATTTTCTTGGCTCCTTCATTTTAAACTAGAGCTCCAATTTAAGGTTTGGTGGTGGTTCTTCTTCTTTTTTTTTTTTTTTTTTTGTTTCATCATAACTATTACTACCATTAAGAGTAAACAGATACAAAAACTTGTATCTTTGTTCTTCTAGTCATGGATCGCTGGTTTAAATTTGAAGCATGCATTGATATCTCTTACCAAATTATATCACAGGCTGTTTCTAGCTAATAGAGGTGAAGAGTAATTGTACATTGTTGGATAAGATGATGTTATGACAAATTCTGTTCAAATACCTAGTTAAATAAAAGATATGTAGTCCAGATCTGAAAGATTCTTTTGAAAGTCTTCCCATCCATGGTTTCTCTGTAATATACTTCAACCACACTGTTCTTCCATGTAGGTCCCCATTTTTGTCATTTCTTCTGTTGCAGAAGAGCTTATTGCATTTACAAATATCATTCCAGAATGGTTGTGCGAGCAGTGGCAAGATCGTGTATGTTGAATTCAAGATGTCAAAGCATTTTTGGGACTTAATGATCTTACTTACAAGCAGAGCTGATGCTGATATAATTTTGTTGTTCCATTTTCAATATTACAGCTCTACGCTGGTCAACCATTATTTGCTCATGCGGAGATGTTAAAAGATGGAAGGCTATATTTGTTTCCTGCCATTCATTCGCTCAAACTATTGTAAGACATACTTATCCTTGCTCATGATAATGGCTGACAGAGTTGCCCTGTGGTAAATCTAGAAATCCACAGTTTGATCCTTTGACGTTTTCTTTGGATTGGGGGATTCAATTTTCCTTTCTTCAGAATTCTACTTTCTATGGCTTCTGTGTTCTGTTTATTATTACGTAGGGAATGAGGGGACATAAGCTAAATATACTCAGCCACCTAAGAGCCCTTGTCTAGACAAACAGATTGCGTGCTGCAACCTTAAGTAGCACTGGCTGGAAAGAAAATGCTAATAACTGTCTGATCAAAGCAGATTAGGGTGTCGGTGTGGTATAGAAGCCCATCTTAAGAGGGGATTGTTCGAGTGATCCTAAATGATGATGCATAATGTTATTAGGGATCCTGCTTGAGTTATCTTCCTCTTGGTTTGATATCCATCTCAGCTTGCAAGAGCAGTAGGAAAAAGGAGAGAAACTAGGTAGCTTTGTGCTTCTTTAACTCACGCCTGCGCTCAAAGGTTGCTAGATATTGGATGGAGAGAGACGTAATATATAATTCACGTATATCATTACCATTCTTTAAGGCCAGGAAATCTGAATCATCATAAACTTCAGAAAATATACCTGAGAAGGAAGACAACCATACTATTCAAGAACAATCCCAGATGACATATTCTTTTCCTTAACCGTCTTTCTCACTCTAATGTTACAAAAACATTCGATGGATAGAATGCAACCTTAATTGGTAGGGAGAGGACAAATTTGTATACATTTTTTCTTAATTCAGTACGTCTGTCAAGTAACGGAATGAGCAAATAACTTAATTCAGGATTATGCATGATTGATGGCATTATGATATTAAGTGAAAGATGAAATATCAACCCTTCATTAGTTATTTCATGGACGTGCTGAACTAAATGATAAATGGATATAAACTGCTTACGTCATACATTTAGTCTAGTGTAGCCTTCCAGAAAGATCTATTAAACAGTGTTCTTCCATTGAACTAAAGTATCTTTAACGATGCATTTTATATGCAAGATGCTCAATAGTTGGAAGGTGTCTATTTGCAGATGTGCTAAAATTTGTCTTACACTTTGGCTTCATCCACTAGTTGGACACTTGGATATATAGTTCCAAAAACCCACTTAATTGGAGTGACAATATTTTCAGAGTGCAGTATTTCCAGTCTGAGATATTTTATTTGTGATGAATTATCAATGTGTCATTAGTTGTTGAACATTTTTGCAGAAAGTTATTGAAACTTGGAGTTGACACCGTTTATTAATGTGATACACTGAGGAATAAAATTTAGTTTCAGAAGTTTTGAGAACTTAGAGAAGAACAAATAGGTTTCAGATACAGCTCACAGATTTTTCCATCATGTAAGTTATTACATGGTCAGGTTACTTGCTAATATTGTCCATGTAAGAAAAACTTGGCAGGAACCGTGCATAGTATTTTGTCCTCACTGGAGTCTGCGACTTGGACCTGTTGTTCATCTGCTCTCGCGATGGAGTGCTGATCAAAATTCACTACTTGTTATGGAGGTGCCCAACATGATAATACATCTGCTATATCATTAGATTGATCCTCCCAAAAAGTTGAGATAAAGATATTTTTGTCTGTCTTTGCTGATCGTTCTTTGGTTTGTGTACTGTACAGGAAGGGCTGGATGCCAATCTGGCCCTCTTACCTTTCCAGCCAATGGCAATGAAAGTCCTCCAATGTTCTTTTGTTTCAGGAATGCAGTAAGTTGTGTTCTGTTTGTCGTTTAAACTGTGAAATGGGCATTTTGCCTTCTGCTTTGAGCTCTTTCTAGTTTGGAATATACATTCTTAGTACTTGTGAACTCTGGAAATATACTTTAGTTTACTTTCTAATGAACCTTGACTAGTCGACATTTTCTTCTTGGGGTTCATGATTTTCACCAATTTATTCGTCAGGTAAGTCATTTTTTACATTGATAAGGACAATCTTCCATGATGCATTTTATATCTTTTTCTAACATTTAGTGTACAACAAAGACATCCCATCTACAGGTTCATCTTTGGCACACCTCTTAACTAATAACTCTGTCAACCGCAAATTGGTCAGAATTGGTAAATTGTGATGAATTTGTTTTGTCAAAAACTGGAGGAATTGGTAATCTTTGATTATGAGCATTCAGAATGACAACTTTATTGCATAAACAACCTAGAAAACTCAAGTTAAAAGTTCCCTTAAGAGCGTTGCCACTCTAAACTGGTTGCTTGGAATTCCATGAGGAAGTCTGACTTCTCTAGTTCTGCATAACCACATTGGACATCTCATTTATATCTATTTGATGAATTAATTCCTCGAAATTCTTCTTTTTTCTCAGGGTGCAAAAATCTCACCATCTACTGAAGATATTACAACCTAGACATGTTCTGGTACTATTCCCCCTTCACAATTATAACCTCTTCTCTTATTAGCTCGTCGCTTTAATTGATGCCCAAGATATGCTGTATGATTTATTCTTTCTCTAAACACATCCTGGTTTCTGACAGTTGCCCGAGATATTTAGGCAGCATATTGGTCCTTTGGAAACTTTATTTTCATTCAATTACTACTCTGAAAATAAGACTGTACATATCCCGTACATGAAGGAAGACTCTGAATTGGACATTGCAGTAGAATTGGCCTGTCAGCTCCAGTATACAACACTGAAACAACAAGACATGAACATCTCAAGGTTGAAGGGAGAGCTCATGATAGAGCATGGAAAATACAAATTATGCCTTGGCAACGACGAGCAAGTTTCCTCTCAGACAAGGCCGCTTGTGCATTTTGGCAGAATTGACTTAAATAATCTCCTGACGGCATTGCAGGAGCTGGGTATGAATACAACAGTGGAAGAAGTAACTGATGCTGCTGGATCTCACAAAGCAAACATACACATTTCGAAGCCCAGCAAAGCCATGATCCAAGTCACGGAAGCACAAACATTGATTTCTGCCGCAGATGAAAATGTAGCTTCCCTTATTTCTCAAGCCATATCTGGTGTTTTGGATTGTATTTGATGAACATGGCCCTTAAAATTATTCCGTTTGTAATTGTTCCATTTCTGTGTGCAACTTAAATGAAATAGTGAATGTTGTATCTTCAAACAGGACTTCTGGAGAACTGAGAAAGTGAATGCAATGGTGTTAAGCTCTGATGAAAGAGCTTGTCAATACTATTCAGTCTTGGAGTCGTGCTCTGTCACTAAGTCTAAATGTTGATTTTATAGGTTATAAGGGAGTGTTTGGGTGAGCATATAAAATTTTCAAAATACTTCATAAAATATTTAGAATAAATATTTAAACACAGAGAACTATATGTGTTTCATTGAAATACACACTTATCTAAATGGGATAATTATATTTACACTCCCTAATCTATAATTTGTTTACACAAATTATTCATATCTTTTGAATAATTATACGTATGCCCATTAGAAATATAAATATCATTTACACAAATTATTCTTATTTTTAAGAAAATTACACTTATACTCTTCAAAAGTATTGATATTATTACACAAATTATCCCTATTTTTTGGCTATGATGGGTGGCATCTGTAATTATGCAAAAGGTAGGGATAGTTTGTGTAAATAAATTATAGGTTAGGGAGTGTAAATGTAATTATTGCTAACTAAATTTGACGACTACAAAGTTGGACGATTATATATGTCAAAACTTTTTAATTTGATTTTAATTTTCAAAATCAAATGTGGTTTTTAAGAAATAAAATACCAAAAGTACAACCCTATAGTTATCGGATGAGAAATCAAATTTTGCCCAAATAATATTATCATAAAAATGAGCTTTTGATGACACAAAATGATTGAGATATTCTCCGGGCTGTACAAATATTATTGAACACGACTTATTAATTAATTTAAAATCATTAAAATAAAAAAAGAATATTCGTCGAATTTTTATATGTTCGTAACGATGATCAACAAATACATTAATAAAATTGGTGCAAAAATTCAACTTTTACCATTTTTTAAACTTTAAATATAAAGTCAAATTCAAGAAGTTCGATTTCTAACTGAACCTAATGATTGAGTTCAACATTACGAACATATAAAAATTCGACGAATATTCTTTTTCTATTTTAATGATTTTAAATTAATTAATAAGTCACGTTCAATAATATTTGTACAGCCCGGAGAATATCTCAATCATTTTGTGTCATCAAAAGCTCATTTTTACGATAATATTATTTGGGCAAAATTTGATTTTTCATCCGATAACTATAGGGTTGTACTTTTGGTATTTTATTTCTTAAAAACCACATTTGATTTTGAAAATTAAAAAGTTTTGACATATATAATCGTCCAAATCCTAACAAAAAAGGATCAAGTATAAACAGAGAATTTTCAAAAAGTTTCGTATTTTGACAATCAGAGGCTTAAACATGAGACTTTTGTAAAAATATCTTGTTCCCGAACCATTAATCTATCACTGAGATGTGTGTTACACTTACATACAGTGGGGTGGGTTCGTCCCACAAATTTCACATGAAAAAAGGACTAATAGAAAAGGTCATAAGAACAATGTACAATTAACAACCTAAAACTTGCACTAAAAGTAAGATAAACACATTTCATACCAACATTAACCAAACAAACAAAACATCATTTGCATCAAGAATCTTCATGTTCCATATTTTGACCTGATCAAGTCTTTTCTTCATAGCATCATCTTCAAAACTACCATTATCATTAGTTGATCATCTTTAGACCATCACAACAAAATCCTTACAAAGTTTTGTTGTTCGACTCGCCTCAATTTGTTTACATCCTTTTCACAAGTCCAGACAGCCTCAAAATCTCAAAACGTTATAAAATAATTTAGAAATAATTACATTTACACCCCTGACCTATGGATGATTTACACAAAATAGTTTAACTGTGCATAAGCCTAACATGCTGCTGCTGCTGCCATGAAAGTCCGTCCGCATGCATGCGAGTTAATATATATATATATATATATAGATAGATAGATAGATAGATAGATAGATGAGGAGAAAGTCGATTTTGCCTTCAAACGTGAAACGATTGTAAGACCTGATCACCTGAACTCCTAAATAGTTCGACTTGATCGTACACAAGGGTTCCGTACTTTGAAAATCATCTCAGCTGCAGCAGACTCCCTTGCTTCACCGGGCTTCGACTTGAAATCACCGTTTGAAGAGATCTCCAATCCTTTTCCTTCAACAACCACACGCGACAGAAATTTACCTGAAAAACATTGAAGATTGTTAATTGACCGAAAATGCAGTATGGTAATAGCAACATAGGAATGTATCGAGGCCAGGTCGATTGGCGACCTGCCCTAGTTGGGGCGAATATAGAGGTTGCTCCATGCTTTAATTTTAGGGATAATTACATATACACCCCGTGACCTAGGGTCTATTTACACAATCTATCCATGCCTTTTGATAACTGTCATGCACCCACCAGAAACGTCAATATCATTTACACAAACCACCTAACTTTTTGAGAAATTACACATATACACCCAAAAATGTCAACCTCATTACACAAACTACCCCTGCTTTTCGACTGTCAGGGATAGTTTGTGTAAATAGATCATAAATCAGGGAACGTAAATATAATTATCACTAATTTTATGAATCAAAGCGAATATTTGGTTTAGAGGCTGCTCCATGTTTAATTTTAGGGATAATTATATCTACATTTCCTGACCTATGGTCTATTTACACAAGCCACAACTTCCTGCCTTTTGAAAAATTAAACACACACCACCTGAAACGTAACATCATATACACAAACCAACTTGCTTTTTGGAAAATTACCCATAAACCTCCAGAAACATCAACATTATTACACAAACTACCTTCACTTTTTGACTGTCAGGACTCAGGGATGGTTTCTGTATTATACAAAAAATAGTGATAATTTGTGTAAATTAACCATAGATCATAGGTGTAAATGTAATTCTCCTTTAATTTTATGAATCAGGGCGAATATTGGGTTTTGTTCAAGACCCATCCTCGACCCCATCCCTCCCCATAAGAACATAGATAATAATACAATTCACTCATTCGATATTTTTAACATTTGCTCAATACATACAATTTCAAAATAAGTTGTATTTTTAAAATAACAAATAACAATAGCTTCTTGGACATTCATAAACAATTACATATAAAAACATTACATTGGTTAATTGAATTATAAAACTAATGAAATTATGTGGGTTAGATCCATCGGGTCCAAAGACAACCTGGCATGGGACAAGGTGTAAGACGAGGCAGGGCGAGTCTAAGGTTTTATCAAAAAGCGGGGTGGGTCTTGGGTCAGGTCGAATCTGCCCAGTTGCCATCATAACAGCAGAAAACAACTAATCCGAACAAAGAACCAGCAAACATACAGTGAGAAGACAATAGCATGTAAGAGAACAAACAAAAATGTCTTACCATCTGATGGCTCTATGAAGTACCTCGGCAGTCTCCAGTTATTTTTAAGACATATATACTCCAAATCCTGTCAAGTTAATTAAGAATCATAACGATGTAATAATTAGCAATAAGAGCAATGAGGCATTCTCGAATGAGATGTAAAAGTATGAATCCATGTAAAAGTTTCTTTCTTTTTTTGGCTTGACTATTTCCCATGATATTATTATTCATAAGGTAAAAATGTAAATTGATAGACTTATTAACTCATACTATAATTAGCCACTAATTAAGTCTACATGTAATGTAAAACATTAACTCTTAAATTCTATCCTCATACATTTATACTTCATTTTCATCAAATTAGTATTCTATGAAAAATTAAATTTACTGAAAATGTTTTTACAACTAGATAGTAATTAAAAGGAGGTGTATGACAACTTTGGAACCAAAATTAGTCCATGAAAAAATCTGCATATTTTATTCTATGAAAAATTAGGTTCAATAATAACTTTTTTGCAATAGTTCATGATATGCATTTGTTTTTGAACTTCTTTTTAATCGACTACAATATTGCTATAATAACATTATTTTCAATGATAATAATATTTATTAATTTTGTAATTTTCTTAAATTTCAATTTTATTCATATTAAATTAATAAACGCATTACTTTAAAATTTAGACTTAGATATGATTATATAATAAGATATTTAATTAAATCATACTACATTATTATTTTTTTTGATAAAAAATCAAACTACATTTATAAGACTTAATAACTCCTAACTAATTCTTTTAAATACACTTTTTTATGCATATTCATACAATTTTGTTTTTAGTGAAGGTATATACATTAGTTTATATATATATATATAAATATATATTTTATATATGTTATATAATACATATTCTATATAGTAGTACATTAAGTCCTCGAAAGGTTTTTATTTTTTACCCACACACGCACCCACTCACACACGGTCCCAATAAGTTTAGAACCCAAGATCTCTACAATGAGATTTTGCTCCCCAAATCATTGGGGTGTCCCCTAAGGGACAAGTCCTCGAAAGGTTTTTCTTTCTTCTTTTTTTTTTTTTTTTTGTGTAGATTAACCTCAATTCCATAGGGGCGATTATGTAAAACTATATATATGGTTTCTAATTCATAATTACTTTTTTACATTACATGATTTACTCTCATTAATTATTGTTTACATAATTATGTCTAGATTTAATTCATTTAATAGATGAAAAAAACCTCATAATAATAGAATGGGAAAAGACTAAAAAAATTAAAAAAAAATGAAAGAATGTGTAATTTGAAACAATTTGTGCAAATTCATTGACCATAAGCAAATTATCTGGTGGTAAATGGAACTAGAGAAAGGCGTACAAAGATGGGTTGTTGACATAGCTGAGTGGGAAGATCCTTCGGATGATTTCTCTCGGACCATGTCTTTTCTTCCCCACCATGAGCACGCCTCCATCACCAGGTAATTGCTTTTGTAGCTTTTATTTTTCTGCAATATATTTTTGAGCTAAAATTTGTCCTATTTGTTGGATTTTTAAGCAATTTATTGGGTTTTCGTGTTCTTGTCATTTGAGGAGCTGATGCGCCTAGAAGTTAGTCAAGACTTAATGTGTCTATTTTTATGGGTATAAGCTTTTAGAGATAAGTTTCTTATTTGTTGGATTTGAATTGATTATTCATTTTCAACTTTCTTGTCAAGGAGTTGTATGTGCATTGTCGATAAGGCCTAGCTCAATTGACGAAGCTGAGGCCCCATGATCTTAGAGGTCATGAGTTCAAATCCTGCGTGGAATGATGTTCTACTGCATAGTAGGTATTATTTGTATACTGAAATAGTAAGGTGTTGTTTAAGTTTAATTTATGTGATATTGTTGATCAGGATATGATTGTTGTAATTATCTCTGTTAGACATTGATATTCGACAGAACTGATTGTAATCGTTTTATTTCAATTAATAAAGTTCATCACTTTCAATTTTCAAAAGAAGAAAAAAAAGGAGTTGTATGTGCACTAGAAAAAGTTCAATTATTTTGTAAAATAGTCTAGACATGAATTTGAAGTGATGGTTCAATTGATTAGGTGTACAGAATTAGAGGACCGAAAGGGGCACTTACGTAAACCAGTTGTTACCAATGATCTCTTAGCATATTGGTTAAGGTTGGGGTACCATGATTTTAGAGGTCATGGGTTCAAACTCCACCAATGCGTGGGATGTTCTCTATGTATAATAGGTGTGGGTTTTGGAGCCAAATAAGATTAAAATTTGTATAAGGAGCTTTTTCGTCTTTTTCAAAATTAATTTTTTTCTTTGTTTTTTTGTCGGATAATGAAGGGTGTTTTTGTATTTGCACACTTTTTTCGCAAGTATTGTAATGTTTTACAGACCTCAAGGAGGGTAAATGAAATTTTCTATCTAACAAGGATGTATTTGTAATTATAGTAAACCTCAGGGGATGTGGATGTAATTCACCCTTTGTAGAATTGTCAAAACACCTAACCATCAGAAGTTATCCGATTAAAAATTTTGAGTGTAAAGTCTTGATGTGTAAGCATAATTAACATTTCCATTCTATATGTTGCTATTGTACATATGACATTGTTCTTGAAGAACAAGAAGTTTCGTACTTATTAAAAGTTTGATAATCATCTAAACAATATCACATATATTTCTCATAGTTTCACCAAACTTTAATTGATATATTGTTAAAACTTCCTATTAAAAGTTCATCTTATTTTTCATTAGGTTTGTACTTAATTTCTTATATTAGATTGTTTTGATATAGAAAAATGGTAGCAAAGATTATTATTTTAATTATATAACTATTTATAAGTAACGATAGATTCATTCATATTATTGACATACTTAATATTTTTTTGTATAACTTTTACGTAAAATTAAATCTTATATCTGAATTTACTTTTACCTTTTAATATATTTGAAGGGATCAATTGTCTTCTCATTAATGTTTAGGGGAGAAACTCAACAAATTAAATTTATTATGTGATCAATTTATGACTTATCGATATAACCATGCAAGAAAAATATTCTCTATATAAGTTTAAAATACTTTAATTTAATTCTGCAAAAAAATATAAAATTGTGTAGTAAAATAAGCACCTTTTGGAAAGATACAATTATTTTAAAACAACGAACAATGATAAAATTAGATATACGGTCAAGCACTCAAACTCGAGAAGAATCAAAATTTAATAGGTTCAAGTTAAACTTGTGCGGATCGCAATCCATGACATCATGAGAAAACATTTCACAAAAGAAAGAAAATGGAGAATAGTGGAAAAAATATTGGATTAATATATGAAGAGAAAGAATATAATTGACAATGATCAAAGTTGTGAAGCTCCTAAAAGAAATAATCTAAAGTTTCAAGGAATGAAAAATGAGGTCATAAGTTTCAAAAATTATATCCTTTTGAAAATTTTGCTTAAATTCCTTTTACTTTAAATTCATATGTGTCTTAGTCTTTAGATTTAGCTTTAGTTCTTTTAATTGTTAATAAAATTGATCTAAAAATAATGAGAATAATAGAAATATTGTTAATTGATTGCTCGAGTGTAAACAATAATTTTGTTTGATCGTAAAAGAACCTACCATAATAAATGAATTTGATTGAATCAAAATTGAAGTAAATCGAGTAGAATAAAGAAACAAATTTATTCTTATTCATTTGATGACAATGATGTATATAATTTAGCAACTTTTTATCAATGAAGTATAAAAAAAGTTTTAATTTAATAAAGTTGGCTATTTTTGTATTTGGTTTTCAAAATTACTAGTTTGTTAGTTTATAACATAACTCCAAATATTAGAGACATAAGCCTATATGCATTTACCAAATTCATGCTACTAAAAAAAGATGGAATTAATGAATAGAAAATTGAATACATTACCAATTACAAAAGGAAATCAAAATTAAAACATCAACTAACTGATAAGATTCCAAGTAAAATTGATAAAGTCAAGGCATCAAATTGATAACAATGATGTAAAATAGTAACGATAAAAAAAAAGATGGTATTGAAATTCAAACGCCAAGAAATAATTAATAATTTTATCAATAAAACCAAGAAACGCATGAAACCAAGCAAGTGTGGATCTCTTCTGCCAACAATATCAAACAAGCAATGAACGGGACCATGTGTTTACATAACAACCTATTTACTTATATTGCTATTTAGCTTTTGAATTTTCATTAAAATAGAAAGCTTTTACAATAATTTTTAAGTTTAATAATGAATAGGATCTTTCATTTATAAAATATTTATTAAATTTCAAAATAATGTTTTTGAATTTATAAAGTACCTTATATTTTTACTTAATTAAATTATTTATAATCATTTATCGAGATAATAAGCATTACGTGTAACGCACGTGGTGTCTACTAGTGCTAAAAAATGTACATTTGAATTCCTAGGTTACGTCTCATCTGCGGACAACAGAAAACAGCATAAATCTCTCAAGAAATAAGAATAACTCACTTGACATGCAGATTTCCCAGGAATATAGATTCCAGACAATCTTGTTTGCTTCTCGCATTGAGATTTGAGGTTGTCTTTACCACCGCGATGACCCTTGTCTTGGACTTGTGATCCATGCTCCAACGGCAATGGATGATTCCCTTTTATGATAGATTTGATACATTGACGAGCTAAACCAACTTCACGGCCTAAAAACGATGTTTGCAGAAATGTTCTCTGATTACTATTTGTTGTAGCCATTATGGATAAAACGGCTCGGAAAAATAACATACCGTCCCTTATTCTTGCAATATTATCCTCGTATAATGCAAGTGTGTCTTCCATATTGCAGATCTCCAAATGCTGCCAAAGACAAGTATAGTAAGTATAAGTGCTTCTAAATATGTTTGTTCATGCATGCAGCATATAAGCAATAACAAGTTCCATTTTAAGGCCAACATTAATGTTGCCAAGACCAGGATTCGAAACAAATGGACAAAGTTCGGATTTGTATCAAACCTCCTTCCTTTGTCTACAAAATATTGGGAGAAATTGCCGCTAATTGGAAACGAGTTAATTCAAAGAGAAAATGACTATGATAAACGGAGGCTCTCATGAATCAATAAACTCACCTCTCATTTATTTTAAAGTGATTAAACTAATTGTATAGGTATAGCAAGAACCGAAAGAAAATATTATTGAAAATAAACGAAGAAGCATGCCAAGAAAGTGTATTCATGAACCAGCTCTTGTCGTCTTCTATAAAGAAGTGCCAAGGCATTCTGCAAGTCCTCTGAAACCGCTGAGCTTTGTACGTCTAGATTGTGTGCAATTTTAGCCTCAAACTGAACCAGTTGATTCCCAGTTGCAGCAACTTGATTACACGACATAGTGAGATGACCCTTGTCTCCAGATACCTTCGCGTCCCGGCATTGAGTATCATTCGACTTCAAAGGCTCCACCATATCCACCTAGTGAAGGCATTTAACACATCAGAAAGTAAAATCAGAAGCACATTTAGGGCTCCGCCGTCACAATGCATGAACAAGTTTCGTGGAAAAAAGTTCAAGTACATGGTCCGTTGACGTCCAAATATTTAGTGCAGTGCGGTTTCTTGACACTTTCAATTGAATCGCAGATTTAAATGTCTCTTTGAGAGTGTTGAAAATTATGGCTTAACTCCAAGCATAATTTATTTATGATTATATGCATACTCAAAAAGATTTTGTCACATAAAAAATATAGCAAATATGTTTTAACTCGGAATGCTGATAAGCATTAACTCTCCCTTCACATATCGAGCGTTAAAAGGCCATTTCCATTAATAACGTTGACGCATATACATCATGTAAGGAAATTTTTTGAGGAGAAAGAATTGCCTCACCTTCAAATTCGTCCAATCTTCTCGAACATGTGTATCAATCTGTGTAGAGGAATTGTTCTTTCTCCTGTGATAAACTCGGATTACTGAGTTGATCTTCTTACTTGTATCTTCATTCTTTGGGCAAGTCTTACTCAAGCCACTCATATTCAGCATATGCGGCCCTCTCAGAGAACCAGATAGTGTACGCTTATTGCACTCATCACTGTCTCTAGTTAAAAGTTCAGGACAGATTCTGCTTTCCTCCTTCACCGCAGGATCTGCAAGGTCATGTTTTTGGTTGGATTTCTCTATTCTATTATCATCTATCCCTGCCTTCCCGGACAACCGTCTCGAAGGATGAGAACTTAAGCTCTTCTGCTGAGCATCACTATCAGTAGCCAGGAGTTCAAGGTCAATTCTTTCGTTGAAAAACTCCGCGGGATTGTCATCTTTTGCTTTCCTCTGAGACAGTAATGAACTCTGATCGTGTTGCTTGCTTTCATTACCAAAAGTTTCAAGAATCCTGCTTGAGCCAGTTCTAGCAGAATCCAGGACGTTGCATCTCTCGCTGAATTTGTCAGTGACGTTTCGCTCCTTCACTGTACTCTGAATGATATTAACAGGACTTGCCCCTTTGCAGCCAAGTGAATTTTTGCAGTTCTTATTATTGCCTTCACAATTCTCACAGCCTATTTTGTCATCAATGTCATCCAAGTCATTACCATTATATATTGTAACAGCAAAAGCCAATGTCCTACTTTGAGCAAGTTCTTTATTACAATTCTTCACTGTGCTTTGAGCATTGCAGCCATTTAAACTTGGTACACATAAATATTTCCTGCAACATTAGGTAACGTTGTCAAAAACGAATGCACCACGCATACTGTATCCTGCTGTCTTATATACATTCAAGGCAACAAATGCATATATTGTAAGAAAGTAGGCAACTTTGATTGGTTCTCTTTCACAATTCAAACAAATGACACGATACCAAAAGTTACACAGCAATGCTTGACGTCAGACGCATGACTAACCTCTTGCTGCCTGAGCTCCATTAGCGACAAAACAGAACATTCATCAGCCAATAATGAACCAAGATAAGAATGCAAGATATTGAAACGGCACATGTTCGATTTTATGGTTTATAAACTGAACAAGACAGTAATAGGATGGTACTGTCCAACCACTTGCGACGTAGCTTTTACATATGAAGCAATACATTGTATTCTGAGCAAGGAACACTTTGTTACGACTACATTGGAGAAAAGAGCTGATTATAAGAGTTCATGGAAAAGACAGTGATGGAAAACTGCCAAATTGCTCTCTCCAACTTTCTCCAGCTCGTTACACAATCAAATTTCCAGCATGAGGCCAACAGTGAACATGCTTTTGATTTCTTCTGTTCCATATAAACGGTGTTAGGCACATCAACAATCGAACACAATCACCATCCAACAGAGAATATTACAAGAATACACATATCATGTGTTTTAAGCAGACAAAAAATTGAATGATGTTAATTTAAAACAGACACATCAAATTACTCCATGTAAAGGAGTGGTTCGCAATCGCTAATTAGAAGAGGACGAAAACAATTGAAAGAAATTATAACTTATACCTCGAAAGCCAGCTGGAGATGAACTCCGCATAAGGAATGATGTGATAATACTCGACAACTGATGTAGTTTTCCAGAAACCATAAGCCACCTTTTTTGCTAAAGGGCCGTGCAAGCTGTAAATAACAAGTATATCAATATACTTTCCATCAGTGAGCCGTCCACACTATCACTAGCATATGGCAAGCACTCAGAACGTCAAAGTTAGCAAATCGGACTAACCTCTCAACAAGAAACTTAATAGGAACCTGTTCGTTGAAGCTGAACGACCGACGGCATTGCATCATATAAAAGCAAGCAGCTGACTTTTCTTCACTCAAAGAATATGTGAGGTGTGTCTCCAAAACCTCAAGCTCCGAATCATAAATTCCTGTTCATGTAAGAAAACACAAAAGAGCTGTTAAGTTTGTCAAAAGATATATCAAACACTTTAAGAACTCATCAGTTATAGGCCAATAATACTGAGGTAGTGGCCAGTAAGCACAATATGAGCAAAATTCGTTTAATTAAGAAAACACATGAGTTGCCTTCCAATCAATGGCAATCATCAGAATGGTTGCACTGTTATATCTACAAATAGTGATAACCTTGATGTATACCTGAGAAATCGCTTTTCTGCATCACTTAATCATCTATGCTTCTGAAATAAATTCACTTGGGAACCATATAATGCAAACATGAAAAAGCCTACAAATGACAACATTGCAGTCTAGTCCTAAACATCTTGAAGTTTTCGGAATCCCAATCATACCAGTGACATCCTTCACGGCATCAAAAGCCAACTGCAGAAACTCAATATCAGAAGATCCATTCCGAATGTTTCGCTTCCTCTTCTTACCAGCCGTTCCATCAGCCGACATTTCTGGATTGATGCTGTGATCCTTTTGCTCTTTTTCAATAAGTGACCAGACCCCTTTAGTGACAGCACCAAACTGGAGCAAACAATTTTCTTGCTTCGAATCAAGCAGCAGCACGGCGACCTTGGATATCGGCCATCCTTCTATCTCTGGAACATCTCTTGAAGCGTCTAAAGCTGCAGCAATGTCACATGCATCCTTGATTGCTTTCTCAGTCACTGAAAGCTGATGATCTTCAGCACCATTCTTCTCCATCGATTTGCTTTCGATCATCCGGTCCATGAATGCAATCAGGGGTGGGCTCACTATCAGAGCCAACTTACAGAAAAACGAAAATTCCAGAAACATTAGCTCCGGTTTCTGCTTCCTGTGGTGGTAGTTGTATAGCAAAACAACCGCATGCATCTACAAGCATGAAAATGAACAAAATACAAAAATCAGCGAAGAACACGGCGAAAGTAAGGTGAAAAGATACATCAACTTAGATTAAAAGGGCAATTACTCCATTTATTTTCCAGAATGAATGACAAATTCTATGGTTTCAAGAAGCCATATAACAGCCTGTGGTTATAGAGATAGGAGATCACTCCCTTTCTGGGACTTGTAAGCAACATGAATTTCATAAGCCTTATCCGATACCATCACAGATCCCAGAGGGGTTAAGTGCCATTCACCCCAAATAAAATGGCAGATTCTTGTATTTTTGGATTTTGTCAATATTACTGAACAATAGTATCAAACACTTTCCACATAGCAACAACAGATAAAAGAGCCTGCTTTTTCCCCCCTTGACTTTGTAATTTTCTTGGAATTTTTCAAGATTTCTGGTATTCCTTTCGAGCAGTGGATTACTGTCCCAATACCAAGAATTCCCACAAAATTCAAATAATGCCTAATCTATTAGCTTAGCAAAATGACACTTGTTGACCTGTTTGGCGACAGATGTCATGGCATCTAGGGAGAGAGGGACGCTAGAGACCCTTGTGGGCAAGAGAGGGTGAACCAAAGTCTGCATCAATGCTTGCAACACATCCTCCGTGGGACCCACCACCCACGGTGGCGCCACCTTTTTTCCGGCTACCGGCGGACGGGAAGCCATTGCAACACCTTCTGCCAACACAACAAACAAACCCCGAAAAAAAAAATTAGAAACAAGAAAATCAAGAAACCCCGAGAAAGGCCCTCAAGAATCAGTCTTTGTTTTTTTTTTTTCTTTTTTTCTTTTCCATCACAAGTCTTCAAACTAACAGAACATCGTATATGAAAACACACAATTTGAAAAGCAGCAAGAACAAGAAACGGCGAGTATAGTAGTGAAAAGGGGGCTTAAAAGTTGAATCTTTGGGTACCACATTCAAGATTTATAAGCAGATCAAAGAATATAACACGCATAAAGCCTTGCATGCAACAGGAAAACATGCATGATCAAGAACACGAACACGCACTACGCACACATATTTACTGTGTGTGACTGGAAGAACGACAACAACATCAAAACAACCCAAGAAATCAAACCAGGAAAGCAAAAGAGGAAGTGGGCTTACAAATCAAAGCTCGCACACAAGCCTTCTTCACCTCTGATCAGTAACCACTAACCACACACTCAAGAGATTGGAAGAATAGTTACATTTGCTTCTTGTCAAGAAAAGAAGAGACGGAATATTGGGAGATGAATAGGCTGAAAAAAGACTGGTGGGCAGGAGAATCCAAACAGAGGCAATTGAATGCTATTTCAGTGCGTGTGTGTGTGTGATGGTTTCTTGAAAAGGCGCGCAGGAGCGTCTCTATGTTCGAAATGTTTGTGTGGTTTAGTGTGATCCGAAAAATCTTGACCCGATCAGATTTTGTCGAATTGGAAAATTCTAGTCTGAGTTTTATTCAATTAGTCCTAAATCAATTATATAATAAGTACAGTACACTTATTGTGTGATTGGTGTGCAATTTAGAAAGTACAGTACACTTGCTCTATGATTGGTTTGGTTCGGTCAAACCTGGTCTGAACTAGAATTGTCCAATCTCAAACAAATTATAGAGCAAGTATTATACAGTATTATGTCATTGATCAGTTTTCTTAAACTATACACCAATTACACGATAAATGAATTGCACTTATCATATCGTTGGTTCAGATTTGAGCAAACTGAATCCGAACTAAAATTTCTGGTGTGAAACCGCTCTTTTTCGTTTGCTTTGAGGCTCAACTGTTAGTATTTACTTATGGTAACTAGCCAATTACCATTGATGCACTTCTGCAAGAAATCAGAATTAGTACATGGTGTTGCGTAAAATTGAGAGGATAAAAAATCAATTATTTTATGGGTAAAATACACTTTGTCCTCTACTATTCTTGAAATATTATTTCTCTCCTTAACTAATAAATGTAATACTTACCATTTGATCGGATAAAATTGTCTTTCATGCAGTGAATAATTATATTATTCTCAATATATTTTAGCATTTAGCACATTAAAATCGTCACCAAATTAAAAGTTGAAAAGAAAGGTAATATATATATATATAATAAATACACAATAAATATAATATCTCAGCAATTCATATATATTTTTTAAAATAAATTGACAATATATATACTTAACCAAAAGTTAAAGACTTTTAGGAAAAAAGATTATTAAATATATTGTCATATTTTTTAAAGAAAATATATTTTAAAAATAGATAGGTGATTACTCATTTTTATCCAAAAAATTAATAACTTAATTTTATTATCAAATTAATAAAATCTTTTACATGATTTTTTTTTTCGTATTTATTGTATTCATTCATTGAGTTAAGTATATAGTTGTTGGGATATTATATATGTTGTGTATCTATATATACGTATATATTAACTTATTACTCAACTTTTAATTTAAATTCTTCGCTTATTAAGATTTTCTTTAAGTTAGGAAATAATTTTGTGATGACTTAATGTGCAAAATGTTAAAATATATCTAGAATAATATAATTATTCAAAGCATGAGGGACAATCTTGTCCAACCAAGAAATAAATGTTACAATTGTTAGTTCGAAATATAAATATTACATCACGAATAATTCAAGAGGCTAACTGTTTACCCCTTATTTTATTTGTGTTTGAATGTAATGGGCAATTATTGTTTTTGCTACATTACATGTCACTTCCTAATTTAATTCTTTTTTTTTCTTTTCAAAATTGTCACCTCCCAAAAGAAAAAAGGGGAGGTCTATTAAAAAGTAGTGGCTCTTTATGATCTTGCTTCTAGTCCCTTGTATTGTGCTAAAAATGACAACTCCATGGAGGGTCAGGAATGTAATTTCCTTTTATCTTCTTCAGTGCCCATCATGATCCAAGGCTTTCATGAATTTCCCAACTTCTTGATTTTTGTCCTCAAATAAAGACAACTATATTGGAAGTTAATGCCAATTTTGTAACTTATTTTGATTTTTATTTCTTCCATATCAATACCCATTTCACTCTGCTGTGATTTTAATTTGTATGAGATTTTTCAGAATCCAGATTAGGTTACAAAAATCTTGATGAATTTTACAAAATTCTTGTTTATAAAAGTAGGGATAGTTACACTGCCATTTCATAAGATTTTGTGTAATTATAAGTAAACCTCTGTGATTTGAAAAATTACATATAATACCTTTAATGTTTGTTTTCGAATAACAAATAGATTCCTATGTTAGTTGAAATTCACCGAATTTGATGATATTAGCAAAAAAAAGAAAATTGAATAGAAATTTTTATTTATCCCGACTGACTTATTGCAAGTCAAACAAATTGTTTCTAACCAAACTACCATTATAAGAGTGAAGATATACCTCTTCACATGCATTAACGTGTGAAGATGTATAAGGGTAATTTGGATATAAAAAATTTATTTGACCTGCACTAAGTCAATAGTAAGCCAATCGGGGATATATATGGATTTTTATTCAATTTCTTTTAATATCAGCAAATTCATGAATTTTTACTAACGAATGAATCTATTTGTTAGACGAAAACAAACGTCATGTGTATTAAATATAATTTTGCAACTCACAAAAAAATTTGCGTGTAATTACACAAAATCTCATGGGAAGTGGGTGTAATGATCCCTAGAAAGTATTGAATGGAAGAAAAAAAAAGTTAGAAAATTGGGTCAAATATAAGTTTAATAGTTAGAAAGGAGTTCTTGCAAGATCATGGTCCCATTGTTATTGAGACTATAGTGCCATGGTATCAATTGATGTCCATTGTGGACTAACATGGTATAATCATTTATGATTTAAACATTAATTATTACATGGTCTAATATTTTGATATTTTATATTAATCAAGACTAATATGTGTGCACTTGATAAGTATTATTTGTGGCATAATCATGGAGGATATGCATAATCTTTTGTCAATCCTCAGTGTTATTTATTCATTAATTAATTAATATTACATATGAAACTTGAAAATCAATTAAGACATTCTTTTCTCATTTAATTAAAGGGACAATTACACTCTCCTCCCCTAAGGGTTGGTGTAATTACACGTAGACTCTTTGTGGTTTGAGAAATCACATCTACTACTTATGAGATTTGCTTCTATCTAACAAATAGGTCCCTCCGTTAGTCAAAATTCACCAACTTCTATCTAACGAATCTTTTTATGACCAAACTACCCTTATATATTGTCACACGTTAATGCATGAAAGGATGTATATCTTCACCGTTATAAGGGTAATTTAGTCATAAAAAATTTGTTTGGCCTGCATTAAGTCATTAATAAGTCAATCGAGGGTTCAATTTTTTTGTTAATATCAACAAATTCAGTAAATTTTGACTAACGAAGGGATCTATTTGTTAGACAAAAGCAAACCTCAGGGGTATTAAATGTAATTTTTTAAATTACAAAAAATTTATGTATAATTATATCAAATCTTAAGGGAGGAGAATGTAATTATCCCTTAATTAAATTCCGTCTAGAATCCATCCACTTGAGAAGCACATTCATTTAATTGTTGACATTTTCGTACAAGAGGGCACAAGTTGACTTTGGGCATGTCCAATCATGATTAAGGGAGTGTTTGCAATAGTTAAAAATAAGTACTATTTATGTTTTATTGAAAATAAATTTAAAAATGCTTTTGATTTATAACTTTTACTTCAGTTGTTGATTTAAGTCAAAAGTAATAATCAACTCTCGACTAATTTTTACAATTTATTGGAAAGATTATAAATATTAAATTATTTTTCTAAACACTTCAACTTCTATTTCATAAATTTTTTTTTAAACACTCTTCACGTTCTCACCACAGAAATAAAAGTTAATCTCAACTAAAAGTTATTAAGGAAAAATAGCACTTTTTGTCCCATAAGTTAGACTCTTTTCACTTTTGGTCTCATTCCTTCTCGGATTGGCATTTTTAGTCCCGTAACTTACAAAAATTTGCATTTTTGGTCCTCATCCACTTTTATGTTTGTTTTTTTAGTATTTTTGGCTGAAGGAAAAAATTATTTTTTGTTAGAGAAGAGATAAATCCCCTCTCCTTACCTGAAATTCCCCCCCCCCCCCCAAATAGTTTTAATCCCCTCCCACCAAAGTGTTGTCAAATTGAAAAACGTGTCAATTTTTACTCTGCCAAGAATATTGAGTATTTGATCGACGCCATTAAAAACAAACGAAAAAATATATGATAATCAAAAGTGCAAATTTTTTTGTAAGTTACGAGAACAAAAATACCAATTCTATAGCGAATGACTAAAAATAAAACGAATCTAATTTACGAGACAAAAAATATTATTTCCCCAAATTATTCACACCCTAAAGTTTCTAAAATATAGTAGTTGATATCCTTTGAGTTAGTTGAAGAAACCACCTCTCAAGTGCCCATTCATTCATTCTTATCCTCCATTCCCATTAACTCCATAAACAATGAGCTCCTACTCACAAAAAAAAAACAACAACATAGCATGGGGACAATTATCTACTAAACTACAACTTCATAAGATTCTTTCATTAAAATCAAGAATCATTACAACTATGGAAAAAACAAAAGAGGAATAAACTTTAAAGAAAAAGAACAAAAACAAAGCCTAAAGATAGAAAATCTTGAGAGAGATGAGATCATAAGCTCAAGAATTCTGTCTCCTTTTCTTTTCTCTTCTTTTGCCCTTAAAACCGTCGCTATTTCTCATCAACCAAAATCTCTCAATCTCCTCTGCTTTCCTGCCCGGAACTCTACCAGCTATCAGTGCCCACCTGAAGGACCACAAAAACCGTCGCTATTAGTCACATATCCGCATACAAATCCTACTGGCACAACCATTTTCAGACAGCAAAACACACGCTCACATCCCACCAGGGAGGAGTGTTGTTTGTTTCCATACATTGCGTTAGCAACAGCGTACGAAGAAAATTAATCAAGTCCATATCTATCCCATGTAAACACGTCGTGAGAATAGAGACGGTTTTAGCAACGGATTCTTACTTGTCTCCCACAAGTTTGTGCATTCTATTGATGATGTCTTCTTCTTGCTCATTCATGTCTATGAATTCCCATTCAATACTGCTCACTTCTGCACCAAACATGCTTCAAAACACAGAGAAATTTAAGACAAAGCTTCAAGATAGAAAGAGGAAAGATTGATCACCTTCAGACAAGCAACAATCTTGAATCTTGGGAAGCTTTTGTCTGAACTTATCCATAGTGAATCAAAGTCAGCAGCTGAGAAGGAAAAGAGTGCCAAAAGGGGTTCTTGAAGTTGAGAATTTGTTTTATGACAATATATGCTGTAAATAGCAAACACTTGATTGTTGAAAGTGGATATATATAGGAGTAAGACATCATAAATAAATAAAAATGTATATAGAAGAAACAGGAGTAGTAGTTTTTGTAAGAATTGAGAAAAATGGAACTGCTGGTCCTACCAAACAAATTGCACGGTTTGACTAATAGTTGCCCACCAGTATCCCAATCTAGGAATCACATGTACTACAAGGATTTGCAAGAAACCTACCACTTCAATAGGGATGTGCATCTCAGACTATCATACCGAATTGGACCAAAAATTTGATATACTAACTTGGCGCACTGAATATCGAATTGAGAAATAAATAAAAGGGGAAATAGTATTAAAGGTGTATTGGGCATATGGCCGACGCCGTTAAAAATTAAATGAAAAAGTGGATGAGGACCAAAAGTGTAAATTCTTGTAAGTTACAGGACTAAAAGTGTAAATTCTTATAAGTTACAGGACCAAAATTACAAATCCCGTAAAGAATGGGAGCAAAGTGAAATGAGTCTAACTTATGAGACCGGAAATGTTATTTCTCCTTCAAATAATCAATATTTTTCGATTTAGGCGCGGTTTGAATTAACGTCTTTTGTTTAGGAACATGCAAATCTCTCTCTCACTCTAATTACAAGATGAAGAATTAGACGATCAGTGTACCAACTCTCTTAAAACGTAATCATATTAATTTCATCTAAGATAGAAAACTCAATTGAATCAAAGCATTACTCAATAGGTGAACATTTACATCGCCAACAGTACAATAATATATAAAGTGGAATAAAACCAGTTTTTAGAATCAAGTTAAGAGTCTATTATTACAGGCAAAATCGTAGTAAGTAAAAGGACAAATCATTTTACTTTAATTTACCAACTTGATCGTAATATCGAGATATTAAAGCGAATAAGGATGAGGGGTCAAATTAATATCTTATGAAAATAACAGGTATTATTGAAATATATATACATATATCCTCGTCAAGTCATGAATATATAATGGATAAATGGGGGCCATGTCCTTGCTAAGGAAAGAGACATCATTCATATCCTTTAATCCAACAATGTAAGATTTATGATTGGACGAAGACAGGACAAAAAAAATAAAATCAAATGACACTGCCCGTTGTTGTAATTAAAGGCAGGCATTCGGATCGGATTATTTGGGTTCCGACCAAGTTCGAAACCGACTCACGCCCACCCCTAGCTGTAATATTGACTAATTGTGACGAGGGGGCAAAAAGAAAAAAGAATATATGTAGACATAAACTTGTCGGATTATGTAATCACCTTAGAAACTACAAGAAATGATGATGTTTTTACTGTTACCAAAGACAAAATCAAAGACAGGTCTTTATCTGAGGTGAGTGATTGTTTGACAGGAAAAAAGAGCAGCTTTTGCATAGATGAGGAGTGGAATATATGCTGGGTTTTGGAGTTTGGACATTCAGATAAAACCAGACTTGGCCTCTAACTTTACACTTTTTGCTACCTTTGAAAGACGGATAGGCTACTTTACTCCACTGTTTTTGCTAATACATTTCCAGAATCCCCTTTCAAGATTTGCAAAGGTGAAAAAATGTGTGTGTGTGTGTGTGTGTGAGAGAGAGAGAGAGAGAGAGAGAGAGAGAGAGAGAGAGAGAGAGAGGGAGAGAGAGAGAGAGATAACAAAAACAAAAACAAAAACAAGGATAAAAAAACAACAAACAATCCAAAGATTCACACCCGTGAACCATTATGGTCTTAAGATCATTGAAGAAACATCCTCTTCCTCAGCCATGGGATGTAAAGCTTCATGATGTAGTGAATAGGTGCACAATTACAGACTAAATACAGTCGAGGGACTTTGGTGGCTTCAAGTTTGAAATTCAAGGAAGATGTCAGCAAGAAATGTAGATATGCCTATCACAAGAATTAGCTGGCAACCTAGTTTTGGGTGAGCATCTGAGCTCCTAACAAAAGCAGATTTTTGACCATCATATGACTGATGAGCACACCCACCCTTCAACAACTAGAATAATTGTTCAAGAGTTTTCGTTATGCGAATGAACTTCTACATTGAGTTGGTGCTTACTATTTACCAAAACGATAAGTTAGTCAATGGGCGATGGCAACAGCCGTCTTGCATGGTAGTTGGTGCAGTGCTCTCACCAAGGCCGCCCTTTACCTCCAATTCGTCGGGCCAGCTCAAAATCCTTTTTCACTGGGAAGCAAGAATAAATAACATTTCAAGAATTAGGAATACCAAGTCAAGAATGATCAAGATATTAATAAACAGGTTATTTTCATGCTACACAGTAAATTTATGGAACAAAGATAAGCAGGGATCAAGATTAATCAAGTGAAGGAACCCATAACCCCTTGGAAGTTTCAACTTGACTGAGAGGAACTCTTTAGCAACCCCAATCATGTTTATCCCCAAGTAAGCATTACCTACTTGAACGAGTACTGGCAGATCACATAACTAGTTCAGGACCCAGACATACAGGTATAGTATTTGAAGCTTAAGACATGATTAAGGCCAGAGTTAACAAGTAAAATCAACTAGTCTTGCATCTTTCAACACTAACAGCCATATTACAAACATCCCCTGCTTTCATGAAATGACAAAACTGAAACTACAAGTTTTTATGGAACCACCTAAAAGTAGATTTATGAGCATCCTTTCACATTTATGCATGAAGATGAGCAAGTAAACTAGGCTGACCAAAGGTGTCAAAATTAGGATAAACAAAGTAGAACTTACTCAGTGTTACGCGCTTTGCATGAATGGCACACAACATTGCCTCTTCAAACAACTGAACTATGTAATCCTCAGCAGCCTAGAACAGCAAGCAGAAAGATATAACTTGGTAGCCATGATGAGATTGAGCAGAACTGAAGGCTAAAAGGTGCGTCTTCGACTTGAAATACTTTGTTCATATGACAAGAAATTCTAGTGAGCTAAAATGTCTGATAAAATATAGAGATATCCACATATGAAATTTCAAAATAGCCTGATTCTTGTAATCTCTTCTTGAAAAGAATGTTTTTGAGGATCAGGCAATGAAACTATTGCACATCTAAGCAGGTATGTTAACACAAAATCTGTTGCACAGAAGAAGTGAAGAAAGTAGAGATGCAAGAAAGTGATAATTCTGTATGGAAATGAGTCCCAGAAAACCTGGTTACCTCATTCGAATCGAGGGGAAAAGATAGAAAGATTTGTTGTCATTTAGAACATTTATGCAAAAAGAAATCGAAAGAAAGACTTGAGCTCTCCAACAAATGCTATTTTTTCACATCTAAAATGCAAAGACATAAGTATGTAACAAGAGCTCAAACTAGAATCTCTTGAAACAAGTTGCAAGAAATAAGGATTATGCTCACTCGTTCTTTAACAAACAAGTGGGATCTTTTAATATCTGTAATACCTCCTGAAGGGCTACCAAGGCTTCTGCTTGCCACCGTGCTATGCTTGGTGAGTACTGGAAGGAAATCTCTCTTACCTGTCATACATTAGAGAATACACTTTTCAAATTTCCTGGAGAATAATTAGCAAAATGCAGGAGATTATGCTAGTCAAATAGTTGATAAACAACACTAGATCGTCCAGAGATGGGTAACTTACCTTTCAGTGACTTTGACCCTCAATGATCCCACAATGGTTACCATTTTCTTATGTCATGACATCCCAATGACAGAAACCCCAAAACACCAATATAGAAATTCAAACATCAAAGCATATGCGTTGAGCACTTCCACAAACATTCCAATTTCAGTTTCCCAATTGATTAATTAGTAAAACACAAATATGATAACATTTCAAACCCTAAAATCAGCACTTACACATGAACTCGAACGACTATTCATCATACACTCACAAATCATTAAACATGAGATCAACAAACTCTGTTTAAGTGCATGCATGGGTGTTATTACAGTTCTAATGAAAGGAGCAGCAGGGATTAGAAGGTTGCAAGATTTCTGATATTTCCGAATCTCACGTAAAGCCACCGTCCCCGGCCTGTTCCGCCTCTTTTTGTGGGCTTGCGGCGCTTCCCCATCTTTCTCAGCTGTAAATCAATGTAACCCCACATCCCATAAATTGAACTCCATTAAAGTATACTAGAACTCACTTAGCGACACCTCGAAAACACACCCGAAATAAAATAAGAAACATAACAACTAAAAGATGGGAACTCACATGGTGGAGCAGTGCGAGGAACGCGAGGGCTTCTTCTTGGAGATGACTGCTAAAGAAATTCAAACCTCATATGAAAAAAAGCACTAGAATTACCTATATTCAAGCATAAAAAGATATGCTTAAGTAATTAAATTCAAGAATATCACGATACCTGAGGAGTTGAAGTGGAAGGAACAGCTGCTGCTGCTTAATTTCACACACACGCACACAAAAAAAAAATAAAAATGAAAACAAATCCAAAAAATAAGTTAGGGTTCCGAAAATTCAAGAAAAGGAATAAGAAGAAATTGTGAGAGGAGATGCTTGTCGTAGACTGAGGCTCACCGGATGGTCTACGGCGAGTGCTTTTCCGGGCGGTTTGTTTGGTTCTCGCCATGAATCTTCAAGCTTTTGATACTGAGAATTCTTCTCTGCTTCTATGGAAAATGTCTTTCCCGCTCCATTTCAGTTTTCAACTTTCGGGCTGCTGATAGCAACAGACCAGAATAGCTATTGCCAGATCAAATTAGCCTCAAATATCTTTGCTGCCCTTGCATTCTTCAATTCCCAGATTGCCCTTTTCATAATAATTAGTCTTGCTAAAAAGTACTAAATAATAATTGAATTGGGCCAAATTAGGGGTGACAAATAAGTTGAGCCAGCTCGCGACGTGGTTTGATTAAAGCTCAACTCGAGCTTGAGCTCCTTGACCAGTCGAGCTCGAGCCAACATATTTTTGTTCGCCAGCTCGCGAATTTTTTCTATTTTTTAACATTTTTATATATTTATCTACACATGTAATAATAAACAAAATATTTATAATATATTCTAATTTATATCTTTATATTATATTTTAATAACATAGTTAATAAATATTTTAAAATAATTTTAATTTTAATTTTAATTATTAATTAAAAAAATGAACAAGCTCGAGCTCGAGCCTAAAAATTTTTAGCTCGTCGAGCTCGAGATCGAGCCTGAATTTTTTGCCAAGCTCGAATCCCCCACTCTTTTTAATATTAAAATTAAAGAGAGTATACTAGTTGGAGGGAGACTACTATGCATAATGAAGGTGTGCTCTACATTGAACCTCCACTTAGTGAAACAGTATCCTCTACTCCAGAGTCAATAGTGGTCTCAGACTTGAACTCTGATTGCTTAGGGAAAATAACGTATCATTGCACACAAATAACAATCAAGGTGTTAATATGAGCTTTAATAGCCGACACATTACAACCCAAGTGCCATCTCGATTTTCATGAGTGTTTTTTTAGAATAAGCCAAATTCTCATAAGAAGCGGCCTACTTCCACGCTCATATAGGTGAAATATGTCAATGGTGCTCCTGTAACTTTGAGCTACAGACTTTTATTAAGAGTTAATAAACTCAATCTCCACAAATCGTTATAGGATAAATGCACTTACATTATAGGGATGAAAAAATAACAAAAAATAAGATAGTGCATTTCAAAACAAGCCATCATATGATTCGTTTTTCCTGTTCTTGGTTATAAGATCTCTAGGCCCCAAGTTGGATTTTTCCATACATGACTTATGATTGTATGGGCTTTAACCCCATCCCCCTCAATGTGATGCAGACCATTTTTCTTGCCAAGGCCTTGGTTAATGGATCTGCAAGATTATTACAAGATTTAACATAATCAATATTGATATTATCACTTATCAAATATGATCTCAGTACTGTGTTTTCTTCTTATGAGTCTGGATTTACCATTATAGTAACGATTTTGTACTCCACCAATTGCAGCGGTACTGCCACAATGAATTAAAATAGGAGTAATTGGTTTTTCAAAGTATGGTATTTGAAACATAAATCTCTCAACCAATTAGGTTCCTCACTGGCCGAAGCCAAAGCAATAAGCTCAGCCTCCATGGTAGAGTTAGCAATAATTGTTTGCTTTTTAAACTTTCAACAAATAGCACCTCCATTCAAAATAAAAATATACCCAGTGGTAGAATATGAATCACCTGATAAGGTGTTCCAATCTGCATCAGAAAAGCCTTCAAGTACAACATGATTATCTTTTATAAAGCAAACCACATTTTTTTGTACCAAGTAAATATCTCATAACTCTTGTTATGGCA
This sequence comes from Sesamum alatum, assembly GCA_034509735.1. Classification (NCBI taxonomy): domain Eukaryota; kingdom Viridiplantae; phylum Streptophyta; class Magnoliopsida; order Lamiales; family Pedaliaceae; genus Sesamum; species Sesamum alatum. The sequence continues at coordinate 24,232,336 of JACGWO010000011.1, read as the reverse complement.
TGCCAATTGCTCAATACCTAGTTTGCTTGTAAACCTACCTAGTACTCCTACAACATTGGAAATATCAAGCCGAGCGCAATCAGTCGTATGTCTCAAGCTTCCAATTAAGCTAGCATACTCCTTTTAATTTATCACATCATCATCATTTTCAACAGGAAATAAGTGAATACTCGAATCAAAAGGAGTTGTAACATGCTTACAATCAATAAAAGTTTATTTTCTCAAAATTTTATCAATATAATGCGACTGGTCAAGAAAAATTCCATCACATGTTTTGGTAATTTTCATGCCCAAAATAAAGTTTGTCTCACCAAGATCCTTCATATCAAAATGACTACTAAGCATATTTTTTGTCTCTTTAATAACATGCAAAGTAGATGCAAAGATCAACAAATCATCCACATGGAGAAAAACAATCACATGTGAATTATTCCAAGACTTAAGATAGTGCACTTGTCACACTCATTTGGTTTTTAAAACCATTATCAATCATGAAGGAATCAAAATTTCATGCCACTGCTTCGGTGCCTATTTTAAGCCATGTAGGGATTTAGTTAATTTACACACCTTGCTTTCTTGGCCCGCTTCCACAAAATCCTCGGGTTGGTCCATATAAATTTCTTCATTTAAGTCATCATTCAAAAATGCAGTTTTTTACATCCATTTGATGGATATGCAAATCAAATATTGCGGCAATAACAATTAAAAGTCTAATGGATGTCACTCGAGTTACCGGAGAATATGTATCAAAAAACTCTAGACCTTTAAATTGCTTGAAACCTTTGACAACCAGTCTAGCTTTAAACTTGTCAATGGAATCATTTGGTTTTAACTTTTTTCTGTGGACCCATTTGCACCCAGTCATTTTACACCCGGTGGTAAATAAACTAATTTCCAAGTTTTATTAGAAATTAGAGACTTCAACTCATCATTTATAACCTATTTCCAAAAAATAGTATCAGATGATGGAAAAAGCTTCTTTGAAAGTAAGATGGTCATTTTCAACATAAAAAATATAAAAATCAGGACCACAAATTTTCTCTACCCTAGCTCTTTTACTCCTCCTTAGTTCAAAAATATTTTCTTCAGTTTTCAAAATTGAAGTGGAAGAGCTAGGAGAATTAAATGAAAACTTGTCTTCTTAAAAAATAGCAATCACCTGATTCTATAATCACATTATCTTTCAGATTTAAAAATCTATAGGTTGTACTATTAGAAGCATAAAAAAAAAGAAGCACAAGTTGTAAATTTTATTCCCAATTTTGAAATTTTAGGATCTGTTAGCCTCACATAGGCCAAGCAACCCCAAACTCTAAAATATCCCAAAATATTCTTTCAATATTTTGACCCTCACTATTTTTAGAATTAAATGAAAACTTGTCTTCTTAAAAAATAGCATCACCTGATTCTATAATCACATTATCTTTCAAATTTAAAAATCTATAGCTTGTATTAGTAGAATCATAACCAAAAAAAGCACAAGTTGTAAATTTTATTCACAAATTTGAAATTTTAGGATCTGTTAGCCTCACATAAGCCAAGCAACCCCAAACTCTAAGATATCTCAATTTTGGCTTACAACCTCTCCACACCTCAAAAGGTGTTAAGTTAGTTCTTATATGTGGCACCTTATTCAACACATAACCAACTGTTAATATAGTTTTACCCCAAAAATTTGAAGGTACACAAGATTCAATAAGTATGACATTTATTAAATCAATCAACGTTGTATTTTTCCTCTCAATTGCACCATTCGATGTAGGAGAATATGGTGAAGTAATTTCATGAATTATTCTAAATGATTTAACAAAAGAATTAAGCTCATTTGACTCATATTCTCGGTCTCTATTACTTCTAATTCTCTTTATTTTCTTATCGAATTAATTTTCAATTTCATGGAGATAATCTTTAAACTTCTCAAAAGCATCACTTTTATTCTTCATCAAATAAACATATGTATATTTAAAAAATCATCAATGAAAGTGATAAAATAACAATTTTCTCCACGACATAAAATTCCTCCATGTTCACAAATATCAGAATGTATTAACTCTATCAATTCGGTTTTTCTTTCAACACTTGGATGAGGATTTTTAGTGATCTTGGCTTTACTAAAAGATTCACATTTCTTAAAATCCTTTTTAACTATTGGAATTAATCCTAAATTATTCATGATTCCCACATAATGATTATTAATATGACATAAAAAAGCATGCCAAAATTTAATAGAAGAGAACATATAAATAGAAGTAGATGATACTTTATTCATCTCAACATTCAATTTAAACATCCCATCATATGCATACCCCTTACCCACAAAAACATCTCTTTTCGTAATTACATATTGATTAGATTCCATAATATGCTTGAAACCGACCTTGTTGAGTAGAAAACTAGATTCCTCATGAAAAAGGAGTATATAGTACATATTTCAAGGTCAATACCCTTCCTGAGGTAAAATTTCAACTCAATTTCTCCAATTTCAAGCACTTGGGTGGTATGACAATCACCAAGCATAATAGTTCTCAGCTAGTTAAATGGAGTATAGACTTTGAACTACTTTTTTTCATAACAAACACGGCGGTTTGCACCAGAGTCCCGTCCACCATCCATCAACACTTTCAACCATTTGTATATCTGTTATCATCGCCACAAGTGACTCCTCAACTACGTTAGCTTGCGGAGCAGGCTCACGTTTTCTAGAATTAATTCCAAATTAATTCTACCAAATCCATAGTGATTTGTGTATGACTCATTAGGTTCACCCTCAGCTAGACTTAGGCTTATGTCAAATACAATCAATTGAATTCAATTTAATTAACTGTTTTTCAATTAACCATTAATCGAAAAAACGCCTGTCACCATGGGTGGCCGTGTAGCAACGGTCCATGGCACTAGAGATTAGGTGAATATTGACATGGACATTTAGGCTCCCGAGTTCCATATGAGTAGGGTCCTTCCATCATCCATCTCCCGTCTATGTCTAGGGTAAGGAATTGCGCGTCGGTTCCCATCCTGAACTAGACAGCTATGCTCAGTAACTCGAGACACGTTTGCTCTATTGATTGACGTAGAAACCATCCCTACTCGACCAATTGTTGTGGCCATAAACTCAAAGAGTTTTTTGTTTTTGTTTTTTGTTTTTTTGATTTGGTATAAACTCAAAGAGTTTAAACAGTTTCAGAGAGTATAGGAGACTCGACTGTCATATACTGACAGATGATGGATCCTATCTTGGAATCCACCGTCCTCAATACATATTCCGACTGCACTGGATAAGGCTTATGATGAACGTATCCTAGATACAAACATCTTTTGCCAGATCCTGGATACAACCATCATATGCATGTGACTGCCATGAGTCATCAAGTCCGAGGACTAATCTCGTATTATTGTAGCCGTGAATGTTAGTCATACCGACCAAGCCTCCAAAGCTTCCATATGATGATTTCCCCGAGTCAGTTAACACCCTTGTCAACTAACCAACTAATATTGCATAGACGTCCAACGTTTGTCACCCATGAAACACGACACTCATCAAATGAATGCAATCCTTAGGACAAGTCTCTATAGGACCCTTGATACCCTGTCTTAAGGTCCTCGACTTGAAACATTTCAGACAAACCTTCAGAAGTTGGTTTCATAGTTGTCATCCAATGCGCACCCAACTACATGGGTTATCCAATTGGTCTGTGAGAATTTGTTATGACGTTAAAACACCGTTTAACGTAATCAGTAAGTACAACAAACATATAGTGTCACGGATGAATACTTATTATATTCATCAAGTCAATATTACTTTAATAAAGATTGCTAAATAGTACCCAAAACCGCCAATCCAATTGACTTTCTGGTCACCTATTCTAACATAATGTTATATGTTACAAAGAGATAGTGGGGATAAATGGTTAGAAAGTGGTATAAAGTATGTATAAATATGGTGTAGTAGTGGGGTGATGGTATTGAATAGAAATGTTACAAATATTATGGCCATAAACATCCACCAACACCACTAACCTCAACACTAATGGAAACATGAAAGGACATATGTTATAATTTCAATATCAAAATGCAATATATACCAACAAGCTCGACTCGAACTCGATTCATTTACACCCCTAGGCCAAATAATGCAAAATAACTTTGACATAGTGTAAATATATATAATTATCATGTATGAAGTGTATGTGTGGGTGTAATTGAATGGGTATTCTCTTCTAATGCTTATAACCTTTTGTATCTTCCATGATGTATGTAATTTATAATCATTAACGCTATAGTTTGTAACAATATTTTGGTGATCTATAAACAGACCATCATGTATTTCATTCAAAAATAAGATTTGGAGAATAAAAAAAATAATATTTGGAGAGAATAATTATTCTTATTTTTTGATATACAATTAGGAGTAATAGGTCAATAAATTTATAATTTTTGCAAGTTTATAACACGACAACTCTTTTGAATTATTTTCTTTTTCTTTTTGGCTTTTTTTCTTCACAATCCAATATTTGTGATTTTAAAATTTTATTATCTTGCATATATAAACTTCCTTCCGTTCCAATTTATTAATTTGTTTCATATTCATATATTTGAGAAGGCAAATATCATATTACTCATTTGTCAGAACCACATTGACTTTCATTTGAATAGATTATTTTTGTGAGAACTTATTTTTAGTTAAAATGGCAAAATATGTTACCGTTATAATTCTCCAATTTTGTCGATTTAATTTATAGATTAAAGAGTAGAAAAAAATCCCAAATTAGCCTAACCACTATAATCACACCAATTTAGGTGGGATAAGTAAATTGATTATAATTAATCTTAATTTTATTTTATTTTATTTATCGTAAAGTAATATCAATTTATCTTCTCACCCAATCATGTCATAACATAAAGTAAACGAGGTCCAAGAGTAATGCTCCCTTATAATATAAGCTCAAACTTTTCATTAGCTAACTATAAATTAGGATAGTTACAACGCCCTGAGATTTAATACAATTACATGTAAACTCCATGTGATTTGAAAAATTATATTTAGTATCTTTGACATTTATTTTTGTCTAACAAATAAATACTTCTGTTAGTCAAAATTCATTGAATTTGTTAATATTAGTAAAAAAACTTAATGAAGTTTCATATTTACCCCGATTGATTTATTACTGACTTATTGCAGATTAAACAAATCTTTTCGAACCAAACTATCCTCATAAGGGTGAAGATACACCTCCTCACATGCATTAGTGATGAAGATGTATAATGATAGTTTGGTTAACAAAAAAAATAAATAATATTTGATCTGCAATAAGTAAGTAATAAGTTAACTAGGGGTAAAATAAGAATTTCTATTCAATTTTTTTGCTAATACCAACAAATTCAACTAACGTATGAATCTTGTTAGACGAAAAGGTACTAGAAATAATTTTTCAAACTACAAGAAATATACGTATAATTACAACAAACTTCATGGAAAGACAATGTGATTATCCCTTATAATACTTTTTCAAACTATAATTTGAACATTATAACTAAAGCAATAATTTTTTATTTTTAATTTTTTTTTTTTTTTTTTTTTTTGTGTGTAGGAAAGTGAAACAAATATTGATATTTATTAGCCTGCACCATTACATTCTCATCTTACATTCAGGCAACTACTTAACTTCCTTAAAGCTACTGCACACCAAATTCAGGCAAGGCTACCTGCAGTATTTTCTTGTGTTCAGATTTCCCAAACTCACATACAAAGAATTAGACAATGGAAACTAAAAGAAGCATTAAACTAAGAACCATCTAAAGAAGAAGACCATAATGATACATTTTTTGCATATACTTATGTAAGCTCAAAAACCTCCTTTTGCAAGAGGAACATATGTTGTGAGAAATCGACAAGTGATCATGCGACTCCGGAGCCAAGCTGGACTCAGTTTACGTGATCGCAGAAACACTATGGCCGTGAAGGCGTGGGTGATGTTGGAGGCTTGTAATCGGGATACTGCAATAAGGACCGAACGGGGAAAAAGAAGAAAATACGTTAGATGACTGAATGAGATCCCTTCTCTTGTCGGGGAGAATTACAGATACGGTTTTTCAAATTCAAGCATATTACCAAAGAATGGCAAGAGAAACCGATGGTCTTGCAAAATTGCGTTATCTATAGTCGAGTTTTACATTATATTTTTCTCCTTAACCTTCCAGTTTCAAGAATAATTCTTCATGTGAAAAATGCGGAGGGTGTATGTAGAATTGCATGTGTAACTATATGTGCACAAACGTAGAATTGCATGCACAAGAAAGTGACCATGACGAAAAGTGGAAAGGCCATAAACATCAGAATCCAGAAACAGATAAAGTACTCTAACGAACGTGTATCGAGCATGCATGAGAAATGTAAAACGGGGTAATATCAAAGCATAAGCAGAGGGTTTACGAAAGAATTTACGTTAGGATATGGCGAAAGCGGCCTTGGAACTCCAGGAAGAGACTCTTCTTGAACTTCTGCTTTGGGGACAGAATTGACTTCTGGAGTTGGTTCTGGCGCAGCTTCAGCTTTTGCTGGAATGCTGTTCACCTCAGGAGTAGGCTCAGATTTCTCAACAGGACTATCAGCAGGAGCAGGGCTTGCCTCTGCTGGGGCGGGTAGGGCCTTGCTAGTTACAGGCGCAGGTAGAAGAGCTTTTCCGATTTGCTGATCAAAGGGTCAATTCAAGAAACAAAAGCAATCACGTCAGAGCAAACGGATATGAGTTTCACGGACAAAAATTTCAACAACTGAACCGTAAATGAGGGACTTGTATCAAGAACTGGGTTTCTGATCTAATGTCGACACCTGTATATCACCAACGAGCTCTTTCGGTGCAACTTTTGTGTTCAAGAGCTCTTCAATTTGTTGTACAGTTTGCTTTCTATCCTGTGAAGGAAAATGATGGGAGATCTTGTTTAAGGATCTGGATTACAAGGTTTAAAAAGAAAAACAGTAACAGGAAACAGAAGAGAAATAACAAACCTCTGCAAACAGGAGTTTCTTGCTTACGAACTGAACAAGAGCAGCCGAACCTAAAACCTGAAGAATTGTTTCTACCTGAAAAACAATGTACAAACATTAGGAAATCCGAAATCCTGTAATATTCCCAACATATTTTAAATCCTGGGATGGCTGACCTCTGTAAAAGCCAATAGTCCAAGACCGGCGGCAGCGGCAGCAGCAAGGGTCAGAGGCACAGCATCAGAAGCCTCCTGCAAATCCAGCTCAAAAACAACGACAAAATCATTATCATTCTGGTTACGTTTAGCATTTCATTTTAAAGATTAAACCTATTAGGAAGAGGTACGTTTTAATATATTTTTTCGGCAGGCAAGGGATACAGGCAGAGATGTTTACCCCAAGAGCACCCGTCAAATTACTGAGGTCGAGGCTCAACCCCTTCTTTGGAAGTAGCCAAGGAAGTCCACTGTTCTGCACAAGTTTTCATTGATTTTTAAGTTCCAAACCAGCATCCAGTAAACTCAAATTACAGAAGAATTTTCTTGCAACGAGTAAAGAAAATAAAAGGTGGCAGTAACCTTCCATCCTCTTGGTCCTTCCGCGCCATCTTTGATTGCGTATGCAGCTTTAAAGCCATTTGCTGTTACTAGCTCTGCGACAAGTTCAGAGTTTCCATCGAATCTGGCTTCATCACAATTCAGAAACGTAAGACTGTGAGCTTCGAGGAGATAATACTAGGACAAGTTTTGACAGATAGGCCATTTCACGACCGCCCTGCTTAAACGCTATAATGTCAGCATCGAAAGGCATATTTTTGTGTTGATATTCAATCATACACGAGGCATAAGTATTCCCATTCTTGATAGTGATACTGATTCATAACATCTCTAACAAATACAACTCCAACAAATCCATTTCGACATTATGTAATACGGATCACATCAATGTGATCTTGAAGAAATCAAGCAAAGAACATTATTTCATCCCTACTTTTGAGTTGGTTTTTGACACATTATTTATACTTCTTCGTCTCTTCATCAGCTGTTTGATGATTAAACCGGAGCAACAGCCGCTCAACCCCAATGCTTCAGATCAATAGTACTACATTATAGGGACCGGACAACCTACGAATGCAACCTCTAGGACATCTATCTGTGCAAGAAAATATCACTGGAAAAGAACTTCTAAATAATGAAACAAAACAAACTTTTCTGAATCATAAATGAACAATATGAAAAGAGCAGGTAACAGAATCTTACTTGTCCAGTATGAACAATGTGGTGTTCTCCGGTTCCTTAAACTTCAAAGACAACCTATTCAAGAATCCTGGCTTGTCCTCACCTTTGTACACAACTGCCACCGCCTTCTTCTTCAGCCCCCGAAGATCCGGGCTTCCTTCTTGCTTGATCTCCGCCGCCGCTCTTATATCAAGCAATTGAGATTTCTCATCATCACCCAATTTCGCATAAGCATTCTTTGCAGTCTCCACCCCCCATGGCTTAGGTTTGCTGAGCAGCTGAGAGACCACCAGCGGCACGGCCAGGACCGCCACTCCGCCGCCAAGAATGATGGGATTTTCCGATGCGAAGCTGATCAAACTGTCGAGTTCTGAGACTGAGCTGCCGCTCACTGACTGTTCAAGGGCTTCATCATACGTCAGTGCTTTAGCTAATTCAGAGGTTAAAACTGAAGATAAGAGCACCAGACCGCCCTGGAGGGTTCTTGAAAAGGAGAAGGAGGGACTGTCGGAACTGCTGGAATTTGAGAAAATTTGATTCTTGAATGGAGAAATGGCGGCTGCCGGCAAACTTTTTCTGGGCTCTGTTCTTTTGGCAAGAACTGAAAGTGGAGTCAAGCCAGCTGCATTAAGGGCCTCCATTGCCACTGATTTTTTCAGTTCCTTGATGCTCTAAACAGACATGAGAAGATGTTTCTCCTACTTCATATGTTGTCTTGGTTTGATTTTTCACTATCAATGGTTGGAATTTGGCTGGTGGGGGGGTGGTCTTGAGTGGGGAGTGGTGCTGACGTGGTAGGGAGATGAGGAACATGGCCAATTGGTGGCAGCCACGTGTCGCAGTGGCTGATCTCCTGTGTTTTTTAATTGTGTGGCTGAGGATTTTGAGTGGAAGTGTTTGGAGAGATCTTGATGTTGCGGTACCACCGTAGATTGTTGTAGAGCGTAGCAGCCTACATTTCCCCAGAGTGCTAGTACATAGTACATACACATAAAATTCCAACTTTAGTACCCTCTCAACTTAAAATGAAGCATGAACAAATAACAACCATCAATCAATTGTATCACATAATGAAACAAAATTTTTGTGGAACAAACATTCAAATTCTTCAAAATACAGCTTTAAGTTTGAGATATCCTAAATAATTGGTGTAATTATAAGTGGATTTTATATGGTTTGGAAAATTATATTTATGATTAATTATACTTAGATTTCTTATAAAAATGTGAAATTACACTTAAAATCTCAAAAAAATTTTGAAATTATACTTACACCCCTTTTGAAAATTCGTCGTTTACACCTGACCTTCTTTCGGTAAAGTTTCGACTAGAAATGCTAACTTCAGCAACAACAATTATATAAATCTTCAACTTTGCCCCTCATTTAACATTTCTATATATGTTTTGTACTTATAAAGGGATAAATGTAATACATAGATATGGAGTGAGGCTAATATTATTGCATTTTCCCCTTATAAATACAAAATTATACACGAAAATATTAAATGAGGAGTAAAATAAAAATTTATGTAATTATTTTTGTTGACGTCAATATTTTTCATCAAAACCTTAATGAAAGAAGGTCAGATGTAAACGCGAAATTTTCAAAAGGGGTGTTAATATAATTTTGAAACTTAACTTCTTTGGGGAAAAATTAATTTGCATTTTCAGAAGGGGTCTAAGTGTAATTAACCCTTATATTTAATACCAATGATGTTTGTTTCTATATAACAAATACATCCATTATTAGTCAAAATTCATGAATTTGTTGATTTCAACAAAAAATAATTGAATGAAAATCTATATTGATGTTGCTAAAAAATTATTAAATGCAATCAACAAAGATATCAAGTAATTCTATTTGGTATTTGGAATGTAATACAATCCTCGATATATTGCAAGCACAATCTAATTCAAAAACAATGCGCACACATATTTTGTCTAGGATTCAACCTCCACCAATGAGAGAATGTGAAGGAGTATATACGAGTTATCTATATAAGGCAAGTGATGTCTCTTTACTATCTTGCCATTTGTCTCTTTAGGGGTGGATATAGATGAAAACTTCTTGAGGGGGCATAATAGTCTTTTCTTGGGTTCTCCTTTAATGTTCCAATCCCATGAATAATGTCACTATCCATGGATTATGCTCCATTTCCTTGATGTAAGTTTTGACTTGTCATGGATTGGCAACCACCTTTAATGACATGTTTGACTAAATAATCTTTTCCATATCAATTGCCCCCCTAAGTTCCAAATATTTACGAAGGGTACAATTGGGACTTGGTAAGTTGCATCTTTTCATTCTTTTTGTTGTTGCTTTCTTCTTATAATTTCGATCGTAGTCTCAATGTTTGATAATAATCGTAACGATGTACTTGAGTCGTCTTCTAGGTCTGGTGAAGTCCGCCTCGGCCGAAGGGGAGGGCCTCGGCGGTGTTGGCCGAAATGGCCTCGACCACGGGGGTCGAGGCGGTATGCCTCGGCTCGGCGGTTGGGGGTCCTCTTCTCACTCCACTTTTCTTCCTTCGGGTGAGGGGTCGTCGCGTCGTCCTCCCTCCAACTTCCCTCGTTCTTCTGATGTAATAGTTTTAAATAGAGACGACGATAATTTAGCCTTATAGGTTATTGAAGCTATGCGCAGTCTTCCCAATTGTCCGGTTGATTCCTTATATGTTTGCTTTAGGTTAGCTTCCTCTTCTCCCAAGGGCATTGGTTCGAAGGTTTCCTTTTGCGATGATGTTGGGGGAATGCTCCTCTGCCCCTAGGTTCGATGTTTGTTATAGTGTTTCGAGTTTAGATGAACTTCGCTTCTTAGAGGAGAACTATAATACTTCTCCTCTAGTGAGATTCTTCCTTCCTTCTTTAGGTGATGGAGTTAAGTACGATGATTTTACTGTAAAGTTTGGGTGCTATGAAGTACTTGCTTAAAAAGTCATTTTGACTCTCTTAAATTCTATCAATCCTCTGAGGGTCTTTTTTTTCTAATCTCTCAGTGAGTGATAATTTTCGATATGCAGTTATAGAAGTGATTATGAAGTTTGTCGAGTTGTGATATTTTTTAGCTTCGGGGTGTTGTATTATGCACCTCGAGAAAGCTTGTAATCTTATAGCTTTCAGGTGTCATATTTGTTAGAATAGGTGACCGTCAAGTCAATTTATTGGCTCTTTGTAAACTATTCTATATGATCTTTTTCAATAATATGTTAATTTAAGAAATGTTCTTTGGCCATCTTCATCATATGCTCTGAACGTTATGTTTATATGAGCATTTGGTTGAAGCCCTTAGATCAATTATGCTACGGGATTGGCTCGCGCATATGATAGCGACCATGAAACCAACCTCTATGGTTTGATCTAAAATATTCCAAGTAGATAAATCGGGTCGAGACAGGGCATCGACCATTCCTTAAAGACTTGCACTAAGTGATGCGTTCATATGATGAATGTTGAGTTTCATAGACAGAGATGTATGACGTCTGCGCACTTTAGTGGGTGCTTGATAAAGAGTTATCAGTTCACTGAATTGACTTGCAGGAGTTGTCATATGGAAGCCCTATATGGCATGATCGGTATGACTAGAACTCTTAAGCTACGATAGTGCACTAACTAGTCTTTAGACTTGAGGTTCCACAGTAACCTTGTGCATATGACGGTTATGACTTGATCATGTACAATGTGGTCTCAGGTTTCATCTTGGATCACTATACGGTCATGTTTCAGACATAGTTTAAGCATGCATGGAGGTCGGTGAGTTCCAAGATAGGATCTGTTACTTATCATGAGATGATAACGAACCTCCTATGTTCTCTACATTATGCATTCCTCGAAGTCCATGGCCATGGCTATTGATCAAATAGGAGAAAGGGTTTTTCTTATATTGATAAATTGGAAGCATAACTTGAAGAGTTGATACATAGACATCAAAGTCGATAATGGGAACCGATAACTAATTCCATGCCCTAGACTTTGATCGGGAGGTTAGTAACGGAGGGACCATATCTGCATGGTACACATAGCTCATAGGTTCATGCAATAATTCACATATTCTCTAGTGCCATGGACCATTACTAGATGGCCACCCATGGTGACGGGTACCTCCAATTAAGGAGTTAATTGAGGGTGATTAATTATGATAAGATCTAATTAATCTAATGCAAGTAAGTTGCTAATTAAATTGTATATATGATACAAGCCCAAGTCTAGTTGAATAGTGAACCTAAAGGGTCACACACAAATCCATGATGGAATTATTGGAATTAATTTATAGAATTAATTATGGAGAATAAATCAATTAATTTAAGGAGTTAAATTAATTGATTGAAATGATTTATGAAATCATTTCATGGGAATATTAAATAATATGATTATTTAATTTGGAGTCTAAATTCACAAGCACTAATTTGATTAATCTATTTGAGCTTGAAAATTAATTAATTAGATTAATTGATTTGGACTTATATTTAATTAAAGAATTAAATATCATGGGCTAAATTAGTTGGGAAATTAATTAAAATTAGACTTAGTCCAATTGAGAATTAAGATAAATCCCAAGATCTTAGCCCAAGCCCACAAGCCCACAAGACAAGATTCATTGAACATAGACATGACTTGTTTTCATCTTTAGATAAAGAAGAAAATATGAGTCATGCTAAGGCTTGTCTATAAAGAAGACAAGTGTAAAAGAAGAAAATATGAGTCATGGTAAAGCTTGTTTATAAGGAAGACAAGTGTAAAAGGAGAAAAGATGAGTCATGCTAAAACTTGTCTATGAAGAAAACAAGTGTTATCTAAGAGCAAGACAAAAGGGCTTGTCTACATTCATTGTATCTAGTGCAAAGGAATGCCTATAAAAAGGGGTGCAAAGCAAGAGATTAATATACCATTTTTCTACATACAAAGATACTAAAAGCTCTTGCTTTCCTTTTGCTCTCTAGCTCTTAGCCTTTCTCTCCTTCAAAGCTAGAAATTCTAGTTTTCACTTTAGCATTGGTCTTATGTTCATTACTCATCTCCAAGAGAGAAGAATTCCCTTGATTTCTTCATAGATCAATAGTTGATCTACCTTAATCCTCCAATACCTACTAGCATAGGTTTGAGGGTGATTCCATCATAGGTGGTGTAGACTAGCTTTGGAGGGAAGACACTTGTGTTCCTACCGTGAACAACAATTAAAAGCGCTTCCGTTTTGACGTTCCACCAATTTTAAGGTAAGGTCGTTCTTGAGAAAGTTCAAGTAACCAACATCAACCGGAGAGCAAGAAAGGTTAGTTTCTCTTAACCATTCAATTGACATCCTTTTATGCATGAGATCCACATCGTAATAGCAACGAGACGGGCGATTTGATCGCTAATTATAATATTATTTTGTAATTAAAATCTTAATTTTCGCTGCGTTTAAGATTACAAGCTTTCTTGAGGTGCATGATATCGTTAGTTTGCCTGCTTGTGACTCAAGTTATTTGGGGAACTTTGTATGAGTTCTCAAATTGAAATAGTTTTTAGCTTTGGGGCGTTGTATTATGCGCCTCTAGGAATTATTTTAAGTTTCCTTAAAGGTTGAGCTTTTTACTCCACCTATTAGGGTCATGTTATAAGGATAATTATACTTATACGATGTGAAGACAAAACTCAACCACTTTATTTCATGAACTAAAGACGATAAAAATGTAGAAATATTACACTTAACAGGTTTTAGTATTAATCAAATGTTGAATTTGCAGTGATGTCCTCATCTTTGCTCTATCTTTTTCCTTACCGCAGGATGGAAAAATGGAGAAACTTTCTTAGCTCAATTTGAAATTTCGGCAATTGGTTTAATAGATTCCTCAATCCGAATATGCTTTTCCGCCCTCCTCAAGAGTTCATCAAGGGTTATCGGTGGTTTGCCTGCGATTGAGTCCCCAAATCTCCCTTGCTTAAATTTTGTTGGAGAATGTTGGCTAGCAACTCATGATTTAAATGAGGAACTTCTAGTACGGCTTCCGAAAATCTTTGAACATATTCTCTTAAGCTTTCCTGCTCTTGCTGCACTACCGTGAATAGGTACGATGCGGTCTTTGGGCATTCTCTGTTGAAGGAGAAATAGTGCATAAATTGTTGGGATAATTGTTCAAAGCTTTCAATTGTATATGCAGGGAGCTGATTGAACCACGCCATGACATTCTCTGCCAATGTAGTACATAAAACTTTGCAATATCCGGCATCACTCAGGTCTAGCAAGTCTGCCTTTGCTAAAAATTCGTCCAAGTGGTCTCTGGGGTCACCTGTGCCAGTATATTCCTTTAGATTTGGGATACGGACTCCTTGGGGAAGAACTGCTAGTATCTTTATTGAAAAAGAGCTTCTTCTGGCAGGGGCAACAATCAACAACCGGGGGGGGGGTGTTAGGCGAAGCCTTTTCTCTTCGATTGTTCACAGCGAGCTCCTTACGAGTTTCATTTCTCTCACTTGTTCGCCCCTCTCTAGCTCTCATCCTTTTGCGGGGGTGTGTTGTCGAGGGTGTAGCTTGGCTATTACCCTTTCGTTTTTCTTCAGCATGTTTTGGGGATCGTCTTCCCTTGTATCATTATCTTTGGTGGCCGAGGGGTTCGCTTGACCTCGGCCTGGAAAACGAGGTGGCAAAGGTTCCCGTGGGAGATTATCCAAAAGTTGGACTATAGCTCTCTCAGCAGCGCGGGTGGAGACATCCTCTATTATCCTCTAAAGTGCCTCTTGCGTCATTCGGACCAGAGGGGGGTTTGAAGGCTGGAGGTGGTAAACCATCTGCTCTCGCTCCTAACTTCTGCCTCTGCCTTCCGTTGTGGATTTTCCTCCAACTCCTCTTAAGGGGAATCCATCTCCAACTCCCCTCTCCGTCTCTACTTTCTGGGGCGGATTTGCCTCCAGCTCCTCCTCAGGTGGACTCAGCTCCCACTGCTCTTCCGGTGGATCCACCTCCCACTCCTTATCGGGTGGATTCGCCTCCAACTCCTCCTAGGGTGGACTTGCTTTCCACTGTTCTTCACGTGGATTCGCGTCCAACTCCTCTTCAGGTGGATTCGCCTCCAACTGCTCTTCGGATGGGTTTGCCTCCTCCTCATTGGGTGGATTCGGCTCCAACTCCTCCTGGAGTGGATTCCTCTCCAACTCCTATTCGCGTGTATTTACCTCCAACTCTTACTCAGGTGTATTCGCCTCCAACTCTTCCCCAGGTAGATTCGTCTCCAACTCCTCTTAGGGTGGATTTGCTTCCAACTGTTCTTCGAATGGATTGCCTCCCACTCCTCATCGGGTGGATTCGCCTCCAACTCCTCCTGGGGTGGATTCCTCTCCAACTCTTCCTGGGGTGGACCGATGTTCAAGTTCTCTAATGGGGGTTGTCTTCCGTCACGATGTGGTTCTTCTTGTTCGATTTCTTTGGTCACCCCATCATATCTTGCTCTAGATCGTGGCTGCATTCTCAATATCAGGACTGTGTTTTCCCACAGACGACGCCAAGTTGATGTTGCCAAAAAATTATTGAACCAATGAAAAAAAATATCAAGTAATTCTATTTGGTATTTGGTATGTAATACAATCCTCGATATGTTGCAAGCACAATCTAGTTCAAAAATAATGCGTATACATCTTTTGTCTAGGATTCAACCTCCTCCAATGAGAGAATGTGAAGGAGTTTATGTACTAGTTATCTATATAAGGCAAGTGATGTCTCTTTACTATCTTGCCCTTCGTCTCTTTAGGGGTGAATATAGATGAAAACTTCTTGAGGGGGCATCATAGTCTTTTCTTGGGTTCTCCTTTAATACTCCAATCCCATGAATAATGCCACTATCAATGGATTATGCTCCATTTCCTTGATGTAAGTTTTGACTTGCCATGGATTGACAACCACCATTAATGACATGTTTGACTAAATAATCTTTTCCATATCACATACTTACCCTCGATTGACTTTTCACTAACTTATTGTAGGTCAAACAAATTTCTTTCAGACCTAACTACACTTGTAAATCTTCACACGCTAGTACACGTGATGGGATTTATATTCACGCTTATAAGGATAATTTGGTCAGAAAAAATTTATTTGACCATCAATAGGTCGGTGTTAAGTCGATTGAGATAAATATATATTTTCATTCAATTCTTTTTTTACTAATATCAATAAATTTCGTGAATTTTGACTAATCAAAATATCTATTTATTGGACGAAAACAATTATCAGGAATACTAAATCATAATTTCTCATACCACAAAAAATCAACGTATAATTACACCGAACCTCATGCGGAGAGAGGCTTAATTATCTCAAAAGAAAATAAGAATACTTCATAATTCATATGTAGAAGAAATATTTATTGCGCATGCAATTCAGCATCCACGAACGGACTCCATTATAATTAGTCCATTCAAGATCGGAACATCGCAGGCAGATAAGAAATCGTCTCCTCAGAAAGGCCAAAGGTTGTCCAGGAACCGTGGCTACAATGTACTTACACTATCAATCTCTATGAACTATTTGCAATATTTTGGCTGCAAAAATTTAAATAAATTAAGAGCAAGGCACTATCAAAATTTTTGTGACATATTCTGAAACAGAAAGAGAGATGAAAAAGCAGAGGCGAAGGTCTAAGAAGAAGAAAGAGAGAATATCACAAAATATCAAAGAAATATTCAAGGCCCTGCCCAATTTCCCAGATTGAGATGCCAGCTCCCCAAGAAAGAGCTTCTTGAAGCCGCATTGCGATTGACATCAGAGACGGATAGAAAACGACGTGCTTAACATTTTGATTATCGCTGTACAGGAAGAAATGTTCAGCACTGTTCTTCTCCCACTGCAGTTGCGGCCTGTGCTGTTCCAATAAAGACAGATACTCTCTTCCAACGATAGGTCCACCGCCTAAACCTGAAATCAATTTGAATTCTGTAACTGGTTGCAGATTTTATATAATGCTGTTTAAAGAAGCGAAGTATGAATCTAGGATGTCATAAACGAAACTCTTTAAAGATCACTAGAACTTGTAAACATGGTACGTACCTCCAGAAACAATAAAATCATTCCCGTAAAAGTTGATACCAATGAAAATCTTTTGGGACACTTTCTGACGATTGCCAGTGATGCCATTAAGGAGAAGTAGCATGGTGGAGTGGATCCACTTTAGAGGTGCATTTGGCCCTGGATTCTGAGGGCCAGAGAAGTCGTACGTCATAAGAGAGAAACCATCTACATCGTCACCCAAGCTTCGAAGATCTTCTGACCCGAAATCATATTCCTCTAACGTTTCTGAGCGAGGTGGACCTATAACATACACTAATTGCAAACGCTGGCTTCTGTTTTGCTCCAAGCTTATGGAATGTATGGCTTGTCCAAGCTGTCTGATAAATTGCAGGGCCTGAGTTTGTGAAGTAAAATTGATTCCATCAGCAGTATAGAGAATACTAGCTTGCCGAATCATTTGTCAGATTATCAGTTAAAACATTTTAACTGGCAGGAAGCCAGAAATCAACTACAGCTCAAATTCCACATTCATGAGCTAGTAGACGAATAAAAGAAATTAGCCTTCTTCCCCCCTCTTACAATCAAGCATCAAATGGAATGCTTCCAGAATTCATTTCTGTCATGTCTCCACCATCATTTAAAAGAAATTCGCAGCAGGTAATTAGACTCTATCCATGGACACAAATCAATTTTGTTCAATCAGCAGATTTATCTAATAGACACGTACAATGTTTTTACTATAAAATCATAATGAAACAAAGACGAAAGACACAAAAAATTATGATAATTGGAGGAAAAGGCACCAAAGGGAAATAACGAATAAAGTACCATCTTACCGTTTTCCGCATGTCTGGATCATGTAAAACTCCATAGGCTGCCCATCTTGACCATGATTCCAATACGATACCATCATATTCCATTTCCCTTTGAATGACAGAAGTTGATAGAAGATAATGAATGGTGACGATATACGACGGACCTTGACGAATTTGTAACGTATGACCATGAACATGAAGAAAAGGGACGAGGAGAAGTAAAGGGTTTACTTGCATTCAGCTACGATGAGATTAACTGCTTTATTCATCTGTTTTTTCTTCTTTAGCAGATCCACAGGAATTGCTTCCAACACTACCCTAGGTAAAATCTATTCACCCAAACAGAGAAAGGAAAAACCAAATCAGTGATCTACAAGTATTCATACCTGTGATCTACAGTGGTTAGTCAAATCTGTCTACATGTATTTATATATTTGGCAACAAACAAGTAAAACTGACAAAGACCTGAGAATTTCCTATCCTCCTAATCTCTGCAATCCATCCTTTATCAGCGTTATGTCTCCCCTCCAAAACCAATTTGGTTCCTTGGCTGGCAGCACAACACAGAACTTAGTGCAAATTATCAAACTGCAGTAACATTTACTCTAAGCTTAGCAGTACCAACCTCACATACATGGACAAAAATACAAAAGCATCAGAGCATATAACACAATTCTTGTAATACTGGTACACTGGTGAGACTTTGATACTCGGTGTCATTTGAACAAAAATAAGCAACGGCTAACCGAGAGGGTCACGATAAAAGCACTATGTAAAATTACTGAACATGGTTATCTGGTAAGATGCATTTAAACCAAGTAAAACATAAGCTGACAGGAAAGTTTCTCCAACCAATCTCTAAAGCTCAGGACTTTTCAAGTGCAAAATCATGTGTCCACATACCTCTTTAGTTCATACCACACAGGTGATAGATGAGTAACTTTGTTGCTGAACTTCTTAGCCATGTCATACCCTTGTGAATTCCTGCAGAAATAAGTAGTAATGCAAAGAGTCATTTCTAAAACTTGAGCTCACTATTAATATGACCACAATTTGTAACGCATTTCAAACTTCAATCAAACAAGATGAACTAGCATTAGCTGAAACCAAAAATTTGGTTGAAAGTAATGAAATTTTACAAGCTTATACATATTTTCGACATAAAAACAAAAATCATGTATAAGAAAATAGTAATAGTGCGTCAAGAAGTAAATACCATGGAGTGATGTAGGCCAAAACAGGATTCTTAAAATTCCGTAGACTCGAATTCTCCGAGGTCTTCATATGTTCCTGAATTTCTTAAAATTACAAAACCATTACCAAATTTCATACAAAGAGAAAACCTAACCAACCAAAAGAAACAAGGCGGAAAAAATGCCAGAAAGAAGTAAGTATCAAACACCATCAGAAAGGAGAAATAGGCATACATCTAGAACTTGCCGGTAGTTGATATCAGCATCGACAAGGCCACGGCGGTGGACATACGGTAGTTCAGAGCTCGTACTCGTATTCGGAGCGTACAGCTTACGGTATATTATCACTGAAATGGCAGGAAGTACGACGAGGAATAATACTGTGGTGGCTGTGGCGGTGGCGGTGGTGGTGGTTATGCGCTTGCGATCTGCTTCCTGGCGCGAGCCGGATGATTTCTCCCTGCTGGCTCTCTGAGTCGACTCAGCTTGGTGGTCGACCCTGGATGCGGCGCGGCGTTCTCGCTTTTTTGCCATCTCCGGCGACTCAACTCCGAGCCTCAGCCGAATTGTCTTGTTTCTCCGCTTTGCAACTAAAGTCGCTGTAATGGAATCTAGCGATTTTCACAAAACGCTACTATTGTCTTTTGGGCCGGTTAGTCCGAAGTCCAATCGTTGGGCTCGGAACTTGAGGCCCATGATTCCGGGCTGGTGTTGGGCTAGGGCAACCTGAACACAATAACAAATATTTCATTTTACCCCCCTAAACTCTTAGCATTTAAAGATTACTCCTTTAAAATCATAATTATATTATTTTACCTCCTTAAATTTTTCAATATTTACCTCCTAATATGCAATTGACAATCGTTACTCTATGTGTAATTAGTGAAGAATATTTTCACTTTTTTTTATTAATTTTATAATGTGGAGAATGGTAGTGACACTGGTAAGTCTTACATGCATCTTCGTATCAAATCAAGAATAAAATAATTAGGTGGAATTTTTATAGAATAATGTAATGAGTAGCTTAAAAAATGAGAATAATAGGCTTTAATAAGGGTGTTCAATAAAATCGTTGAGCTGACTCAATCGATCGATCTAGTTCAAATCGCACCGTAATTAGCGGGCTAAGGATTAGTTGGGGTCTTGCGCTAAAAAACGCATTTCAACAATCGAATTTGATTTTATGTTTATGTTTATGTAGACTGCAAGACCATAATAATAATAATAATAATAATAATAATGATAATGATAATAATAATAACAACAGTAATAATAACAATAATAATAATAATAGTAACAATAAGAATAATAGTAATAATAATAATAATAATAATAATAATAATAATAACAACAATAACAATAATAATAATAATAATAATAATAATAGATATATTAGAATTCTTCATATGTTTATACAAAAAATTTGATAATACCTAAATTAATATTTAATAATAATTACAATATCTTTTATTGGTACATAATATATATATGTGTGTGTGTCTAAATATATAAATGAAATCAGTTAATTAACTAATTCTTGGTTATTGATAATCTTTTTTTCTTTTATGCAATTGATGATAAATGCAAGCACTTAAATTTTAGGGTAAATTACATCCACCTCCCTTGAGGTTTAGCTAAATTACCGATACCACCCTATTGTTTCAGAAATTACAATTACCCCCTATAGTTTGCTATTGTCTAACAATAAGCACATTTCATTACGGTTCCATTCAATTTTAATTGTGAATGGATAAAATTGCCCTTGTGAATTATCAATAATAATTTTATATATTTTTTAGATTTTTATACCATATTTTTGTGGACTAATCTGCCCTTTGGACCTTAATGTAGCTATTAACATTGTTAGAAGGTGTCTAATTGTTGTATTTATATAAACTTAAGGATGAAATTATAATATTTTTTTATAGTAATCTGAAATGTATGATTGCAGGAAGTAAAGTAACAATCCTATTGAGAATAGTAAAGTAACAAAACAAAAAGAACATAACAAAATAGAGATAAAAAAAAATAGAGTAATGAGCATTTCATTCCATCCAACAATTGTTTCAAAGTAACCAAAAGAACATCACATTGTCAATCTTGCAGTTTCAATCCAAAAACACAATTGGTGATTACACATTGTCAATCTTGCAGTTTCAAAACAATAATTTCAGAACAATCACCATCAGTTTTTCAAAATACTGTCAAAACACTAGAAAAACAGTTCCATTCATTGCTGTTTGCAGTCTGCATAGGGGTTGGCTTCTTCTGCAGCTTTGGTTTTTTTGCTCCTTGTATCTCCAAGTGGGGAGACTCCTATCCCTCTGCAAAAGCTCGGGGGTAGATATGATGCGCCAATATATGAATGTGGTTGTGATGATGATCTTGCAACTTGCATATTTGGACCTTGTTCTGTTCTAGGTAGTGGCTGACTTGAAGAAATTAGTGGTCTTGCAGTTTGTTGGGATGAAGATCCAATTGGTTGGTTGTTTGAAACTGTTGCAGGAGGTGCAGTAGCTTCTGTTTTCCTACTTTTGAGTGTTTGAACTTCCTGTTGGCTGGTGCTTCTTTTCCTATTAGCAACAACTCCTTTTCTTTTCTTCAAGTTCCTGGCTAATCGTGTTAGAGGAACATCCATCTTTGAATTTTTGCCTTTGTTCTGTCAATTGGAAAACATGAAGAAAATTAATATTACATTCAGCTCAAAATACATTAGACAACATATATAAAGAAAGTGATCACATACCTGACTCACAAGACATGTTCTTCTATTGTGTCCTTGTTGATTGCAGAGTTTACATCTGATCACCCCTGCTTTCCTAACAGCATTAGGAGCCTCACCAGGTTCTTTTCTTCTAGATTTCTTAGGCCTCCCTAGCAATTTTCTAATAAGAAGAGGCAAAATACTACTTGGAGTAGTTTCCAGATCTTGAGGCCACAATGAAGGATCGGATATTGGATGTATTGAATGTTTGTAGGCTTTCATGTATTTTGCAGTGGAAAACCTACTGTTTGTCTAACTCTGTACATCCTCTCTCTTGTGAGCTATCCCCAAGGCAACATACTTACAAGGAATCCCAAAAATATCCCAAATCATACAATTACATGTTTTACCCCTCAAGTTCACAATGTAATTATGATTTTGATCTTGCACGTCAAACTTAAAATCCCCAGCCAATGAGACTTGACATTTCTTGGACTCTTCTTTGACAGTGTTAAGTATCTTCACAACATTAGGGACAATCAAGCCTATCCATTTGCTACCCTTCTATTTTCTTTTTTGCAGTCTATTCATCAATTTTGCCCGTAACCCATCAACCAAAGCAAACACATTTTTACTTCTAAGTTTCCCTACCCAATGATTGAATGATTCTGATATATTGTTGGTAACGTGATCATTTTTTACCCTATGATCAAAGGCATGTCTAGACCACATTTCAGCATAAATTTTAAGCAACCAATCATAGGCTGCAGGCTTCAAATCCTTGATCTTGTACATGGCAAAATTGAAGCCTGCAACATTATATGATCTGGCTGCTTGCCAGAAATACTTCTTAAGGGCAGCACAAGCAAATTGATTATGGAAATTTGCATAAATGTGTCTAGCACATCTCCTATTGACAGCATGAGGTACAATCTCATTTATAGCCTCCACCAATCCCTAGCAAACAAGCAAATGCAATCTCATTTTATAGCATCCAACAACAAATAGCAAACAACAAACAACAAGTATGACAAATAGCAAACAATCTTCAGCATACTGATTTTATAACAAACAAGTACTTCCAATACTCATTTTATAACAAATACACACTTGCAATACTCATGCATTACATAAACATCCATCTTAGAGTCATGCATAACAAGTATGTACATAGGAAAAGTTAGAATGTTTACCTTCTATCAGTCACTCATGAAAGTCCATGGTTTGTCATGAGTGAATCCTCCAAGCATTCTTGACAGGTTTTCAAAGAAAAACAGCCATGCTTCCTTGCATTTGGACTCAACAACAGCAACAACAACAGGGAATAAACCATTATTCCCATCTAACCCTGTTGCAGCAAGCAACACACCCCCATAAGGCCCTTTCAAGTGATACCCATCAAATCCTATAAATGGACTACACCCCTCTAGGAATCCATCTCTCAGTGCAGGTAATCCCAAGAAAAATCTTTTGAAAACTGGAATAGATGGTAAGATCTCATCCTCAGCTACATCACAATGTAATATTACCACACTACCACATTTTTTAGCATAACAATTTTTGCATAATAAGGCAGTTTCCTAAATGACTCAGCATGACCACCCTCAATCACCTCCATAGCCTTTTTTCTTGCCCTATAAATCTGCATGTACTGGGGGTTCACTCCATATTTCCTCAATTCATTTATGATTCCCTTATACTTCATTTCTGGGTTTTCCCTCAACACATTTTCTATCTTAGAAGCAATCTGTAATGCACTAGCCTCCTTTGTTGAATCAGATCTAACACATGTGTGTGTAGAAACATATGTCTTGATTTGGAATGTGACTCCATCTGCCAATGGAGAACCATGGATTCTCCAAGGACAGTTTTTTGAGGCACAATGTGCTGTCAATCTTGTTTTTTCATTCCTTAATCTTATAATTTGAAAACCCTATTGAATCACAAACTCTCTAAGTGCAGTCCTAAATGCATAAATATCAACAAACACCATTCCTTTCTCCAACTTAACCTTTTCCCCTACTTCATCAGGGAACATACTTGCATCTCTAGATAATGCGCCATGCATTACATCATCCTTAAACTCAGAATCACTCTTGTTTTCATTCTCACAATGATCATCAGATTTATAGGAAGACAACCCATCATCACTTACATTTTTTTCCTTTCATCATGACTGCCCTCTCCCTCTTCACCCTCACCATCTTCATCTAAAACCTCTCTCTCTTCATAACTGCCCTCTCTCTCTTCCCCCTCTTCCTTACTCATTTCATCACTACTATCCTGAATGCCCTTACCCTTATCTCCTGCAGCACTTTCCACAAATATCTCAAATTTACTCCTACTTTTATTTTTCTCAAACATGCATAGAACATCCTTATTAGTTTCTGTTGGTATATATTATATATATATTGCATTTTAATATTAAATTTAACATGTGCCCTTTCATTTTCTCTCCATTGATGTTGAGGTTAGTGGGTGTTTATGACATTAATATTTGTAATATTTCTCTTCATTACATTATCCCACTACCACACTATATTCATACCTCTTTTATACCCACTTTCTAGCCATTTATCCCCACTATCTCTTGTAACCTATAATATTATTGTCCACTAATTCACATTAAAATAGTGGATGATTTCTACACCTATAAAAGGGGCACCATTCTACCTTGTTCAAGGATATATGCACATATACAATATTTCTACATGCAATTTTTCCTATAAAAGAGAGTTGTATTAGTTGAAGGAAGGTGTTCCTTTTGGTGGAGCTTTGGACTCTACAACTTGTCCAGAGTGTGTTAGAGTCATACGACGTTGTCGGGCTGTTGCATCCTGGAGGAGACAAGTCAAGAGTGATACTGCTGGACCAGTGAGAATATTTAGCTGCAGTGGGCTTGAATCTCCTTAAAGAGAGCGAGATATCCGCGCCACAGCCTGAAGATATTTCTGTATTTTTTTTAATTGTAGTTGTTATTTTCACAACAGTTTCTATAACCATATGTTCATCAAAATCTTCCACACCACAACTAATTTTCATATTGTTACCAGAAACACCATGTAACTCCCTAATATCATCAATAAAGTCAAAGTAACTATACTTATCTGGATCTATGTTGCAAAACTTTTTGCCTTTGCCCAGATAATATGTGACAATGGTGTACACCTTGTCACCCATACCTGTTCCAACAACAAACAGAAAGCAAATTCTGTTTAAGAGCTCTGTTTCAAAACCAAACGAAAAGAAAAAAAAATTGAAGCAAAAATTCTAATAATAGTAAAACTTAGCATCAATATACGATTTGTCATGCAAATACCATATTCAAACATGAATTTCACAAAACCCCCAAAATCTGACCTAGAATTCTTTTAGAAAAATTTGGAATTTTTGTAAAACAAAAACAGATAAACAAAAATCAACATAAATAAAGAAAACAACATCAATAAATACATACAAATGAAACATACATACTAAACCCAAAAGGAAAGAAAAAATAATCTAACAAAAACCCTAAAATCAAATGTTGCTTCGGTAAAAAGTAAAAAAAAAAAAAAACCTAAATCTGGGTGTTAAAACATGAAGACAAGAATGCAATGAACCAAAAACACAGAAAGAAAGAAAAAAAAAGTTTGGTTAGTTAAGAAAGCATGCATACCGTGTTTCTTTGCTCCAAACGTCAAAGAGGCCAACAAAACTCTTTGCTCTAGTCGACGAAGAGAACTACTCGCACCTTAGTGTCGTGAAGATTGAGAGTGAAGCTGAGAATGGTAGAAAGAATGGAGTGTTTTTGGTGATGGGAGAGAGTAGGGTTTGTTTGTGAAGAAGAAAACAATGGAACGATGAAAAGGCGGGGAAATTAAGGGGCAAAATAGACTTTACCCAAAGTCAGACCTTATTATTTCTAGTTTTTTTTTTTAAAAAAAAATAAAAAATCATAAGGGTAAAAGTGACATTTCAGGCCTACGGATGAAGGATTACATGATTTTAGCAAACTACAGGGGAGTAATTGTAATTTCTGAAACAACAGGGTGGTATCGGTAATTTAATAATAATTACAATATCTTTTACTGGCACATAATATATATATATATATATGTGTGTGTGTGTGTGTGTGTCTAAATATATAAATGAAATCAGTTAATTAACTAATTCTTGGTTATTGATAATTTTTTTATTTTTTATGCAATTGATGATAAATGCGAGCAGTTAAAATTTATTATATCATAATTATATTGTTATAATATGTTTCCATAATGATTTCTTTTATTTTAAATAATGTTCTTTAATATTTATGTTTTATAATGATAAGTCTTATATAACTTAGGGGTGTTCAACAAAATTATCGGCCCGCTCCAACAGATCGGCCCAACCCAAATTGCACCGCAATTAAAGGGCTAAGGGTGGGTGGGGTTCGTCTTGGTCTATTAAAAAAAAGGACCGCATTTTAATAATCGTGTTTGATTTTCACAATAACAACAACAACAATAATAATAATAAATAATGTAATACTGAAATTCCTTATATATTTATACAAAAGTATTTAATACATAAACTAATATTTAAGACAATAATAACAATTGCGATATTTTTATTGATATTCTATAATATATAAATATGTAAATAAGATCAATTAATTAACTAATTCTTGGTTATTTGTAATCTTCTATATTTATGTCATTAATAAATGCAAGAACTTAAAATAGATGATATCATCATTTTCTTACAAACTGTTTTCATAATCATCTTAATTATCGCAAATAATATTTATGTATTATTATGATCAGTTTCTTATATAATGTAATTCAAAATAAGGATTTTTTTTCACAAGATTATTGATAAAAAAAATGGTAAGTTTTTTATATTTACAGTAGAACGTCTATAAATTAATACTCGATAATTAATAACTTCTCTAAAATAATAAATTTTCTCGGGTCCAACTTAGGCCAAATGTCTAAATTAATAATTTTGATAAATTAATATGATAATAATTTATCAAAAGGCCCTTATATAAATTTATGATCCCTTTAATTTCATAAATTAATAATTCTATAAAATTAAAAATGTAACTAGGACAACTTAGTAAAATATGATTCTATTGTTATGTGTTTCTTCTTAAAATTTAAATCTAGCTGTTTCATCTCTAACTTTTCTTACTGCACCCAAAAGCTCCCATGTTGCATCTGCATACTGCACCAAAAAATTTCGAAGAGTTGTTGCCGCTACGAGTGCTTTCTTCCATGTAATTGGTTGCAAAGCCATTGTATCATCTTCAGTTTCATCCTCAATAGGATTTTCAACAACACTAGCTACAATTTCTTCTAAACTTTGGACCTTATGAACATGTACCATTTTCACTCATTTAATCAACAGGTGATTGTCATCCAGTTTCTTGTGGTAACCAAGGTCATTAATAATTGTATCAAGTTCATGAATACCTTCTTTAGTAGTTCATTCATTTAAATTCCTTGAGGCTACTTCATCCTGTCAACGAATTTTACAGTATCGAAAATAATTTGCTATTATCTCTTGCTGAACATTTATCGTCCAAGCTGAGATTGCAAGATTGGTGGCATCTAAACCACTAATTTTTTCTGGATCAGATTCTCCTTGCCCTATAATACCCTACGATAAAAATCTCCTATGATAGTGCATCTTGAAAGTTCTTATTACCCCTGCATGACATGGTTGGATTTTTTATGTCATGTTGGGTGGCAAAATATACAATTGAACATTATGTAGCTCTTCAATATTTATATAATGGTTGATTTTCTTACCATAAATGAATTTGCATTAATTTTGAACTAGTATTACGTACTACAATGAACCTTTTCTTTAGAGGGATGTATAATATTTAATTAGTAATATTGTACATGAACATCATTCAATTAGTCAAGACGATATATATGTTTTATTCATGAAAAATAATGTAGGTTCGTTGAATTGGAAAAAATCTCTTTAAATTAATAAATTATTAATTCATCAATTAATTAATGCCTCTTTAAATTAATAAAATTACATGGTCCCGATATTATTAATTTATAGAGGTTTTACTATATTTGTATTCTTCTATAATATATATATATATCACCATGTATAAGTGTTTATATATTACACATTGTAATTGAGTACTCATATTACTACAAAAAAAAAAAGAAAAGATTTTTCACTAGACTATTAATAACCACGGCTTGAACATCATGGTAAATAGATGTTATTAATCATGGTAAAATAAAACTAATGCGAAAGTTTAATTTTTACCACGGTTAATCAATATTTGTCATCGTTTTATGCTAGCCATGGCTAATATTTTGGTCTCACTTGCAGAAACAACGATTAATGACCATTGCAAAAGCGTGGTTAATGTGAACTCACCATGGTTTTCTTTTATCATAATAATCAGTCATAGCAAAAACTTATATTTCTTCTAGTGTATCTTTACATTTTTGCTAATTATCACTATAAGAAAAGACATTTATTATGACAAAATAATTGTAATAAAAGTATAAGTTGTCACAAAATAATAATATGATTGTACATGTGATTAATTCTGTACTGATGACAGCCAAAACCGCCCTAACCCAATTAGACCGGAAAGTGCATTTTTAATGACTGTCGGATTGGGCTTGGGCTTGGGCTTGGGCTTGAACTAAATTTTCTAAAAACCACAATCATTGGGTTGGATAAAAAAATTACCTAAATTGGTCAAAAACCTGCACCACGTACACTCGTAATATAATTTATATTGTAGAATGCTTCTTGAAACTTGAGAGACTATTGGAATGAATGTTCTTAACTTATTTGGGCCATGTTTACCAACTTCACATTATATGTTGTATTAACTTGGACAAGACTATTGCACAATTTGTTTACTTTGCGGACAGTATTATGATCAGTGTGGGTGGACAAACAAATAAGTTGTTTATCCTCATAGATTGCAAATTTGACTAAATCAGCAATTTACCATTTTGCCTACATGTTCGACCAACTACATGAAGAATAAGTTACAATAGTACAAAAATCATGAATTCAAATGCCAAAAACAAAGAATGAAACAGACAACATCAAAGTTGTCAAAATTCTTATTGTACGTGAACTTAACAAAATATGGACCAACTATTAAGATATTCAAAATAAAAAAAATAAGAAAAATATTTTCCGGTAAGAGCATATTGCTCTCATTTTATATTAAATTTATCAACAAGTCTATTAGGAATTTGGAGAGTTAATTACAGCAGTCTTCAACGAGAAAGCAAAACACATTCATCCAAATATTTCCCATACTTCAAATTCAAATTTCATAATAGATTTAAAACTTGATAAGAAAAAAGAGAACAATAGAGAAAAACAATAGCAAACGGCTACATCCTCCTAAAAGCTCACAAAAGAAGCCCATTTATCAGACCCTCTTAATATAAACACAATGTGACGATCCAGTTACCCTAAACACAAGAAGAGCCTCACTTTGAGCTTTGGAGAAGACAGAGGAGAGAAATGTCTAAATTTGCCTCTTTATTCCATCTACATCTGTCACAACAATAATTAATTGGAAGGCGTAGTTTGATTTAAAATCGAGGGCAATCTGGACACAATTGCAAAGGATGCGGGGACAAAAAGGAATAAAAAGTTAATATTGAATGTGGTGGATCCCGCTGATTGTTAATATCACTTCCATGCCCCATATTGTTGTAGGGGGTCGAGTACAGAGTTGTAAAGGGCCATATGGCTTAGTAACGGGCTGACTCTTTTTTTAGTAAACACCCCATTGGGGCCTATTAACCTGGATCCAGGTTAATAGGCCCTAGTAAACATGGCCTTGGTATGCATACTTTCATTAGGTTTTAATGATTGTTGGGTTGGGTTTGAGTTAACATTTCTAAAAATGCAAAGATTGAGTTGGATCGAAAAATTACCTAAATTGGCCCAACCCGTACCGTGTACACTCTTAGTTTTCAATATATATATATATATATATATATATATATATTGTTTGGGTGTGGGGGAGAATGTTGATTGAAAAATTTTAAAAATTCTAAAAATTCCATCCATTAAATCCAAAAAAATAAGTAAAATTATAATTCATAGTCTCTAAAGTATATTCTGGTTAGCTCATCATAAAAAGTGGATGAAAACCTAATGAAAACTAACAAGTTGAGCTAGTTGCTAGATGAATGTTAAAATCAAAAGGATATTAGTGATTTTTCACATAATGAGATGTTCTTATAATTATGCCATGGCAAATATTAGAGAAGGTGGGTGTAATTTACCACCCCTTTTTTCCTTCTTTGGTTTCAAAATAAGAAATGTGTTTCTAAGTTTCCTTAAGGGTATAGATATTGATGGATGCAAGTTTAGTTTCCACTTAAAATGGGCCATCCAAACATGTTTCCAACTTCTCAAATAGTATAATAAGTGGAAATGGTGGTCTGAAAACATATCAAGATAAGAGCTTCTTACACAATCACTTTCGTTGACTTATTTGTTCATTTTGGCAAATACCTCCTGAAGTTTGGTAAATTACGATTACCTCCTTTGAAATTTAGCATAATTATAAATATTCTTTTATTATTTGAAAAATTACAAATATCTCCTGAGATTTGTAATTTTTAACCAAAGGCCTAAATTTAACAATTTTGCCCTTGAACTTTTTATTCAAATTGTAGAAAAATCGGCCAAGGTAAATTGCATTATTGCTGCTCTGTGTAAAAACTTAAGAAACCTCTCTCTACACATTGTAGTCCAAATTTTTTTAAAGAATTAAATAAAAATAATTCAGTGCATAAGGGCATTTTGGTCAATTCACCCATAAAAATGGGCTATTTATCAGACGGTTACAAACCTCAGGAGCGTATTTATAATTTTTCAAACAACGAGAGGGTATTTGTAATTATGCCAAACCTTTGGGGAGGTAGATGTAATTTACCCTTTCACTTATGACAAACAAAATCTAAAGAAAAATTGTGAACAAACTTCTCTGTAGTTGGTAGCAGTCATTATCCCACAGTGAAAGATGCATAGCATTTGACAATGTTTAGTGGAAGAAGGCATTGACATTATGCCCTTTCTCTATGCTTTCTGCAAAGTGGAATGCTGATGAAACTCCAACATCAACAGGGCCGAAAACAAACCTCTGATTCTCAACACTTAGACAAGGTTTTGAGCAACTTTTCGAAGACGAAGATGGCCAAATAACAAGTTATTTACACACGACACGGAAGAAATATACACCACGTACACATTTATAGCCTTTGAAAAGGCGAAAAACTTCTCGAAACGTCGATGTTTTTAACAATTCTTGCAAGCTAGTCACACTGCCCGCCCGCAAGATTGCAGCCACCACCACTTTTCTTACACACATACTTTCAACCTTAATATACTACAAATCGACTTCTCTAGTCTAAGGAAGTGTTTTTTTAAGGCTAGCACAGAGCCATGAAAGACAATCCAACCAATCTCTCAAAGATGATCAACAACAGATGGCTTAACTGGGCTAAATTACTTTAAGGTACTAGATTTAGAGTCCATTAACGGGTTGAGGACGGACCCTGCATTGCCATTCTTTCTGAGACGTCGGCCAAAGACTTGAGGTTGCAGTTGATCAGCGCGTTCACAAAGTAGCATGTCTCATCTTGAGTGTTCCCCTCAGGCACGTCCACCACAAACGACTCTATAACTAGAGTTACTGGCCTACCATCGATTATCTCAGGGTGGACAGTAGTGATTGATGAGTAGTTCTGCAAGATCAATACAATACCATCAGGATAAATTAGCAGTAGCTACTTGAGCAGATGTAAGAAATTAGGTTCTGTTTAGTGCCGACTGAACTAATCCAACAGGCGAAAAGACTGCATCGACAAAAGATTTAAGGACAGAGAAATATTCTTACAGTCTCAGAAAGACAAAGTGCGCATCTGATTTTTCCTCCATTCAAAAAGCTATAATATTCTCTACTATTCAAGAATCAAAACACACTATCTCCCAAGTAAAAGAAAAGGCCAGATTTTAGGATAACTGGAATAATTTACTTTATCAGGTTTAGAATCAACAGCCTTTGTGTCAATTACAATAGCCAAAATCTACACAAGAACCATAAGATTTGCTAAAGAAAGTTCGAGTTCTCAAAACTTTTGGGGCTCGCACGAATGTAACTAGGGAGAAGATAACGTGCTGTTTTTCGTTCTTTCCTAAGTGGCCGTCCAATTCAAACACTGGAAATTATGCGAGCATAGTCAAAAAGACGAATACTATATATACAAATGAACAAAATGTGATCTTACTTTTAGCCTGTGATCACCACCAACGAATTTGACCCCAAGAATATGCTCCTGATCATCTAGCAGTTCCAGCATTTCGGTGCTGGTTGTGGCCGGAAGTCCAGTTTTCACGTTCACCTCCCGGACACTCCCGATCTTCAGATCACCCTGCACGGTGCACCGGCTGACAAAGGGCTTGTACTTCTGCGGCTGATCAAACCTCCTAACCAGTGACCAAACCTAAAACAACACAAATGTGAACACCTTTAATATCACATTCCAAGTGAAGCCCAATAAAGATATGCTGGATTTCAAATTGCCCTTTTGCTCTGATTCAGTAAATATTTCAATTTTTTCCCACTTCTCCATGATTCAAGAATTGATACACAAAAAATTAAAGGAAGAACCAAATAGGGTAATATCTCAGATTTTCAAGGATAAATCTAACAGCAAGCACAGATCCCTCCAAAGATGTGAGCTTTTGGCAGAAAATTCAAAAGAAAGCAAGAAAACTTTCACCTAACTTTAACCTTCAAAACTCAACACCATCAAATCCAAACTATTCAGAAACCTTGCCAAGAAAAGGAACTTGACCACAATAACCAAATCTTTAAACATTAAAATTGAAAAGCTCACACCTTTTGATTTCTTCCTCATACTCTATCATCAAAGAATGCAAATAACTTCAAGAACCCAAAAAAGAGAAGAAAAAACATAATCAAATAACTGAAAGAATATACTGCAAAATAAATCTGCATATGAGAGAGAGAGATAGAGAGAGATTTGGATTACAATGTCAACAGGTGCTTTGATGTGCTTAACAACTGAGGAAGAGCACTGATTCTCTTTGGGCTGGTGCCTGTGGTATCTACATATGTACTGTGTT
Source organism: Sesamum alatum (assembly GCA_034509735.1). NCBI lineage: Eukaryota > Viridiplantae > Streptophyta > Magnoliopsida > Lamiales > Pedaliaceae > Sesamum > Sesamum alatum. The sequence goes on along the minus strand of JACGWO010000011.1, from coordinate 24,199,286 downwards.
TCCATCTATTTTTTTTTTTGTTTTTCCTCTTCTCTTTAATTCCCTTCAAAAGAGCATCAAGATTTCAAGCAAGAAACTCGTTTTACTGGAATCCCAGATCCAAAACAGCTATCCCGAAAAGTTGTTCTTATGTTTCTTCACCCTTGGGACACGGAGAAACCAAAGTTATGGGGAGGGAGTGATATAAGCGTATTTAGTGTGTGTGGTGTGTGTGGTTGGATTATATGATCTGCTAGAACCTTGACTTGCAAGGCTATCAAGAAGTGGAGTGCATGCTCCTCTCTCTCTCTCTCTCTCTCCCCCTCTCTCCCCACCAATCTTTGTTTCTTTCTCTCTCTTTCTTGCATATATTTTTTTTTAGTTTAAAAAATTATATCTAATACCTATAAGGTTTGCTTTCGTCTATAAATGGGTCTTTATATTAGTCAAAATTTATCGAATTTGTTGATATTATTAAAATTTTGAATGAAAATTTAAACTCGATCGACTTATTACTAACTTATTGCAACTCAAACAAATTTTTTCTGATTAAACTACATTTACAAGGAAAAAAATATACCCCTTCACATGCATTAACATGTTAAAATGTATATGGGTAATTTGAAAATAAAAAGATTTGTTTGAACTGAAATAAGTTAGTTATAGGTCCATCCAGGGTAAATATGAATTTTTATCCAATTTTTTTGTTAATATCGACAAATTCGTTAAATTTTTGACTAACGAGAGACTTCTTTGTTAGATGAAAGCAAATTTTAGAGATGCTAAATATAATTTTTTAAACTACAAAGGATCTACGTGTAATTATATCAAATTTTCTGATAGGACTATGTAATTATCTCTTTATTTAATTTAAATGTCTTTATCAGCCGCACCGACCCGGCCCACCTATGGATGACCAAAGGCCCTTTTAGGCCCAGTTCTTTTGCTTGCACTATATTTAACTAAATTATCTCTTTGATTTTGTGTTAATATTTTTCTCAAAATCATACTTTAAATGTTGCTGTCAACTGTAACCCTTGATGCAATGGAATTTGATCTCACTCACCATCAACATCTCTTTGTTTTTTGTTGACATAATTGCATAATGGGCATTAAATAATAAGGATTATTTAGTTTCTGAGTGCGAAAGTCACGGATCCAACCGACTATGTAAAAATATTTTTATATTACTAGTTGATCATTCATCTCGTTTTTTTTATATTCTTTAAATTTAAAATTTGTTGATTCTTTAAATTCAAATTAATTAATTACATCGATACGTATATGATCTAGGTAAGAGGTTGAGGTCAATTCGAAGATAGTTCAGATTGAGTGTTTGGGAACCTGAGAAAAAAAGAGATCATTACTCAATTAGTGGTCTGCAATAAAATCCTCATATGCTTTAATCAGTTCACGAGGTTGAAAGAAAATATAAATTCGAATTTGAAAGTGTTAAATGGCGTACAAATAATAAAGTGGTCGGGTGTATTTATAGCATCAAATGTATCCACTTGATTGGGCCATGTGACGTGATCCTGAGCTACTGGATATCAGACAATCCATGGCTCAGGAGACGGGTTGGATTGGGCGCGGTCCAACCTGATGCAAAAAGATGAGGATCTTTACTTTGAAAAGGTATTTTGCCTTTATAGAAGGATATTTTAATCTTTTCAACATTGAGTTTAATATATCCTCGCGTGTGTACGTCTGTGTGAAAGAGAGATTGCTATTTTTGACATTGATTTTTTTTTCTTCAATATTCAACTTTGGTTACTAATTCTATTGTCAAAAACAGTGTAATTCCTAGAGTCAACTTCAATGTTTCTTGACCCAAAATTGTTAAAGAATTCAAGAATTTGAAATTTGAGAATTATTATCAATTTATGGAAAGATTTTTCCTTTCACTTTTTGTCTCATTTTCATGGACAACAATTATTCAAGTATTACGTGTTTAGAACAACTACAAAATTTCTATTATAAAAAAAAAAAAAAAAGACAATAATTTCATTTCATCATGTTCCGAATACTCGAAGGTTGTAAGGAGATTTAGCCCTTTAACAATATGTTACAAACCCGCTTAAAAAAACTATAAAAGCTAAAAAAGGAAGATAAGAGAAACTGATAAAATGATGGAAGTATCACTTAATTTATAGGATATTTATATTTACGTCCATTGATCTATGATCTGTACATACAAATAACTTATATCTTTTAAATAATTACATAATACCCATCAGAAATAGCGATATTATTTATACAAATCATCCATACTGTTTGAGAAATTATACATACACCCTCAAAACCGTCACCATCATCACACAAGTTATCCCTACTTTTTGATTGTCAGGGGTAGTTTCTTTAATTAGCAAAAGGCAAGGTTAGTTTGTATAAACATACCATAGAGGCGTAATGGACGTTCGTGTTGGGTAATTCAAGTCCCAATCCGACTCGTTGGGGTTCGATCTTTTTTCTCGAGTTATTTTAAATTTTATCGGGGCATCGGGTAACTCAATACCCGATTTCTAAAAATCGGGTGGGGTTTCAGGTAGGGGATTCCTACCCAAACTACCCGATATTTTTTTAATTTTTTTTTATTTATCCCACCTTTAAATATTCTTCTTCTTCTATGTCTTCTTCTTTTCCAACAAAAGTTTATTTTCAAAAATTCTTTTAGTTTTCTCTTCTCACACAATTCATATTTTTACAAATCGTAAAATCAGAAAAAGAATGTGAATGAAAGGGTAAAATATTTTTTTGGTCCCGTAAGATTAGGTCATAATTTGTTTTGGTACCACAACTTAGGTAGATGGTTGTTTTAGTCCCATAAAACACGTTTTTCAATTTTTTTGGTCCCAAAAAATCATGTGCAACTTAGGTAGGTGGTTGTTTTAGTCCCATAAAACACGTTTTTCAGATTTTTTGGTCCCAAATGTAGGTGGATGTTTTAGTCCTATAAAATACGTTTTTCAGTTTTTTTGGTCCCAAAATGTCATGTGTTGGGACCAAAAAAATTGAAAAACGTGTTTTATGGGACTAAAACAGCCACCTACCTAAATTGTGGTACCAAAATAAATAATACCCTAATCTTACGGGACCAAAAAAATATTTTGCCCGTGAATGAAATTTACTAAACCCAAATGATGTGTTTAATATTTGAACTTTTTTATGTCTAATTTATTATTATTACTTCATTTTTATTTTTGGTTTTATTCAATTTATTTTTACACTTTATTCTTTAATTTAGTTTATTGAAGTTAACATTTTTAGTTTTTATTTCTTTTTAATATACTAAATAGTTACAAGAGTATATTGCAATATAATTTATAAATTTAAAAATTAAAATTTAATAAGTCAGAAAACAAAAAAATAAATAAATTGTTTAAGTTTACATAAGCTTCCAACAAGCCTCTAAATGACCATTTTGAGGCTTGTTCGAAGCCTCTGTATCATTATAGAGGCACATTTGTCTGCCTCTCAATGAAATGTTTATTCTAGTGAGAGGCACACAATTGTCTGCTTCTATCCCTTTAGAAATTTTGACTTTATTATTTTTTTTTTAAAAAAAATCGAGTATTCAATACCCGATTGTCAGGTACCTGTATCCTTTGAGATGAAATCAGATAGTTAAATTAGCTATTCGAAATTTCGGATACCCAACTCGAACTACTCGAACCCCAAATCCCAGATATCCGACACGATGCCCACCACTAGACATAAATATAATTATTCTTAATTTATACCAAGAAAAAAAATGAAAAAAACACATTAGCTTCAAGACAATAGGACAACATAAAGAGAACAGCCTAGTCTAACAATTCATAAATGTAACAGACAAAAGACAAATTAATGTTGAGGATAAGGATATCATGAACAACAAGAAATGAGATGGATGTCTCATTTTAACTCATGTTCTTGGGTGCCCCTCTTCCTTTGCCCTAATTTTGGGAGTTGGCAAAATCATATATACATATCAAGAAAGTAGAAACCACCACGAAAAAATAGTAAAACTAAAAAAATTTATATATTTTTGAATTGAATTAATATACGTTATAAATAACGAGCGGGCCTAAAATAAAATCGACTTTAAAGTGCCTATTTCTTTGGGATCGAACGTGTTACTGCAATCCCATATTATCCTATTGTGGTGGGATAATTGTCACTCTATGTAAAAAGATTCTTGCATTTTGGTAAAAAATTTCCGCTACTGAAGTAGGACACGTGCCCCGTCAAAATTAAAATCAGCATAGCTAGATTAAATTTAAGTATTTTTGTATGAAAAAAATTAATATCATATAAAAATTGAATATTTTGCAAGATATTGAAGATTTAGGAATAGGTTTGGCATTTTTATAAATTTAAATTCAAGCATTGTGTCATTTTCCTTATGTCATAAGTAGTAAGATATTTTCTTGAGTAGATAAGCAAATTGATCTAATAAAAAGATATTTAGAGAAGATGCAGTTTATATAGAATTTTGTACGAACGATAATTTTCAACAAAATGTAGCTTTCAATGAAAAATGTGAAGGCGATGTGACCAGAAAAAAAATATTAAAAAATCATTTAGTTTTTCCTTATAGTCATACTTAACTATTTGCTGCGAAAAAGTCAAATTAATACATATTCGAGTTGGTAAAAATTGAACAAATTGTAAAATTTTTGAATTTCAGTTGTCATGTGATTGGTTTATAGCTCGTACGAAAATAATTGTCCATACTAATTCAAAATTAGCCTAGTTCTTGTCTTATTCTTCACTTTTAGAAAAGAAAGCCTTCTTTCAAGCTTCCAATGATAATGTTTCCACTAAATCCAGGAGGCAGTTTGTCATTGGTTGATTTGAAGAAGAAATGTGATTGGGCAAGTAGACAACATATCCTAGGCCATCTCGAAACGTGTCACCATGTTACTCTCTTACAATCCAATCCCACTTGTAGTTGAGATGTTCTTTCCTTTTTTCATGTGGTGAAAGAATTTATCATGTGTGAGTGATGAGATATTCTTGTAATGTGCCCACATCATAAACCTATCCCATCATCCAACTTCTCTTTGTAAAGCAAATGCTGTCTTCCTCTTTGGTGGACAAAACCAACCTCACCCCAACAATCCCTCACTTCACTTTTCTTGAACTGGTAATTACGTACTGATTATATCTGCATCTCGATAAATTGAAAAATACATTAAATTAATTAATGTTTAAAAATAATAAGTAAATTATAAAAACTCGTATAAAGTAAGATTCTGTTAAGTATGATGACTCATATACTGAAAAAACAGACAGATGCTTCTAATTGGGGAGTTTCGTGTGATAATTGGTGGGCTATGATTAAAGTGGGTTGGGGTTGGGGGTGCGTGGGAAGAGCCCCCACGGTATGGTACAGGGGCAATTTTGTAAAATGTACCAGATGGAGGAAAGAACTAATCAAAAATAAGAAAGATCGTCATTCCCGAAAAGGAATGTGTTGAAGAAGAAAAAAAGTCAAAAGAAGAAAATGAAAGGTTGACGCTATCCAAAAACGAAACTAATCCAGGTTCAAGAGGATAATTTATGAAGCCTGGAAAGGAGTCCAGGTTCGAGAAGACAACGCAGAACGATTCAAACTCCTCAGTAGTGCAACAATAAATGATCAGCCACTATATAAACTTTACCAGGAAGAAGAGAAGGGAAGGAGAAAAAAAAGAAATTCTTATATTATATTGTAGTGTAATTTTGCCAAATTACATAGATGATTATATTGTGTACCATCAGTACCGTAGGGTTACTTATATATACTGTATTTGTAATCTAGTTAAGATTCATTCTCTCATAAATATAATATACAGCCATCACCCATCCTGAGGACGTAAGCACATTATTGAACCTCGTTAAATCCTAATGTCGTTTATTTTTATGTTCTATAGCATTAATTTCTTAACATGTCCTATGAACAAATTTGAAGTCATGGGTTCGAGTACGTAAATGTAGCAATATCATCCTATTTGGACAAATAGTTTAGGCAATTTTAATCTTTCAATGTAAATCTTTGATGTTATATTACATGTACACTAGGAGGTGTTAACACTTATAATTCAGGTGTTCTATTATGTTAGGTTTCGTATGTATATGATGCAATTTGAACAATCTATTTAGGTAGTTTCGGCAGTTTGAATCTTCTTTATTACAACCTCAATGTAAAGAAATCGGCTTTGGCTCGTAATGAGTTTAGGGCCGAACGCAACAACGATACATTATGATAGATTTCTCGAAGAAATATATATATATATATATATATATGTTAGTATATGTGGCAGCGACACACTCAAATGTGTGTGCACAATTAATTTAAAATTTTTAAAAATAATTATTTTTATAAAGTATATTAATTAGATTTTAAAATATTAAAACAATAAAAAATAATGATAGAAAATGAGAGAAGAAGAAAGGATGTGAAAGTTGATAATAGAGAAGATGGGAAGTTAAGAAGAGAGAGAAAATTAATAAGTTGAAAAAAGAGAAAAAATATTAAATAATTAAAAATTGGCAGACCAATTAATAAGGTGCTCTTCGATTGTATAAAGGTATAGATATATTTATATATTTATATATATTTAAAAAATAATAATTTGGTAATGAGGCGGTTGCTTTGAATACAGTAAAACCTCTATAAATTAATACTTTATAAATTAATAACGTTTTATAAATAATAATTTTTTTCGGCCCGACTTGAGCCCAAGATCTAAATTAATTATTTCGATAAATTAATAAGATAATAATTTTTTGAAAGATTCTTATATAAATTTACAGTCCCTTTAATATTATAAATTAATAAATTTATAAAATCACAAATATAACTGGGACAACTTAGTAAAATATGATTCTATCGTTGTTTGTTTCTTCTTAAATTTAAATATGTTTATATTTCATCTCTAACTTTCCTTACTGCATGCAAAAGCTCTAGTGTTGCGTTCTCATACTGCAACAAAAAATTGCGAAGAGTTGTTGCCGCTATAACTGCGAAGAGTTATACTTAATTAGTCACATTGTGCGTGCACATCGTTCGATTAATCAATACATTGTATATGTTTTATTCATTAAGAATAATGTAGGTTCGTTGAATCGGAAAAGATCTCTTTCAATAAATTATTAATTTATCGATTAATTAATACCTCTTTAACTTAATAAAATTATATGGTCCCAACATTATTTATTTCTAGAGGTTTTACTGTATTTGAAAAGCAAATGCTACTTTTTGAAAAGGTTAAATGCATATTCCATATGCGTATATTTTTTTTTATATGGAGAATGAATTTATTCACATACTACATAATGGGGCAAAAAACGGAAAAAGGCTGCCTCCTAAGTTAGGCCATTTAGCAGTGAAAGCGAAGGCAAATTCGAGTTGGGCCTATAGGCCCAATGGGCTTAAAACTCAATAGTTAATTGGGCTTAATGGATTGGGTTTATTAGCTGCAGGCCCATTTGAATCTGGCAACTTTGGGCCCCCAATTAATCAGTTCATTGGGCCAAGATGAATCTGGGCTTGCATGTTTTTGTCTCCTAGGATATATGATTGGACCAATTGTATCAATAGACTTGCCTAAAAAGCCCAAAATAATTTTATTTTATCAGCACGTAAATTTGGATACGAGGGAGCGATTCAGATTTTCTGTTTCGAATCATGTTGCATATTGTATTACCTTTTATACCCTCTCAACTAATTTTTTTCTAAAGCTAAAAAATAAAGGAAGTGGGCCTCCACTGATCAGCCTAATAGACCTGACTCTACCAACTCATGAGCAAGATATCAAGCACATAGTTAGTGTCTACATTTATATTAACATGATTGAGCTCAAAAAGAGTATGATACAACAGGATGACTCAACAAACAATAGGAATTCCACATCATACACATTCCCAACATCCCGGGACGCGTCATATTGAAAATTTTCTAACAAACTCTTTCTAGATCCGCGATGACCAACTTGGCAATAAAAATAACAAACTCCCCAGATTTCAGGTTGACTATGGGCATGACTCCTTCAAACAATCATGTATCCGCTAGATAGGTCCAAATCTCAATCTATTTTTTTTTTTTAAGTTAACTTACACACGCAACTTTCAAACGGTGTATCACTTGCAGCAATTAACCTCAGGATTCTACTCCTAACCATCCTTTAATAGAGGCTATATTGTAGTACAGTGGCAATTTAATTCATTCACACTCTCACACTTTTTGCTCTCGATCAGCAAGACTACAAGTTCCTTGTTCATGTTTCGTGCTTCAGACGCTTATTTTCACCCACATTTCGACATTTTATCACTTCACATTGATTATTACACCATATTCTTTAATTATTTCTAATTTTTCTTGTCTTATTTTCAGTAACACATATACTGACTTAAGTATCGGAGTGTCAAACCCTATTTTGCAAGTTAATCCTCCCTTGATCGTAGGATTTTCTTGAAAATCATTTGACTATTGTGGTGCTATTGGACTCGGGCGTTGGAAAAAGTTTTCAACAATCGTCGTACGCGTACATTTTTTAAAATACAATCAGATTTAAACAAACAATTTTGAAAACAAAATTCGCAAAACAAACACGTTGGAACAAATAGTAAAACTGTTAGATATGTTGTTATTACATAAACATAAATCGAACTTATAAGAGAGTTGTATCATAACAACTTTCGATCCAAAGCATAAAAACCAACCCGAATCACATAATTGTTTCTATTTGCCTTGAAGAAATTATACGTGTCGTAATCTTGTGTACCGAGTACCATACAACTTCTTCCAAAATAAGACAGTTCATGTTCTTACAGTACTGCACTATAGCTAAAAACACCTCAAACAATACTCAGTTGCCTTGTTAGAAACTGAGCACAAAGCTAAGATTTTTGGAGAGGAAAAATTGGAGAGAGAGGATTTTTCTTCTGAAATGTTATTTCATATTTTGGTGTGCTGTTTGAAGCGAGTGTCAACAGCCTTTTGTAGGCTTCAACAGCCTTTTGTAGGCTTCAACACCAGCCCCATTAAACTCTATTGTAATACTAGCATAAACGCTCAAATAAATGCAGACAGTTTCAGGTATGAATTTAAATACAGAATTAAAACTGACACTAAAAATTCAGCAAACGGGCAGAATAATTAAGAGAAAAGATATCTATATATATATAGCAAAATGATGGTTGACTACAATTAAGTCAATTTTGACCAAATACTAATTTTTGATAATTTTGAATTTTTTAATTGTCAAGAAAATATCTTATTGATTAGAAGATCTCATCTATTTTAAATTTAAATTAAATTTGTATTTAAGTAAAAAAGTTCCTATATTCAAGATTAGTGTTTATCTATACTAGATTCCACCTTCACCATTAGGATGCTCATCCAATCCCTATATATTTATTTTCATCCAAAATTTATTTTGTATCTTATCGGCAATTATTTATTATCATTTTAATCACATACTTTTCAGTCATGCACCAAACTTATTGTCTCTTACTATATGCAATAAATTCTTAATTTAATCAGCTAAAATCGTTGTTTTTACATTGAGATCTTCCATTAATATATTTGTTAGACATTTTTTTATTACTTTTTACTAACAGTGATAAAGTAAGTTTTTCAATTTCATTCAAATTAATGCCTTTTTTTTTTGGGTTCTTTCTTAGCTTTTTGTTATCGAATTTTATTTAATCCCCATTGTCGCTTAGGGTTAAAAACTTAAAGACTGCTACTCTATTAATTATTAAATGGGTAAAATTCGTTTTGTTACCTGAGTTATGATAAGAGAACATGGCCATTACATAAAAAGATAATACAAAAAATTAATGAAAAAATATACTAAAGAAATTTTGAATGATTTTTAATCAATATATTTTGTCTTTAAAACTGTTTAACTTTTATTTTTTTGATATTGTAGTATCATGCTTGATAATAATATTTTATCAATTTATTATTTTTTACTCATTTTATCTATTAATATTTATAAGACAACTCATTACTTAGTAATTAATTATATTACAAGTAAAATACAAAATGCATTGCAACCTCATATGTTTATGTATGTTAAATTTCATTAGTTATTAGTCTTTACACTCATATGCTATAGCTAACTGATGATTACTTTTATCATGATTATCTTATTTTTTATGATACTTAATAAATTAACAATCTTGATCCTTTTTCGTATTTTATCTTTATTAAATTTTAATACTTATTCTTATTTTTTCAGATTTACATGACGAGTGCTTGATTTTGATCTACAAGAAAGAATTAATTTGTTTAATTTTAATAAGTACATATTTGCCAAATATATCAAGCAAGGACTCTCTTATGCCTTTCTGGAAATCAGAAACAAAAGTAATTGAGAGAGCAGATTTGAGTTGTGACAGAAACCAATGCCAGTTTTCGTCCGGATCATTTCCATGTGCAGCTAATAAAGTTGCTTGGTAAAGGAGAGTGCTATCACGAAAAAGAAGAGGACGACACTGGTGATATTGAGGCATGAAATGATACAAAAGCTCGAATCTTCCTTAGCAAGACTGCCTCCATTATCTTGTCACAGAAAAAATGTAACTCTTCATAAGATCCCTGAAGCTGCTCTCTTGCAATCTCCTTGGCTCGCCATGCTTGCGTATAGTTCAACGTAACTGAATGCCATAATCGCGCTGGCAATATCTTTCAGTTTGTTTCAGTTTCTCCTTTATGATACTTCCTATCCATCTCCTAGAAGGGATACAATCACAAGAAGTGGTGTTTCAACTTCCTCTTGCTAGCTCGATATAAGTATCATATAGCAAAAAGTTAGGCTAGTTGGCTTTACTTGAGAGGAATTGGAAAACAGTGACTGTATGCCTCATTAACAGTTGGTAAGTGTGACCGTTTAGTTAGGACTCACTCATGTCAGTCAAAACACTAGTTACTTCAAGAGCTGAGTTTCACCGTTTATTAATAATTAAAATTAAAACAAATGACATTTGCGACAACTGTAGACACTAGAAAGGCTTAAGAGGTTGAACAAGGGCAAAGAAAAGATGTAGGAGCAGGGAGCACGATTCTGAGAAATACCTACTAGTAGTAGCAGGCATGTTGGACAAGGCTTTAACAATGTGCATGCTCAGGGTCAGGGGCAGGGGCAAGGGTTTCGGAAGAGAGAAAGAGGACCCTTTGGAATTTGGATGGGAGGGGGAGGGGCGACTACAAGTAAGAGGATAGTTTGGAGTAGCCATTCTGGCACTGGCACTGGCACTGGTATTCATTCATTTCTTTTTACTTGATGTCGTCACGGTCATGCTACTCTTCAATTTATTACTAACAAAACAAGGTTGCTGTCCACAACCACAAGAAAACGCTGGACTCTTCTTCATACATCATTCTTCTATATGTTAGTCATACTCATACATGATTAGAGGCATGCGGCGACTGATGGCCTCCAAATGTCAAAATTTTTCTTCACGTAAACTGTTTGGCGCACAATCCAGGAAGCAAACTGAGCTCATAGGCTGGTCCTCACATTGTTTGGGTGAACCCATAGTATGGTTGATACAGAAATGACAGCTAGTACCGGAATCAGAAGCCACCGATGCAAGATCCAAGGCCCATGTGAAAAGAGAATGAGCAACGGGTGAGTGAACAATCTTGTTCATTTGCCAATCATCTCTTCGTAAGGTCACTGGTTGATGATGGAGAGACAGAGACCTCCCCGCCTAAACTCTCTGTACAACATGAAGAATAGTTAGATTTTTGTTCGTACAACATATATACTCCACTGACGCTTTTCAAGCTTGGGCTCGCCGAATTCTGAGGATCTGGAACAGGGTAAGATAAGCGCTTTCTGGCTCCAACTTTTTCCCTCTGTGGACTTGGAGTTGAAGAATGCCTCTGCCTAGGTGCACTCTGTGACCGAATTCTAGCCTTAGCAGACTCTGTTGCAGCCATGTAATTAGGCACAGAAATCCTGCTAGATGCATTTGTTGTTTCCTTGTAATTCTGTGGATGCAAAGAGGTACTACCACCAGTAGTGTAATAGTAATTCGACCTCATACTTGGCGTTTGGGCTGTATGATCACAATGAGGGCTAGCAGAGCGAACTTGAAGAGGTCTTGTTTTAGATGGAGAAGGTGTAACATGGGAACCGAGTGGTTGGTTTTGGCTTCTTGCTCTATGAAGAGGAGAGCCTGGCCTTTGGTGTTGGCTAGACCGGAAATTGGGAGCTAAATAGGAGTGAGGCTGTGGAGAAGCATACATTTCGAATGTCTGATCCCTTTTATCAGTTGAAGCTCTTCCTCTGTTGTCGCATGGCTTTGCAGCCATCCATCTATCCGGCAATTGGTGCTTCTTCTCACCAAGTTCATTCTCACTGCCTAGTGATGAAGTCCTACCAGTCCTCCACGTCTGCCTCACGATGCACAATATGATAACAATAACAGATTAGTTTATGATTATTTTCCTATAGTATAGACGGACAAAAATCATTTGAGTCGTCATAATAACCTGTTCAGAGAAAGCTTGAGATAAGTTTCTTTCGTGCTTTAAAGTAGCCTTTGTTTTCCTCTGTTGCAGCATTGCGTTAACCTCATCAATGGTGTGTGGGCGTTCATCCCAGTCATCTGGAATGCAGCTGGTTCCATCTTTTGACTGTAATGCCAAAATGCCCCTAATTTATACATTACGTGAAAAATAGAAATAAATTTATCTGCAACATACATATATAATTTCCCTTACAATAGAAATATATTGAAGATAGAGTGAATTATTGGTCATGATATTGGTATCACTAAATGTTGATCTTCTACTTTCTTCACTGGTTTGCCTCATTCGCTGGTCTAGTATCCTAGACTGCACTCGAACGAGAGCTTAATGCATCTCAGGGTCATCTTTGCTTGCTTTCGGACGTTGTGACCTCTTACTAGTGCTTGCAATTTCACAACTCCTTTCAGGGCACGGAGAGCTCTTCTTGCCTTCACTTATGCATGCAGCAAATTATAACTTTGTTTTGACATCCGAAGCATTAAGTATAAATTTGTCTTTGAACAGAGAGTATAACCATATATATACACTACACTACAGTGCTAATTAAATCTATTTCCAAATAATATATAGTTCGAGGCAGCAGGTGATGAACATTGTATAGAAGGAGCCATCATGTCATTATAACTCATTGGTTGAGATGGAGAATTACTCACCAAATATCCTCTGAAAGCAGTTTGTATGGTAATGGCAGCATAATGCTCTACAGGGTAATGGATGATTTTATTCCCCCTGCAAACCGGTTTCAGTTATGTATGCACATATCAATCACAGAGTCCTTACATATATAATTAAGAAGATTATGTTGAGTTTTTGAGAGACGGTACTGTTGTCCTCCTACTCATAGACAATCGTGAAAGATGGTCTCTCGTTCTCTCTCAACACGTTATGGTCGTGTTGTCTTCCAGCCTGTACTCATGCATGATCCATGAGGGGCACCGCCCTTGTAGAAAACAAGGGTCTTTCTCATCCCAATTCGTCTTGAGTTACTGAAAACCACTTTGTGGCGTCCTGTGGCCTTCCAGAATCCAGCAGCAGTCGTACGCATCCCCGTTGGGTACTTTTTGTCTTTGTGACTGAAGAAATACCAATCATTCTGTGGAGTGGAACTGACTTTACACTTGTCTGCTTCCACCGAAAGAAATCACATGCACATCACTAAATCGAGCAGCAGCTGAACTATATATATGTGTAGCAGAAGAAAATTAACTAACCTTGTATGTCCCAGGGATCCACATCTTGCATTACATCCAAATCAATCTTCTCAAAAGCTACCTTCTTCCTCAAGTAGTACTGCAAGAGCTCCTCTTCAGTGGGATGAAATCTGAAGCCAGATATGGTCATGCTGTGATCTGACATGATCATCACCGAGCTGATAATATCTTGCACTGAAGAAAACTAGATCTATCTAGCATATGTTATCAAGTCTAGACTAGGTAGATTCTTGTTCCCAACAGGAAAGCACTTACAAGATGAAAACATTGAATAACTAGGAAAATTGAGTAGTTAACGCAATTAAGTGTATTAAGTTTTGACGGGTTTCTCATTGCATTTTTAATTTAGGCATGCAGCAGTTATAGTCTAGATGGAGACGGAAGACTAAATTGTTGGGTGAGCACCACTTGAAGCCTCCATCTTAATAATTAACTGTTACCTTGTACCTTAAAATATCTCTAGGAAAAGCACCATTCGAACAACCCCTCTGGAAGGAATTAAGTGGATTCTTACAGCATACAAAAATAGATAGATGACAATTTATTCATACATGGGCCAAGGATAATCTCTAAGAAATCATGTGGCCAAGGATGCGTATTTGTAGTTGGGGAACTTCCAGCGGTCTCCATTACAATGATGCGTTTTGCACCTTAACCTTCAGCCTCCTTTCCTCTAATCATTAATTGTTTTATAGGTAATTGACAATGCAACCACTCCATACTTCTATTCAATTCTTCTTCCAGATATTTTACTTAAATTGACTAAAATATAGCAAGTATCCTTTTTTCTTTCAAGTAACTATTTTTATATTTATTTATTTATAATATTTATTAAGTGTGTGTGAGGACCTTATTGTAACTAATTTCTATGATACAACGGTCAAGGGGTTGAGACTCTGTAAAACAAAAAAAAGAAAAAAGGATAGAGCCTCAAGGACACTCTACCCAAAGGACAGAGACAAAAAACTGAGAACACGAATCAAGTTGGACACCATCATAAGATAACCAATTTCTATGAAAGAGTAATAGCATCCAAGATGAAGAAGACACAGAAGAATTCTTCTGTCAAAATCATATTTTCCAAGCATCCAAAGTATTGAAAGTATAAAATTACCATATTCTTGAATGCCTTTATCAGAGAGAAGTTTCAACACGGTCCGAGGGAGCTGGAGCACTTCCTCATAATATCAGCACCTTACGACACTTGGAGACTTTCCATTTAAATTTGCATCCTTCATTATATTTATATTCAGACTCACCCACTGATCCATCAAGAGTGTCTTAGAGTGCTTCACTTTCAGAATGTGTCTAGCATTTCCTGAATTCATCAAAAGCTCACAAAACCTATAACGAGTAAAAACCAAGATTTAGGAGCTATTTAAGAAGAAAAATGACCACCGGAAGGATGCTTTGAATTTCGTTGCAGATAATGCTACATCTAGAACATTAACACTTTTTCTTTTAGTAGGAATTGGTACGACACAATTACGAACCTCAAACGAATTCATGACATGTATAAAACACATGTTCCTTAACTATCACGTCATCTCCTTCTTCTATTTTCATTAATAAAACCTCCCTTCTCTTTTGCTCTGTCCTGACTTAAAATTTATAATATACCCATAATTAAAATTTTATATAGAGGATGTCTGGATATAAAATTGAACTCTAGAACCTATAGAATAGCCCCAGTACATATTCCTATTGTTTTAACTCAATTTAAAGAGGGTCCTCATATGCTCTCTAAATCGACTCTCTTCCTCCACACCACCCCCCATGCCCTTCTATCTCCACCAGTTGTAGATCCCTCTCCCTCACCACCGTCAACAGTTCCTCTTTTCTCCCTAACATCACCTATATCTCTCTCCCTTCCTCTTACATGTTTGATCATCTTCAGAGAAGAAAAGCAATCACCAAAAGCAAAAGAGGATTGAGTAAAGAAAATAGAAAGATGAGAAAATTCAGGACTACATTACAGCAAAACTTATGTTCAATTGTCAAGTTGACCACTCAATTTGGGAAAAATTAACTTATTCTGTGTGTGCAAATAATCAAGTTGTTTTATAGCCACAGCCACAGCAAAAAATTGATAAATTCGATGAATAACTTAAGTACATTGCTGGCTACGTAAGAAAGGATGCTATTATCACAATTATTCTAACATGCAGTCATGATCACTGTCCACACACTTGTACGAATAATATTCAGAATTGTCAGCTGAAGGACACAACAAGAAGACATCCCCAGACAGCTTAAACTTAGGCAATCAGTCACCTCTGAGTATTTAAAATTGTTCACCGTCGACAGCTATATACACAAAGGATTGAGCTTCTTTCCATCAAAGTGACAAATAAAATTATGTCATGGAAACACTATAAGCCATTTCATACAGGAAATCATCGTAAGTCACCCTGTGGAATATAATAGTTTTAAAAGAAAAAAGCACTCTTTCTCTGGAGTTAAAGGAGAAACATGAAAGCAAGAAAAAGTTTCTGAAACGTGGTACACCAAAAGGAGACAAATCAATAAGCATTATTTAGAAGTGACTAACTCACGAATCAAGCAACTGAAACCAGAGGTACTCAGACTCTTCAGGTAATGGGACTGTTTCTCTGACATAATCCACTTCAAACATGCACAACATCAAGAATTTCAGCTACCTGCAACAGCAATTGAAGCATTGACATTACTGAGAGCTGAGACCAAATGGAGAGAAACTGAAACACAGGGGCAGAGGATATACAAGTCCACGATTGAATATACCACTTTTATATTCATAACTGCATACGATTATTCACAACATTATCAGAAAATGTATTTTTTTTATCTCCTCATCAAGCATGGAAAATTTGTCGCTAACATTAGAAAGAATGAAAAGAAGCGCACTTCCAAAATCCCCAAACCTTGCTAACAAAATGAAGCAGCATTCATTATTCCATATTCCTGGCACAAACGCGAAGAGTGTTCCACTCTATAGCTTTCAGAAGTCTCCAAGAATTTGAGAACTGATTCACAGTTGTATCAACGTAACAACTGCAGAAGTAGAAGACAAGGGAACTCAATCCTTGAAGTCTTTGGAAACCAAATTATAAATAAAAGTGGAGCAACTGAGATATCCATCACCATCAATCTAAGCATGAAAGAGGAAGCAAACTTTGGGAAAAGATGGGTCGGAGAAAATGAGAACATAGAGGATTGTATCTTTACAAGGGAAACAAACAAGAGTAGTAAGGCTAACAACTGCAAAGAAAAGTGGTGGTGAGGGGCTGGGGTGTTGCAGTGATGAGAAGAGGAAACCGGAAGGAGAAAGGTGATAGTTAGCCACAGAACCAAGCCAATTAAACCATGGTCTTGTAGCAACCATACTCAATCAGAAACATCTTTCTTTTTGTCCTTTCTTCTGAACCCACTAACTGAAGAGATGCAAGAATTACTCTACAAAGTGGACAGTCCTGGAACAATTCTCCATATCGTTTAAAGGGACAATATCTCTAGAAACTAATAGACAGACAAGATCTCAAAATTTGGAATCGGTATTTTTAGATGTGTCTACAAATCACAAACCAACCAACTAGTGATGCACATTTCTAACTAATGCAATCACATTCCAACAGAAATCTAAGAACATGCTCCATGACCAGTCAAACTAAAGAATTTAATCTGGGATAGAGATACCACATACCTATGAGTCAACATGAACAACATAATTATATCATACTTTCTTTCTTTTTGGGTTCTCTAATCTCTATTTCATCATTATTATTTAATGGGAGCAAATAATAATGTTGGGACCTGATAATATATTGATGAAAAGTGACTCAACCAATTTAAGTGACAATAGCTAAACTTATAACTAGGAGATACATGCACAAGGTGATAGATGAAACCAGATCCTAAACTTCAAAGAATATTTTCATGTAGATGAGATGAAACTACATATATATGTAAGACCTAGATGCCAGATAAACTTTTAGCAATGAAGCCAACATGAAGCACAAAAATACCCTGGATAACTTCCATCCACCACTATTCTTCCAATATTCCTCATTCATTCACCAAGCATGTACAGAGTTTGACTTGCGACCATAGCAATTTTGACAAAAGATCTTACAGGAAACCAAATCAGAGCTATCATGAAGTAATAATTTTACGAAATGACTAAAAAAGAAAATTAAAATGCACTAGTCTTGGATGAGTTTTTGACAGAGTATCACTTGTAAGTTACAGAAACTTTCACCTCAGTCATATAATCACTCCTGTTTACTACATTTTTCTGCAGAAGCTTTAGGGAGCTGGATGTTGTTTCCCTATAAGCTTGGACACCACTTTCTGATGCTGTGCTCTTCCTTCTTACACTAGGAAACTTAAAAATTCGACTTTTTCTAGCAAGAGGTTGAGGTTACAAGTTCTATGAACCTCATTAACTTTCATCAGATAGAGGAAAAGGCTTTCTGGATGAGAATGATGCTGAGAAAAATATATTGAGCCCTCACAGTAATATACGGTAAAATGATCAATGCAGCATTGCAAAAGAAATCATACCACCAGAGCAGATTGGTGCGCTTGCAAAAGAAATCATACCACCAGAGCAGATTGGTGCGCGATTAATATGACAAGGCCTTCATCAACCATGGCTCCCGTCATCCTTCATTGCTTTTTCAACGTACTAATAACCCACTTATCGAACTTGAAGGCACTTAATTGGAAACAAAAGGGAATTATGTATTGACCTCTTTTCACTCACATAATTAAGTATTAAAGGGAATCATACGTGATAGAGACCATTTACAATATTTATATGTATTCGAAAAGGAACAGACTAAACTAAAGAAACTCATGATTGGTACAGTTGTTGCAACTTGATCTCTTCTAGAAAATTTAAATTTAAGACAACAAGAAATCTGGCCTGAGGCTACAATTTAAGCGCTGCTATTGCTTCCGGTCTGAAATCCACTCGGAGACCCAATACTCTTCTGACCTCAGCAGGAGTCAGTCTCCAGGTCATGGGACCTGAGTTCTCTCCCCAGAAATCCAAAATCTCAGAGACCTTTTCCAAGTTCAGGATAGTAGCCATCTGAGTTAGACGAGAGAATTTGTCTCTAACAGTCCTCTGGGTCATACTGGAGAAATGACTAACCAGTGTCCTGGCATCTCTATCAAGCTGAAGACCTCCAAGTTGACTGAATCTTTTTTGCACCATGATAACTTCTAGCCTTTTCACAATGAAGTCAATGACAAGATGCACAAATGTGTCGTAATTGTTGGCTGTCATCAGTGGCTGAAGCCATGCCACATTGGTCTCGACAGCGTGGAGAAGCCTTTGCACCCAGGGGTCATTCACTTCATTGTCCGCATATTCTGCTTCAGAAAGTTCATAGCTGATGGTTGCCACACTATCTAACACTGGGCGAATTCGGGGTGTCACAGTGGCCACAAGTTGCTCCATTCCAGTATTTAGTGCCTTCTTAAAACTGCTGCTCATTTCATTCAATTCGGCTAAGCAAGATTTAACTCTCTCTCTGTCTGCTGGTGTAGGGAATGCCTGATGTAAGGAAAACATGCAGTCTGACTTATACATTAAGTTTTGGAATAAGCTGAACAAAGAATAAGATAGGGCAGAAAATATAGAAAAGCATCTTCCCCTTCATAAGATGTTTATTGAAGCTTAATTCAATATGACCTAATCATTAACTTTTTCTGCTGAAGTTTACTTCCTATGTAGTACCATATTTCTTGAAAATTTTAACCGCCACATAAATATTAGACATGTATCGTAAAGTTACTGAAAATATAAAGACATGATCATTTTTGTTGCTTTCGAGTAACTAAAAAAAAAAAAAGAAACTAGCCAGTTGTGGGTCATTCTACAGTGCACCCGTACCATCCATCTCTCCTTGATCCGATCACAAAGGACGGACCAGTTGTGTCAAAGAATTACATGTTGGTTGTCCCAATTGGAGCATCAAATCTGACAGGAATCGTTAGAATGAAAAAATCTTGGAGACACTTATATTCACCTTGAATGCAGTCTAAACATCAAGGTCAACTTGCTACAATAAAGACAGGGAATGCAAGTAGTAGTGTATACTTAAAACCAAGTTACAGTATCACTGATTGTACTTCTTTTCACCATCTTCCTAAGAACTTAAGTTAGTGCTTAGAACTTGTAATTCCAACTTCAAAATTCATACCTTCTGATAAATCAAAATACTAAAAGCAGACATTATAAGAACAGTACTACTCAGTAAGCAAATGACAATCTGCACACACCTCTGCACATTGCTCTTCAATCTCATGACGCAGTTTCAAGGCATACTCACTACTGACATCCATGTTGTTTAAGGCCGTGGCAATCTCTGTACCAGTCTTGTGCACTCCAACACCACCCAAAAACAACTTTGCTCCGAGATTAGGCTCCCTCATCTTCTGCTGCAATGCCTCGCTATATTCTCCCCCTAATAAACTCACAGCACTGCTAAGCACTGCAATCACTGAGTTGATATTGGAGGTAGAAATTGCCCTACGGCAGCAGCTCTGCAACACATAGAACACATCATCCACCATGGATGTGGTGAGACTATCAAGCACATGCTCATCAATCTTGATGGCTTTCCTCACATTCTCCACCATAAAGAACCCTTCCAAAATAACATAATAGCCAGTAATGTCCTGGGAAACTTTGCTGAAATTCCCACTTCTAAAAGCCTTCGTGGCTCGCGGGCATAATTCAGGATCAACCGAGGTCAAGCTTCGTATCTTGGAAACCATGTACTCTGTGTAATCCTCACCTAACTGTGTCAGCGAAAGTATCTCTTCCAGATAAATCTCAATCTCTCTGGGGTCAGGCCCCTCTGCACCCACCGCTAGCAAGTTACTCTTATATGAATTTATCTCAGAAGTCAATTTAGCCAGTTTTCGATACTCCATGAATTTTTTCAAAATATTAGAACCCCGTGAATCACATTCTTCCTGAAGCTCGCAAATGGCGTAAACAATACCATCCTCACCACACAAATTCCTTAAAATTTCATTATTTTCCTCAATAGCCAGGACAATGTCTTTAAACAAATTTGTCAGACAAACCACGAAATTCACCTGACTGTTATTATTTGGTTGCTCCATAAGTTCCACCAATTGCTCGAATTCCATCCTTGATCTCGTGGAAATTACCTTCTTTAAGTAACTCACATATACCTGCAAGCCCTCCTCTTCAAGGCCGAGAGGCGTGTAGAGCTTTATGAAGCGGATAATAGTTGGATGATCCCGCTGATCTACTGCGGCCAAAAGCCTCTTCTTGGCGATGCCTTCCAATTGCTTCTTGTAGGAAAGGAGCTGCTCACGCTGATCAGCAGCGGAGGAGTCTTTGAATTTGGAGTCAATTTGGAGGAAGGTCTGGATGTAGGATGCGGCCGATTCAAAATCCTCGGCGAGGAGAGATTTGTGGACGCCGTCAAGGCAGTTGGATCTATCGACAATGGCATCGATGCGGAGGAGCGTGTCTTGGACGCGCGATTGAGCGAGATCGAGGTGGCGGACCTTGGCAGAGACCTGATCGGCGAGGGAGGAGGTGGAGGTAACGTTGGAGAGCATGTAGGAGGAGTCAACCTTGACAATCTCCAAAACGTCAGCGGATTTCTGGAGGTTGGAGAGTTGGCGATCTAAATCGGAGCGCTGCGACAGTAAAGTTTCGAGTTCGAGATCCAGGGCTCGTTGGTAGGCAATGCATTCATGGAGGAGACGGGTCATGGCTCCCACGTCTGTCAGTTTGCTCACGTGTTCAAGCGCTTCCGCCGTGCCGAATTGCAGAGATGAGTTGGTGGAGGCATCTGCATCTGGTTCACTTCTCGGTGTTGCGGCCATTGGCGCAATTGACAATCCCCCCGACCCCGAGGAGCTTCTTGCCTTTCACTTGAAGGGATTGGGACCAAGCCAATGTTATTTTTTGAATACACGCCAATAACAGCACTAATCTATCTATATGTTGTGAAAGCAAAGTTATAGTTTCAAGTTTTAGGGGTGTTTATCTTTGTTTTTGTAGTTGGGATATAGGTCATATTTAAATCAAATAAAAATTGGATAGAATGCTATGATAATTTGGGACAGTTATTATTTTAATGATTAATTTGTGTGATTCAAAAATTTGTAAATATCGGGTTAGAAGTATAAATTTCTTAAATTGATAAAAGTTATATTAATAGCAAATTATAAAGGGGTTATAACCAGACTTGATTTTCATGGACATCAATATACAATTAAAAGAAATTACCATGTTTCATTCTCGGAACAAAAGGTCTCCAAGTTTTCAATCAAGTATTGCGTAAATTCTTGCCCTATTTCTTAGGAATATTGACAAGTTTGAACATTCTCTATAAGGCCCGGGTAATTCTGTATACAAAAATAACTGAACGAGCAGTATCACCAATGGTATTCCGAATTGCCTGATATCCGGAATAATATATTCATGCGTTATGTACACATAATACAGTTACAAACAACAGGAAAGCACATTTATCTACAGTCAAGACTCGCTAACAGAGGACCAAAATAAAATAGAATGAGCAGCAACTTTATTTTCCAGAAAATATGTCCCAATCAAATATTAGTGATGAGTTGCTGCATCATCATCCACACGAATGTTTCGCGCTACCTCCTACTGATCTTTCCCTTACCTTCAAAATGACAAATAAATCAATTAAAGACCCAGTTTGGTTAGTCTGGTAACCACAAACTTGTATTACGGAGTTTATGCAATAACTTACCGAATATATTTGATTTCAGGGGCAATGATCCTTTCACTTTCACATCCCCCAGTCGCCTTCTTCTTGCTTTTTCTGTTGTGGAAGTGCTGGTACTTTCTCCAGCTAAGATAACAATTCCTTTCTTTACCTTTTCATGGTAAAGAGCTGGTGGTGCAAGCCTCAGTTGAGCCACGTTCTCTATTTGGATCAATTTCTGATCCTTTTCAAGATTATGCAAGAGCTCAAACTGTTGCAATAAAGATCCGGGCTTGGCAAAATTATCACATGGACCTTTTCAATTAAGAAAAAGCAGCAGCAAGGACAAGACCATACAAACCCCGAGCATATTAATCACTAGAAAATAGAAATAATCCGGTGAGAACATACCCTCGAAGGTGGATGCAAACTGTACGAGTTATCTGCACTTTCATGATCATGAGGATGCAAAGCTGGTGACCCACGTGCCTGCTGTGTCCTCGATGAAGATCTACTCACTAGTCCATTCTCCGCAAGCATAGATCTGCCGCATGATCTTTGAGCTTTCTTCCTAGGAATACAAACGGGACATCCTGAAACGGTGCCCCTAAATGAGGCCCCATTTTCCTGAAGTTCACAATGGAGGTGCATTGCATGACCACAACTGAATAGTTGAACGCTAGAATCAGCAGAATTTTTAGTAAGGAAGGAGTTACAGATACAGCAGACAAGGCTCCGAGGGGCATAACCATGTGAAGCCCCCTTCCTGAGTAAACTCATGGTATAATATGTGTCATCCTCAATCAAACTCTTTGCAGCATCCTACATAACAAAAACTAACAGTTCAAAAAAACGGCTGCTAAACTTATGAGGAATACACCATTCCTACTGAAAACAAGTAGTTGACACCACTAAAAACATCCAGATCACATAATATTCACTATCAAAGAGCCACTTAAATTGCTATCACACCCTACAGAGGATCAAATTACACGTACAAGAACAAAGAAAATACTTGACTCCCAAAGAAGTGCATAAGAGCTGGTCTCATTTATGTTTCTGCTTTCAACTTAGGATTAATTTTTACACTTAAACCAAATGAGAAAAAACATGTTTGTCTCAGTGTTCTGAAGTTGCAATTGCCCTACCCAACCAAACAACAGTCGAGGGGTAGAGCCTCAAGGACACTCCAACCCAAGGAGCAAGGACAGAGACAAACAACTGATAACACAATCAATTGGACGCCATCATAAGATAACCAATTTCTGCGGAAGAGAAATAGCATACAAGATAAAGAAGACACACCAGAATTCTTCTTTCAAAAATCATATGTTCCAAGCATCCCAAGTATTGTAAGTTTAAAATCACCGAATTCTTGATTGCCATTATCCGAAAGAAGTTTCCACATGATACGTGGGAGTCGCACATATCCAATCATTCCCTCAACAATTTCTTTGATGAATATGGCAAAGAGTTTCCTCATTATGTCAGCACCTTTATGAAACTTGGAGACTTTCCATTTAAATTTGAATCCTTCTTTATATTCCAACTCGCCCATTGATCCATCAAGAGTGTCTTGGAGTGCTTCACTTTCAGAATCTGTTCTCGCATTTCCTGAATCCATCAAAGGCTCACAAAACCTATAATGAAAATAAAGCAAATATTACGAGCCCTGGTCACCGGAAAAGCTTATCAGAGCATGCTTTGATTTTTGTTTGCAGCAAGCGCTACATCAAGAACGTCAACATTGTTCTTTTAGTAGGAGTTAGTAAAATAAGATTAAGAACCCCTAAGGAAAGCATGACACGTATAAAACACACGTTCTGAGCTATCAAGTCATCTCCTTCCTCCATATTATTCAAAAAACCTACCTCCAATTTTGCTCCGTCCCAACTTAAAATGTAAAAAAAATGATCAAATTAATAATTGCTAAACTCAAATTCAAAGAGGTGATATCTAAATCGACTCTCTTCCTCCCACACCAGCCCCAATCCCCTTCTTTCTCTCACTGGTTGTAGATCCCGCTCCCTCACTATAGTCAAGAGTTCCTGTTTTTCTTCCTACCATCACCTATAAATTCTCCCTCCTCTTCACTACTGAAAAGGAAAAGAGGATTAAAGAAAATAGAAACGAATGATTAATTGAGAGATAGAGAAAAGGAATCTGATAGAAATATTTTAGATTTTTTTCTATATCAAAGTTATTTGAGATACTTATAGAAGGTCTTTCTTTATATTTTATCTAAAACTCTAGAAGAAACACACCTAGTAGTTTTTCTTTGACAATGCAAGAAATGGTCACTAATCAGCCGTATATTTGCGAGGGCCAAAAGAATATCCATCAACAGCTAACTTTTGATGGAAAGTAAGGGTGAATAACCTAAGAAATTAAGAAACAATCTGGAACATAATAGTGCAATTGTTTGCATATCATGCTGATGGTTTGCACCTTTAATTAAAAGCATAGAATAATCACACTCAAAACAATAAACAATTTCACATATGGTCTCGTTATATAAACAATTCCAGTCTTGCTAAGTATGAGTTGCAAAATTCAGGAGTATTTCACCACAAAACTTATGTCAATTATCAAGATAACCACTCAATCTGGACAAAAATCAACTCATTCTCTGTCCAATGAACACAATCAAGTTGTTTTTGGAGATCACAGCCACAGCCAGTATAACAATTCGATTATTTTGACAGGTAACTCCAGTATATTGTTGATTACAAAAAGTATGCATGCTATTGTCACAATTACTTCAACAGACAGACAAGATCACTCCACACACTTGGACTAATAATTTTCACAATTTTCAGTTAAGGAACACAAAAAGGCATGCCAATTTAGGCAATCAGCGACATGCTGAGCGTTTAAAAATGGTTTATAGTCGACTGCTATAAATCACAAAGATTAAGCTTCTTTCCTTCAAAGCAACAAACAAAACTATGTTAACGAAGCAATTTAAGCCATTTCATACAGGAAATCATTGTAATTGCCCTATGGGATATAATACTTGTAAAAGAAAAGCCGTTCTTCTGGAGTTAAAAGAGAAAGATGAAATCAAGAACAAACGCTGAACATGATAAACCAAAAGGAGACAAACCAATAAGCATTGACTTAGAAGCGACTAACTCACGAATCAAGCAACTGAAACCAGAGGTACTCAGACTCTTCAGGTTTCAGACGGGGACTGTTTCTCTGACATAATCCAATGCAAGCATGCACAACATCAAGAATTTCAGCTACCTGCAACAGCATTTGAAGCATTGACATTAGAGATGAGATCAGATGGAGAAACTGAAACACAAGGGCCGAGGGATATGAAGTTGTTCACGTTTGAAAATACCACTTTTATCTTCAGAACAGCATTGAGATTATTCACTACAGTATCAGAAAATGTTTTCTCAATCTCCGCGTCAAGCATGACAAATTTGTCACTGACATTAGAAAGAATGAGAAGAAGCGCACTTCCAACATCCCCAACCCTTTCTAACAAGAATGAAGCCGCATCAACTATTCCATATTCCTGGCACAAATGCAGACAGTGTTCTACTCTATAGCTTTCAGAAGTCTCCAAGAATTTCAGAACTGATTCACGGTCATACCGACATAACAGCTGCAGAAGGAAAAAAGCAAGGAAATTTAACCCTTGAAGTCTCTGGAAGGAAAAAACAGAAATCTAAGAACAAGATCCACTACCAGTCAAACTAAAGAATTCAATCTGGTACAGAGATGCATACCTATGAGTCAACATGAACAACACCATTCTATCATGTTTCTTTCTTTTTGGGGGTTTTTTCCCTATATTTGGTGACTATTATTTAATAGGAGCAAATAATAATGTCAATACTAAAGCACAGGACCTGACAATATAATGATGAGAAGTGACTCAACAGACCCAACTGACAATAGCTAAACCTCTAACTGGGAGATACATGCACTAGGTGATAGATGCAACCAGATCCTACATTTCGAAAGAATATTTCTAAGCAAACGAGATGAAACCACGCATGTCACACATAGATGCCAGATAGACTTTTAGAATGACGCCAATATGAAGCACAAAAACACCCAGAATAACTTCGATTCACTACTATTCTTCCGATATCCACTCATGCCTACGCTGAGCAAGTAGTGTTTCCCACAGAGTTTGAGTTGCAACCATAGCAATTTTGACAAAAAATCTTGCAGGAGACCAAATCAGAGCTATCATGAAAGCAATAATTTTAAGAAATGACAACAAAGATGAAAATGCATTAGTAGTTGGAAAAACCTTAGATGTGTTTTTGACAAAGTATCACTTATAAGTTACAGAAACTTTCACCTCAAAATACAGCTCTGTCATTTCATCAGTCATGTTAACTTGATTGTTGTGCAGAAGTTTTATGGACCTGGATATTGTTTCCAGATAAGCTTGGACACCAGTTGACTGCTGGTGAGCTCTTTTTGCACTAGGAAAATCCAAAACATCAACTTTTCCTAGACAAGAGAGGTTGAGGTTGCCAGTTGTATGAACCTCATTAACTGTCTTGAGATAAAGGAAAAGGCTTTCGGGATGAGAGCGAAGTTCGGAAAAAATATATTGAGTAGGGGTGTCAAATGGGCGGGTTGGGTTGGGTTCGGGTTGGGTCCAAATGGATCGGGTCCAAAATGAATTGGGTTAAATATGGGTTCGAATCAATGGGTTCTAAGTGGGTTGGGTCTCAAATGGGCTGGGTCGGGTCAATATAACCATTTTTTATATTTAACATTTATAAAATAGAATTTTAGATAATAATAATAAGATATGATATTTTTAATACAACTTGTAAATAATACTACTAAATTTGTATTATGTATTATTTCTGGAAAGTAACCATGTATATTAAAGATTTATTTGCTAAACTATAAAATGAAAAACACGTAAGATATACAAAAATACTATATTTTTTTAAAATAAATCATGAAATGAATAGTATGTAATCAATTTCTCCATAATTGTTTGTAAAATTGAATGTGACTTTCGATCGTAATAATAATAGTTATCTTTCTATATTGATCATACATGTTCTTTCATTATAATTATGCTTAGATATTAATATTTGATGTATTCATTGAAATTCATAATATAATTGTATACTGTCAATTTATTCAAAAAAAAAATAAAAATAAAAATAATTTTACATGAAAACATATGAATTTCAAATTTTGACTATTTTATAAAATACTTCACTTTTCTTTTGTTGCTCATTAATTTGAAACTTATTATTTTACTAAATATATTTTGAAAAATTTGTTTCGCATAAAAAATGCGAAAAGTTAAAAATGGGAAGTAATTAGTGATATATAGTACAACTAAATCAACAAAGAATCTAAACAATTAAATCATTGTTGAACCCATTTAAAACCCATCACCAATCCATATAAGACCCATGATGCAAAAAAATTAACTAAGTTAAATTACAACATACTAAATATGTTTTGGTAAATTTGTTTCTTATGAAAAATGTGAAAGAAGTTAGAATATATGGAATTACTTAGTTATGAGGTTGGACCTATTTAAGACCCATCTTCAACCCACCTAAAACCCATCATCAACCCACCTAAAACTCATCACCAACCTATATAAAATCCATAACGAACTCATAATTATAATTGTACTAATATCTTTCATAAATTCTATTATATTACTAAAATGAATTTTGATTGACAAATAGAAAATTAAACATGAAGAACCCATTTTGAACCCATTAGACCTGTTTATTGCTTTGCGTGGCAAGTGCGAGGTCTTAGCCGAGCTAGCTTTGTTTTATTCCCTTCGATCCCATATAGGACTCATAATCTATTTAAATTTATTTAAACAAAACCATATTGGACCCATATTAAAAAATATCAAACCCAACCCAACCCAAAACTAGGTGGGTTGGGTTGGAACCATGGGTTTCCACCCATATTGCCACCCCTAATATTGAGTTCTCCCAGAAAAATGGTCAATAATTAGAATGTAAGTTGCTTCTCTGCAGATTTCAAAGGAAAAATATCATCAGTAAAGAGGAAAAAGAATAACCCTTTTCTGTAAATCAATCATAAATGTACAAAATTAATGAGAAACTCAATGCCTTAAACCATTACCTGCTCAACTTAAAAAGATCTGGAATGCGAGAAATAACAGCAGATTCAAAAGCATCACATTCACCATTACTAAGTAGCCTCAACATATCATGGATAAACGAGAATGCATATATTGGCTCATGATTTACTTTCATGTAACTGTCCAAAGCAGCAATATATTGATGCCTGATGGCATGGATGTAGCCACAAACCTACATAAGCAAATAAGATATCTCATTACCAAGCTGCATTAGGCCAATAGTCAAATACCTATTTTTCACCATTGAGGAATATCTAGAATAAGGTGTGTTTTCAAGAAGTAGAAAGTGAAATACCTGATGAAACTGAGCCTTCTCGCACAAATATAATAAATAAGGAGCATCCCAGTCAGTTTCAGGCACTACTTTTAGCAGTGAAAGTAGTTGTCTCTCTCTTCTTTTAAAGATTTCAATTGTCATCCCTGACACAGTATCTGAGATATTGATCTCTGATGTCAAGTACTCCAATATTTGACTTAGGATATCTCTAGGGACTTTAGCTTGTTCATATGCTATATAATAAGCGATAAAATCAAACATGTGACCTACATCTTTCTTTGAAGGCCAAAGTTCCACCAAATCAAGATCATTACTGCAGATTGGACTGCCAGCTTGGAAGTAAGTTGCATCAAGAATATCAGAAAGAATATCCACAACTTTTTGAACCAACTTCTGACTTTCAGCTGACTCCATATTGAAACTGGTTGGTTCCAGGAAAGGAGGAGTTGATTTAGGAAGTTCAACATCAGTAAAAGCACATTTTAAGACCTCCAGAGTGGCTTCAGTATCCAATTCTAAAAGATGAAGCAGGTTGGCATAGGCTCGATTTGGTGGTAATCTTGTAACGGCCCATGAATTTGGAGCACTGGAATCCTCTAACAGAAAATGCAAAAGCTCTTTTCTAAGAGAGGGTAGCCGTGTGGGAGAAAGATTTCCTCGTCCTGCAATTACGGACAACTCAATACTTAGAAACTAAATTGACTGCCCAATATCATAGGACTTTTTTGATCTTCATCACAGTTTAACAAGTCAACCACCCATTGGTTGCTTCTGCTTTATCATTTCTCTCTCCAAGTTTATGTATTTCCTTTTTCAATTTTTGAACTATAAAGAAAGCTTGACAGGATCCAAAAGGAAAGACTGAGGGTCAAACCATCTGAAGCCAAACCTGGAGGAAAAGCAAGACCCTTGAAGCAATACTTGAGGTAAACAAGCATCCTGTACCTGCTCCCATGGGTCAGAATATCATTATTTAGACATGGTACTAGAAAGGGAAGAAGGGGGAAAGCATGTCAAAATATTTTCCAAGGGAGGTTTTGATACATGAATAGGGGACAATTTTCTATAAATATAACAAATAACTGCCAGAGGCCCTTAACTACTCCCAGAAGATACAATTACAAATCAGAAAAAATTACCCAAGGCAAGTAGCATTTTCTCCTACGCTATTTCTTAATACAACCAGGAGCTCCTCAATAGGCGTCCTGAAATCATCCAGGCCTTTGTTAAACAAATATATCAACGCACAATGCAACCTGTGTTCCCTGCATAAGCGGACAACCTATGGTACAATTATAAGATATTACCAGTTCCATATTTAAGAAGAAAAAAAGTTCCATCAAACAGTTCAAGCATGAAGAACTATGCAAATGAAACTTTCCTACTGGCAGCTGCAGAAGAGCATTGCCACTTCACAAATGAAACAAACTGCTAAATCTGTGAAGCAACTACATGTTACCTGATTAAAATCCAAGGACAAAATGTCCATGTGGAGGACACATTGTTCAATTCGCTGCAACCAACCTCGCTTACTGTAATGCTCCACCAGTGCTTGCATGATCTTCAAAACATATCAATTACTAAATAGATGACAGTGCTAGCATGCAAATGAATAGAGGATAAAAATTGAAGATCAAGATACCTCAGGTGGAAGAGATCCCAGCATATCTTTCAAAATGTATGGTTCCAAAAGCTCCAAGAACGTCTCTAGAATAAGAAAAAGAAGTTTTTATGTATGATGGAATTCAAACATCAATTGTCGGATGAAAATCACCACTTGGGATGAGAACAATGTCCAAACGCTGACAATCGACTGCAATAATAGCTCGGTCAACTAAATTAAATTAAGTATTGTGTAATCTTACTAAAAGTTTGTCCCAACTCCAATAATAGCAGAAAAAGATAGTGAAGCACCTTTATGGTGAGCATCATCAAAGTTAGACATAATATCATCAAAGAGGATGTCGGTTCTCCTGATGTGCACACAAAATTCAATTGCAACACCACCAACACGGGTGTATTGCTCCTTAATCTCATTGGATTGATCCAGCTCACCATTTTGGTTGTTACATGCAACTGATATGTAGGAAAATACTTCGGTAACATATGACTGAAGCAACTCCACAAGATAAGGCATAACAATTCTTTGTATGTCATCCAAGTTTTTTGGCAGGTCTATAACACCAGGTGATGCACCATCATAAAGTGTCATTGCCATGTTTAAGGCACCCATCCAGTCACCCGCTTTTCGCAGCACTTCAATCCGTTCCTTCCAGGAAAGAAGGCGGGAAACAACGAGATGCTCTGGTCCAAGTATGTATATAGTAGCACCCCTAACAGCAACACTGTTATGATAAGCTTTCTCAGGGTTTCCAAAAGCATTAGTAAAATATATGTGATAGGAAATGAGATCATCCCCTCGAAATCCATCAAAAGAACAGCTCATCTGGTGAATCAAACTTCCATCTTTTGCGAACAAATAAAGTTGAGCTGTCAAAGTGAGGACTGCCAACATCTGGACAATACAAGAAAACCATGATAGTTTCCTGATCAGACTCGGTAAATTTGTATGACAAGGATTAGAAAAGTCGTATAGTTCGAACCTCATCTCCCAACCATGCCAGGCCAATAACAGCATATTCAAGAGTCCACTTCTCGAGTACTTTTAACTCTGAGTTCAACAGCTTAGCAACCTGAACTTCTCGATCCCAAGCAATGGCAAGCAGTGAAACTTTATCTGATGTCTCAACAGGAGCATTTTCTGGGAGAAAAAAGCCAAAATTAACATTTTGAAACCATCACTAGCAGAAAAACACTAAACTTTACTCATACATACCGGAGGAAGAACCAAGTGACTGTGACATACATCTCCATGTAGCATATGGCATGGCACTGTCCCTGACACTATCAGGTCTGGGGATGTGAGCATACACTTCCACGGCAGGACTAACTTTTGCCTACTTAGGGTATAATATCATAAAGATAAAGATATAAACAGAGCCAATTTGAAGTACACAACCAACAGTAATATAGGACAAAATTAAGGAAAGGAACTCATACCACCAGAGCAGATTGATGCGTAATGAATATGACAACACCTTCATCAACCATGGCTCCCATCATGCTACTAATACTAGTAGTAGTCAGTGCACTGCTACTCGGCGACGGAATCATTGCACCTGCATGACCTTCACCATAGAGCAATGGAGATGCACAAACTACTCTGCTAGTAGTTTCATCTAAAAGTTTCTGTTCCAAACATTAACTTAAATAGATTAGTTCTACTAAGCTGATAGTGCTTATTAACAATTTCCTCATCAAGCATCTATCTCTACCATTGATTTTGAATAGGATATCCTATTGAGCCATGGAACCACTGAAAACCGAATCAACTTGACCACACCCTTGCTGTCGCCACTAACCACATTAAACTGACGAGTAACCTGAGTATCTTGGCCCAGATATAACATGTGAACCACTGGAGCTCTATGTTCAGT
The DNA here is from genome assembly GCA_034509735.1 of Sesamum alatum. Taxonomy (NCBI): domain Eukaryota; kingdom Viridiplantae; phylum Streptophyta; class Magnoliopsida; order Lamiales; family Pedaliaceae; genus Sesamum; species Sesamum alatum. The sequence continues at coordinate 24,166,961 of JACGWO010000011.1, read as the reverse complement.
GATAACTTTAAGTGCTGAGGCCTTCTGAACATCCCAGACAGTGTAATGCCCATCACCATATCCTGCAAAGAGTAGGTCTCCTTGCTGATTAAAGCACATGGAAGTTACAGGGACATGAGATCTATCCCCTTGCAATCCAAGTGATATCATCTGAAAGCGCATTCATATGCACCATTCAGTAGGCAAAACAAGTCAATATAATAATATGAAACTCCTAGTTCAATAAATAAAATTTACCAACAACTACAACAAAATATACCCATGTACTGGCGATGCTAAACACCCTTCAAAAGGAGGGTAAATCATGTAATACCTTTGAATATTAGCAAACCAAACAGTGTTTTTATCAGTTATCTCAGTAAAATACATGTCCAAGTTGAACCCAATGACCTGAAACAGGCAGTGACAAGTAAGTAGAATACTGAACCTTTCCATCCATGTTGTCAACTTGATGAGCAGTATACTTGCTAGGCTGAACAAAGATCGATCCTCTCGACATTCCTACTGCAATATAGTTTAAATGTACAGCCACAACTTGAGGGGACCCATGCTCTCGACGGAAAGCTTGCGATGAGATGGTCTGGGTGATAGCATTATTGGGATCAACATCAAAGTAGCCTAACACGGTAGAACCCCTTGGTACTCCCTCGAGCCTCATTGGTTGTGCAGCTGCACCCTCTTCATAGTGCAAACCTGTAAATGCCTGCTTCTTCTCAATTTCTTCAGCCAAGTCAAGTGGCTTTAACAAAAGATGAGAATTTTGCTGCAAATTTGTATGGTGCCCCTTCTTTTCTGGCGTTAAAGCCAAGTCCCCAAGCATATCAGCAACAACACTTTGAGTACTAGCAGCATCATCATCCCCAGTTCCAGCCACTACATTCCCAAAATCACTTGCTTCTTCTCCTCCAGTTAGATCTTCCTTATGGTCATCATCAGTCAGAATTGTTGTAGGTCCAAGCGTCTTATCATTGTTACCTGATTCATCAGCAGGATATTCCTCAACATTTTCATCCAACAAGGGAAAGATGACTTGCTCATTGACATTAACTTTGTCCAAGGCCAAATCCTTTTCGTTTTCAATAGGAGAGGCCTTCTGGCTTTCAGAAGTTGTCATTTTGCATTCATCATCCTCATCAACCCTCGGTTTTCCATTGTCATCAGCTGCCTCGCTTAGAGTCTCGCTGTTGGTTGCATCTTCAGCAACCTCATCAGAATTCTCCTGAATCCCATCTCCAGCAGAATATCCCATGCCAGCATCTGTTTTTTGGGAGTCTGCATTGGTATTTCCCATAAGAAATTGCTCCAACTTAACCTCTCCATCTTCAGACCCGTTCTCAGAAACTCTGGAAGCCACAGCTGATGGTGACAATGACGAATCATCACAAGCGGCAATTTTTTCTGTAGTTTCAGAAACCGGCCTCTGAAGAACACCGGTGGTAGCTCTTCTCAACTTGATGGCGGTGGCGTGGGGCGTTGTAATTGAGCGCGAGGCGGCGGCGGCGGCAGCCAGCGCAGCCCCAGGCTTAGATCTGATCGCCCCCCTACCGAATAATTGCGGCAAAACCCTACCCATTGACTTAGTTCTGTTGCTATTGCTGGCAGGACCAGCAGCTGGGTTGTACTTATCGGACTCAACTAAGGTACTCGAGGGTGAATGTGACCATCTCTGGTTTCTAGAACTACCAACACCTGTTGAAACATAATCGTCGTCTTTCAGGTTTGAGCGCGAGTGCTGGTGAGCAGAATAGGAAGTGGAGGGGGAAGAAGGAGGAGAAGGAGAGGAAGAGTAGTTGAGGAGGATTTCATCAACCGGGCGGTAGTGCCGATCAGGGGAATTCTCATCGGAAGTAATTTCGCCGTGCGATTGAAGAAGCGAGTCGAGATCTACTGCCGATGATTGCAAATACATAAGATTGTAACAGGAAGTAGATGGGGAATCTACCAGGAGAAAGATGCTTTCCACCGTACAACTCTTTGGCTAATGGATTTGCTGCCCAATTATTAACAGCAATTCGATTAGTAGGTTGAAACCCTATGATATTTCAATCAGTTGACAGCACAACCTGCTCAAACATAGTGGAGCAAAAAAGATACAGATAATCAATACACTCTGATCACATAATTATGCACAATCATAGGGAAAAGGCTGCAGTAAATGCATAATGATTTTGCAAAAGTACCTGATAACTAGCGATTTTCGTCTTCTCTCTCGAAGAGTCCTTTCAACACTGCTTTAGAGAATCTCAGTACAAATTCTTCAACGCCTTGGACCAAGTAAAACAAAGACAAAACCCAAGTAAATGTACCTGAAAGGGGGAGTTTCGCCGGGGGTTTTTCGCCGGAGCTTTAGGCGTTAGGCCGGAGGTGGCGACGGCGAGGAGGCCGGGGGTTTCGACGACGAGGGCGAGAGCGAAGGGTTTTTGAATGAATACTGAATATGAGAAATTGAGAATTCTCAAATCTGAGATACTTGAACTTAGATGTTTTTAATAATATTAATATATTTTTTAATTATTGATAAATTTTTTTAATAATTTAAAATATACGGGGAAAATAAATGAATATGGAAAGGAGACCCTTTGGGTCGTTCCCTTAAATTATGAGGATGAAGGAAGTCTGTTTTACCACTGCTGCCCGGTTTTGCCAAATATGGCGTTGTGTGGGCCTTTTGGTGGTGTTTTAAGACTGAATTCGTACTTATTAATTTAACGGAGCGTAAAAGGTTCCCAAATTTACTCTATTCCTATTCATTTAAATTCTCTTTATATAGATCACAATTTAAGATACTCCTTTATTTTGATCGCCTTTCGCCTACATGGTCGGATTTACATTCCGCCTACATGGTCGGATTTTTGGCGATTTTTGTATATTTTTGGTATCTCTCGTCTTCCGCCTACATGGCCGGATTTATATTCCGCCTACATGGTCGGATTTTACGGCGAGGTTTTGTATTGTATATTCCCGATCCCTCCATGGCATGTCGCCATGGCTCCTTATGGTATCAGAGCCATGTTATTGAAGTTGTATTGGATAATTCAACAGTACTTGTTTTATATATTGCTTAATATGCAATATTTATCTGTTTCAGATATAAATACTGTTAAAAATTCCAAAAAGGAAGAATATGAAATTCCTAAGAATTTAAGTCAATTAAATAAATGGACAATTCCTAAGGTAAATCCTAGATTAATTTATAATTTCGGCCGATTTGATTTTTGGAAGACAAAACAGATTGTAAAGACTAGTGAGGAATCAATAGCCCTTGATAATGAAGAAAGAGTAATAAAACTTTTAGATGCTATGGATATAGGGCATTATCAGGATGAATATAAATTTTTACATATAGGATTAGTACAAATTGCTTTTAAACCCTTAACATTAGAAGGTTTACCTGAAAGTTTTTTAGCTGCTCTTAGAGATGCAAGGAATTTAGATTGGAAAAAATCTTTGATTGGGATAATACAATCCAGCCTAGCTCACGGGCCGGTATTTTTTAATGTCTATCCGAATTTACAATTGTCCTTATCGGATGCAAATATATTAGATGCTTTAACATTAAATGTTAAAACTCATGGGTATAATTATACACCCGGATCTGAATTAATATGTGTATGTTATAGAATATATTATAAACTTCTTCATACCCTTAATCCTAACTGTAGAATACAAGATAATAAGTCATTAGAACAAACTATATTTTTTGAAACAAATTTACATAGTTCTAGAATTAATACTAGAAGGCAAATAAAATGGAGTGAAATAGAATTCCCAGAAAGTTGGATAATTGAGAAAGAAGTTCCAATTTTAAGTCATATAGAAAGTAATTATGCTAGTATTGTTCAAAATCCAGAAGGAAATGTTAGAATAGACTTTATTAATAACCAACCAAAATGTTTAAGAAGCAATTCTTCAAGATATTCTACAATATCATATTTTTCACCAGTTGAAATTATGACTCCATCTAGAGCATCCACTTCACAAAATAGAGAAGAAAATAGCCAAGAAGATATAAGAGAAAATAAAGTTGAACAAATAAGGATTCAGTCTAATAATATTGCTAAAGGGATATATAAAGATCCAAGATTAAATGAAGAATTAACTTCAGAAACAAATTTTTGTTTATAAATGAATAATTTAAATCTAATTGATTTAGAAACAGAGATCCCATTAGTAGACTATTCTAAAATAATAGATTTTAGTCCTGGATCTCTAGTTAGAAAAGAAATTCAGAAAGAATTCAAGGAAGAAAGATGGAAACCATTTAGGAAATGGTTCTTTGAAAACTTTAATATAGCAAACCAAAAGATAATCTCTCAACAATTTTATAAAGAATTAACTATAAGGAATAAAATAGTTGCTTTTGTTCCCTGGTTTCTCATCAAATATTCAGAACAATATTTAAATGTACTAGAGAGAAAGTATTTTTTAGATAATGGAAAAATTGTTAATAACATATTTCCCCCTCAACAATCATTTAAAATGAACTCGAATGAAATAGAAATTAATTTTAAAGCATTTTCAAAATTAATTGAAGATGATACCCTAATAATTACAATGGCCCAAATTAATGAGTTAATGAAAAAACAAAATTATACAAATTTGTATTTAAATATTATAGGAGAACAAATTACCGAACTAAATAAAAAAATAGATAAAATATCTAATTGGCAGCAGGAAATTAATTCTAAAAATACAGTAATTGGTGGACTAAATAAAGAAATCATAGCAAAATCATCAATCCAACCGCCTCCTGAAATTGAAGATTTCCATTTAAAACCCTTAGGAGAATTAGAAAAATTATTGGATCAAAAATTTAGGGACTTAAAATTAAACACCTTAAGTGATGACATGACAACTGAAAATAGTAGAAAAAATTTGCCAGAAGGAATAAATAAAATAGAGAAATATGCTAGGAAGCCTATGCAAACAAAATTTTATTATCCTAGGCCCACACCTCAAGACATACTATATGAGGAACAAGAGATTTATGACCAGCATAGCTATAATGGGAAACAAATTTATGAATGGAATATTGATGGTTATACAGAAAGACAAATCTACAATACTATTCACAGAATGATGATGTATAGTACTGTCTGTAAAGGAAATAATAATACAGATAAGGCTATTGCTAAAATGATTATAGCAGGTTTTACAGGACAATTAAAAGGCTGGTGGGATAATTATCTTAGCCCGATGGACAGAAATGAAATTTTGAGTACAGTCAAACCAGAAAATATGGAAGAACAAGCAGTCTATACACTTGCCATTAATATAGTAGAACATTTTACAGGGAGATGGTCCGATAATAGTGAAAATATTAGAACCCTATTACAGAATTTCCAATGTAAAACTCTAACATCCTTTAGGTTTTACAAAGATGTCTTCCTTACTAGAGTAATGGAACTCCCAGAATCCAATGATGCTCATTGGAAATCTAGATTCATCGATGGACTTCCTCACCTATTCGCTGAAAGGGTTAGGAAGAATCTCAGAAATGGAGGGGTAGCAATAAATTATAATCAATATACTTATGGGAAGTTAATTGGAACTTGCATTCAAGAAGGTTTAAATCTATGCAATGAAATTAGATTAAATAAACAAATTAAAAGACAAAATTTAACAGAGAAGAAACAACTAGGAGAATTTTGTGCTCAATTTGGAATAGAAATGATGCCGTCAGATAGACAAAAAATTCCCAAATATAGGACCCCAGAGGGAAAAAAGAAAAGACATAAAAAACGGAGTGATAGAAAAGAAAAAAATAAACAAAGAAACATAACCAGAAAAGATGAATGGAAAACTAAAAATAATGTAACAAAAAAGATAAGAAGATGTTACATTTGCGGTGAAACAGACCACCTTGCAAATAGATGTAGAAATAAAAGAGCTAAAAGATTAAAAAAGAAGATTAATAGTCTTAAATTAGAAGACCAAGAAAAAGAAAATATAATAAATACAATATTTTCTGAAGGAAAAGAATCTTCCGAATCTGAAGAATTAGAAGAAAATAATCAAGATGAATTAGGAAATATAGAAGAGAATCCTGAGAATTTATCAACCTCGGATGAATCAAATGAAGAAGAAGATTCTTCTTGTCCATGTAAACAAGGGACTAATGAAGAAGAATCAGATGATGAATTTTATGAATTAATGGCACAATTCAAAGATTTGTCAACAGTAAATGTCCTTACAGATAATCATATAGTTGAGTTGCTCAGGGAAATTAAGGACCCTGAAATAAGAAATATTATCCTTAGTAAAATGGATAACAATAGAGGTTCATCTTCTGAGTCAAATCAGACATATGAAAACTTAATTAGTAAACCATTTGAACCCTATACAATTACTGAAGTTAAAAAAATACTCAGAGAAAAACAAACCATTAAAGATAACCCTTCCACTGCAGAAGATCTAAAATTAGAAGTTGAAAAATTAAAAGAAGAAATAAAAAATATTAAGAAATATAATCAGACTCTTACTACTAGAATAGAAATATTAGAAATAGACAAAAATAACAAATTCATTGAATTAAGTAAAGAGAAAATTGAGGATAATTTCCTATCTACATTAGAGGTAGTGACCAGTCAAAAATGGAATATAAAGATTGACTTATTGATAAGTAATAATTTTAGAAAAACATTTACTGCTCTAGTAGATAGTGGGGCAGATATTAATTGTATAAAAGAAGGATTAATACCAACCAAATACTTTGAAAAAAACAACTCATTCATTATCCTCTGCCAATGGGCAAAAATTAAACATAAGTTTTAAAATCCCAAAAGCTTATATATGTAATAATAAAAAATGTATCCCTATGAGTTTCCTACTAATTAAGGATTTAACAAATGATATAATCTTAGGAACACCCTTTCTAAAAAAGATTTTCCCAATAAAAAACATTAATGACAAAGGTATAATAGGAACATTTGAAGATGAGATAATAAAATTTGAATTTATTACTCAACCAATGGATAAAGTTATTAATGAAATAAGAGATTTAATAATTTCTAAAACAAATCAAATCTGTTTCATAAAAGAAGAAATCAATTCTTTACAGATAGATGAATTACTTCAAAATCCAAAATTACAAGCAAAAATTAAAATGGTTCAAAATAAATTCGAACTTGAGACATGTAATGAACACCCTAATGCATTTTGGCATAGAAAGAAACATATTGTAAGCCTCCCATATGAAAATGAGTTTTTAGAAAAAAATATTCCCACTAAGGCGAGACCTTGTCAGATGAATTCCGAATATCTAGAGTTATGCAAAGAGGAGATTAAGGGATTAGTAGATAAAAAACTAATTAGATCCTCTAAATCACCTTGGTCATGTACTGCTTTTTATGTTAATAAACATGCAGAACAGGAAAGAGGGAGACCTAGACTTGTTATCAATTATAAGCCCCTCAATAAAGTTTTTAAAATGGATAAGGTATCCAATCCCCAATAAAAAAGATCTTTTAGATAGATTGCATAAGGCAATAATTTTTTTCAAAATTTGACTTAAAATCAGGATATTGGCAGATTCAGATAAGTGAATCAGATAGATATAAAACTGCATTTACAGTTCCTTTTGGCCATTATGAGTGGAATGTTATGCCTTTTGGTCTGAAAAATGCACCTTCAGAATTCCAAAATATCATGAATGATATTTTTAACCAATTCTCGAACTTTATTATTGTTTATATTGATGACATCTTAGTCTTCTCCAATAACATAGAAGACCACTTTAAACATTTAGAAATGTTTAAAACGATAGTCATTCAAAATGGATTAGTAATATCTAAACCAAAAATGAGTATCTTCCAAACTAAGATAAGATTTTTAGGTCACAATATCGAAAAAGGAGAAATAATTCCCATTAACAGATGCATAGAATTTGCAGATAAATTTCCGGATAAAATTATTGATAGAACTCAATTACAGAGATTTTTAGGAAGCCTAAATTATATAGCTCCATATTACAAAAATCTTGCACAAGACACAGCATTATTATATATGATAGGCTCAAGAAAAATCCATTGGAATGGACAGAAGATCACACTAAAGCAGTTAGGCTAATAAAACAGAAGGTTAAATCATTACCATGTCTAACACTAGCAAATCCTAATTGGAAGAAAATAATAGAAACAGATGCTTCTGAAATAGGATTTGGAGGAATATTAAAACAAATCGATAATAATAAACAAGAATATTTAGTTAGATTCCATTCTGGAAAATGGAAAGCAGCCCAATTAAATTATGCTACAGTGGCTAAAGAAGTTCTTGCTATTGTTAAATGTGTTTTAAAATTCCAAGATGACTTATTAAACCAAGAATTTATTATCAGAACAGATTGTTCTGCTGCTAAGTTTATGTTTAACAAAGACTTTAAGCATGATGTTTCTAAACAAATGTTTGCTAGATGGCAAGCACATTTAGCTCCATTTAATTTTACAATAGAACATATTAAAGGAAAGACTAATAGTCTTCCTGACTTCTTATCAAGAGAATATCTAAATGAACACAGACATTGGTAAATTTAACTGGATTGGAGGAGAATTCTTTATAGGAGTAAGTACCTCCTCTAAAATCCCAGATTATTGGGTTGAAGATAGGATTGAAGGAGAAAGTTATTGGATGAATGGACTAAAATGGCCTGTATATAGGTTTGAATTTTGGGATGAGCCTATTGAATATAAGGCACGACTTAAAAGAATTCAGAGAATAATAAGAAAAAAGATTGAGGAGAGAAAAAAAATTATTTCGGAAATTCTTATTCAACATCCAAATGCAGACATGTCTTATCATTATCGCATAAAAAATATTTGGATAGCAAATTTGTTGTATCACCAAAAAATTGCAGGATATTATGCCGGTTAAATGAATAATCCTTTTATTGCAGGAATGCTTCCTCAAAGAGGAAGAGGCAGAAACTCCTCCAATCAGAGAGGAGGTAGATTTAGACCAGGCGAAATTATACGCCAAGGTAACAGATCATTAATTAAAGACAACATTTCCGGAATAGGAAGATACAATAAAGTCTCTGAGGAAGAAAATGAGCTCTTCCAGCAATTCCTCATATTTAAAAAGGAGCAGAAAAAAATCGCCGCCGAAGAAGTATCATCTTCTTCAGTATCTTATGCTAAAATATTGGAAGAAGAAGATGAGTTAGTAAACTATAAATTTAGTGAACATCAGGAAGTAATTATACTTCTGGAAAATGAGGATTTAAGGTGGGAAAAAGATCCATGGTATCTAATGAAAAGATATCTGGATGTGACAGCATTCACAGCAGGTTCATATAAACCAAGGGCTCATTATGAGTGTATCCTGAAAGCAATGCAAAGTGTTGAAATTACTCACACTTATTCCAATAATGGAAAAGAATTTAATTACTCAAAAGCAGTAATAAAAAAATTCATTACTGCTGTTGAATGGGGAATTAACCCATTAGGTGAAAAAGAATATATTCATCCAGAGTCTAAATCCCCAATAAAATTTAATTATTGGGACTATGTTGAAGCATTCAACAAAACTTTTCTCTATGAAAATTATAAGAGAAAACACACATGGTTTTTCAAAATTTGTCCATTAGTTTTCCAACAAGAAGTACCAAATTGGGTATTTCAATGGTGGTTAAATTATGGTCCTCCAATTTCTATACTCCCTGAAATTTTCCAGGGTTATTATACGGAATGGATCAATTGTTCGCCAAAAATTATCCAGGCGGAAAAATCACAGAAATGGATTGAAGGAATGGCCTCATTCTTCTTTTTTATGGAATTCTCACTTCCATGGATTTGGAAATGGCTACCTGAAGTAGGAATGACCTTACAAAAAATTCCTTGTATTAAAAGGAAATCTTGTTCTAAATTCTGGAGTAAATTAATGCTCATCAATCCGGAAACAAAAAAATATTTTTGTCAAGAAGCACTTGATGAAATGGAGGAAAAACTCCAAGAATACAAAGCACTCCTGGAGAAGGAAGAAAATCAGACTCCTAGCCCATTCGAGCAAATATCGCAAAGAATCAGGAGCAAGAGAGGTATTATCTCTAAAGAAACAAATGATTGAGGAATATCTCAATCAAGTCCAGAAAGACCTCAAACGAAATCTGACAGGAGCAGAGTCCCCAATGGAAACCTCTTCCAAAGATGAAGAAAATAAGTATTCTTGTTTAGCAGGGGAATCACAAGACCCATTTGAAGAATCCAACCACGAAATTATCCTTGATCAACTATTTCAGGGAATCAGGACTGCTTTGAAAGCAAAATCAAAAGTTGGGACTTCTGAATCTTCAGAAGAACAAAGGATAGATTACCACAAAAGATCCGAAGAAGAATCGGAAGAAAGTAATTTCTCCAAAATAATGAAGAAATGAAAGCAGACAGCATAATGCCGGAAGAAAACAAAGTCGAAAATTTTTGACCGAGTCAAAGCAACACGTGTCACACATACAGCAACACGTGTCATTCATGTAATACGTCTGGAGATGACTCCAGCCATGTGTCTTAATGCATAAGACACCTGTCAATCACAGACGGATTTGAAATAATACTTTCAGATCCGGCCTCCCTATAAATACCCCCTCTTAGATCATTAGAGGCAGACGGAAAAACACCCTTGTACATGTATATCACCTTCTTTGTCCCTCACTAAATAAGATTTCAGCTTTGTGTACGAGTTTACACTTCTGTAAGTTTTTTACTTTAAATTATTGTATTTATTTATTGTATTTGTATTCATTTTAATTTTGCTTTTAGCCTAATGGAAGGCTAAGTTCATACTGTTGAATTATCCATGACAACGAAGATGGCAAGGTTCTAAAAAAAAAAAAAAAAAAAAAAAAAGTATTTTAAATTTATGATAAATATACGGGGAAAATAAATGAATATGGAAAGGAGACCCTTTGGGTCGTTCCCTTAAATTATGAGGATGAAGGAAGTCTGTTTTACCACTGCTGCCCGGTTTTGCCAAAATATGGCGTTGTGTGGGCCTTTTGGTGGTGTTTTAAGACTGAATTCGTACTTATTAATTTAACGGAGCGTAAAAGGTTCCCAAATTTACTCTATTCCTATTCATTTAAATTCTCTTTATATAGATCACAATTTAAGATACTCCTTTATTTTGATCGCCTTTCGCCTACATGGTCGGATTTACATTCCGCCTACATGGTCGGATTTTTGGCGATTTTTGTATATTTTTGGTATCTCTCGTCTTCCGCCTACATGGCCGGATTTATATTCCGCCTACATGGTCGGATTTTACGGCGAGGTTTTGTATTGTATATTCCCGATCCCTCCATGGCATGTCGCCATGGCTCCTTATGGTATCAGAGCCATGTTATTGAAGTTGTATTGGATAATTCAACAGTACTTGTTTTATATATTGCTTAATATGCAATATTTATCTGTTTCAGATATAAATACTGTTAAAAATTCCAAAAAGGAAGAATATGAAATTCCTAAGAATTTAAGTCAATTAAATAAATGGACAATTCCTAAGGTAAATCCTAGATTAATTTATAATTTCGGCCGATTTGATTTTTGGAAGACAAAACAGATTGTAAAGACTAGTGAGGAATCAATAGCCCTTGATAATGAAGAAAGAGTAATAAAACTTTTAGATGCTATGGATATAGGGCATTATCAGGATGAATATAAATTTTTACATATAGGATTAGTACAAATTGCTTTTAAACCCTTAACATTAGAAGGTTTACCTGAAAGTTTTTTAGCTGCTCTTAGAGATGCAAGGAATTTAGATTGGAAAAAATCTTTGATTGGGATAATACAATCCAGCCTAGCTCACGGGCCGGTATTTTTTAATGTCTATCCGAATTTACAATTGTCCTTATCGGATGCAAATATATTAGATGCTTTAACATTAAATGTTAAAACTCATGGGTATAATTATACACCCGGATCTGAATTAATATGTGTATGTTATAGAATATATTATAAACTTCTTCATACCCTTAATCCTAACTGTAGAATACAAGATAATAAGTCATTAGAACAAACTATATTTTTTGAAACAAATTTACATAGTTCTAGAATTAATACTAGAAGGCAAATAAAATGGAGTGAAATAGAATTCCCAGAAAGTTGGATAATTGAGAAAGAAGTTCCAATTTTAAGTCATATAGAAAGTAATTATGCTAGTATTGTTCAAAATCCAGAAGGAAATGTTAGAATAGACTTTATTAATAACCAACCAAAATGTTTAAGAAGCAATTCTTCAAGATATTCTACAATATCATATTTTTCACCAGTTGAAATTATGACTCCATCTAGAGCATCCACTTCACAAAATAGAGAAGAAAATAGCCAAGAAGATATAAGAGAAAATAAAGTTGAACAAATAAGGATTCAGTCTAATAATATTGCTAAAGGGATATATAAAGATCCAAGATTAAATGAAGAATTAACTTCAGAAACAAATTTTTGTTTATAAATGAATAATTTAAATCTAATTGATTTAGAAACAGAGATCCCATTAGTAGACTATTCTAAAATAATAGATTTTAGTCCTGGATCTCTAGTTAGAAAAGAAATTCAGAAAGAATTCAAGGAAGAAAGATGGAAACCATTTAGGAAATGGTTCTTTGAAAACTTTAATATAGCAAACCAAAAAATAATCTCTCAACAATTTTATAAAGAATTAACTATAAGGAATAAAATAGTTGCTTTTGTTCCCTGGTTTCTCATCAAATATTCAGAACAATATTTAAATGTACTAGAGAGAAAGTATTTTTTAGATAATGGAAAAATTGTTAATAACATATTTCCCCCTCAACAATCATTTAAAATGAACTCGAATGAAATAGAAATTAATTTTAAAGCATTTTCAAAATTAATTGAAGATGATACCCTAATAATTACAATGGCCCAAATTAATGAGTTAATGAAAAAACAAAATTATACAAATTTGTATTTAAATATTATAGGAGAACAAATTACCGAACTAAATAAAAAAATAGATAAAATATCTAATTGGCAGCAGGAAATTAATTCTAAAAATACAGTAATTGGTGGACTAAATAAAGAAATCATAGCAAAATCATCAATCCAACCGCCTCCTGAAATTGAAGATTTCCATTTAAAACCCTTAGGAGAATTAGAAAAATTATTGGATCAAAAATTTAGGGACTTAAAATTAAACACCTTAAGTGATGACATGACAACTGAAAATAGTAGAAAAAATTTGCCAGAAGGAATAAATAAAATAGAGAAATATGCTAGGAAGCCTATGCAAACAAAATTTTATTATCCTAGGCCCACACCTCAAGACATACTATATGAGGAACAAGAGATTTATGACCAGCATAGCTATAATGGGAAACAAATTTATGAATGGAATATTGATGGTTATACAGAAAGACAAATCTACAATACTATTCACAGAATGATGATGTATAGTACTGTCTGTAAAGGAAATAATAATACAGATAAGGCTATTGCTAAAATGATTATAGCAGGTTTTACAGGACAATTAAAAGGCTGGTGGGATAATTATCTTAGCCCGATGGACAGAAATGAAATTTTGAGTACAGTCAAACCAGAAAATATGGAAGAACAAGCAGTCTATACACTTGCCATTAATATAGTAGAACATTTTACAGGGAGATGGTCCGATAATAGTGAAAATATTAGAACCCTATTACAGAATTTCCAATGTAAAACTCTAACATCCTTTAGGTTTTACAAAGATGTCTTCCTTACTAGAGTAATGGAACTCCCAGAATCCAATGATGCTCATTGGAAATCTAGATTCATCGATGGACTTCCTCACCTATTCGCTGAAAGGGTTAGGAAGAATCTCAGAAATGGAGGGGTAGCAATAAATTATAATCAATATACTTATGGGAAGTTAATTGGAACTTGCATTCAAGAAGGTTTAAATCTATGCAATGAAATTAGATTAAATAAACAAATTAAAAGACAAAATTTAACAGAGAAGAAACAACTAGGAGAATTTTGTGCTCAATTTGGAATAGAAATGATGCCGTCAGATAGACAAAAAATTCCCAAATATAGGACCCCAGAGGGAAAAAAGAAAAGACATAAAAAACGGAGTGATAGAAAAGAAAAAAATAAACAAAGAAACATAACCAGAAAAGATGAATGGAAAACTAAAAATAATGTAACAAAAAAGATAAGAAGATGTTACATTTGCGGTGAAACAGACCACCTTGCAAATAGATGTAGAAATAAAAGAGCTAAAAGATTAAAAAAGAAGATTAATAGTCTTAAATTAGAAGACCAAGAAAAAGAAAATATAATAAATACAATATTTCTGAAGGAAAAGAATCTTCCGAATCTGAAGAATTAGAAGAAAATAATCAAGATGAATTAGGAAATATAGAAGAGAATCCTGAGAATTTATCAACCTCGGATGAATCAAATGAAGAAGAAGATTCTTCTTGTCCATGTAAACAAGGGACTAATGAAGAAGAATCAGATGATGAATTTTATGAATTAATGGCACAATTCAAAGATTTGTCAACAGTAAATGTCCTTACAGATAATCATATAGTTGAGTTGCTCAGGGAAATTAAGGACCCTGAAATAAGAAATATTATCCTTAGTAAAATGGATAACAATAGAGGTTCATCTTCTGAGTCAAATCAGACATATGAAAACTTAATTAGTAAACCATTTGAACCCTATACAATTACTGAAGTTAAAAAAATACTCAGAGAAAAACAAACCATTAAAGATAACCCTTCCACTGCAGAAGATCTAAAATTAGAAGTTGAAAAAATTAAAAGAAGAAATAAAAAATATTAAGAAATATAATCAGACTCTTACTACTAGAATAGAAATATTAGAAATAGACAAAAATAACAAATTCATTGAATTAAGTAAAGAGAAAATTGAGGATAATTTCCTATCTACATTAGAGGTAGTGACCAGTCAAAAATGGAATATAAAGATTGACTTATTGATAAGTAATAATTTTAGAAAAACATTTACTGCTCTAGTAGATAGTGGGGCAGATATTAATTGTATAAAAGAAGGATTAATACCAACCAAATACTTTGAAAAAACAACTCATTCATTATCCTCTGCCAATGGGCAAAAATTAAACATAAGTTTTTAAAATCCCAAAAGCTTATATATGTAATAATAAAAAATGTATCCCTATGAGTTTCCTACTAATTAAGGATTTAA
This sequence comes from Sesamum alatum, assembly GCA_034509735.1. Classification (NCBI taxonomy): domain Eukaryota; kingdom Viridiplantae; phylum Streptophyta; class Magnoliopsida; order Lamiales; family Pedaliaceae; genus Sesamum; species Sesamum alatum. The sequence goes on along the minus strand of JACGWO010000011.1, from coordinate 24,151,797 downwards.
CAAATGATATAATCTTAGGAACACCCTTTCTAAAAAAGATTTTCCCAATAAAAACATTAATGACAAAGGTGTAATAGGAACATTTGAAGATGAGATAATAAAATTTGAATTTATTACTCAACCAATGGATAAAGTTATTAATGAAATAAGAGATTTAATAATTTCTAAAACAAATCAAATCTGTTTCATAAAAGAAGAAATCAATTCTTTACAGATAGATGAATTACTTCAAAATCCAAAATTACAAGCAAAAATTAAAATGGTTCAAAATAAATTCGAACTTGAGACATGTAATGAACACCCTAATGCATTTTGGCATAGAAAGAAACATATTGTAAGCCTCCCATATGAAAATGAGTTTTTAGAAAAAAATATTCCCACTAAGGCGAGACCTTGTCAGATGAATTCCGAATATCTAGAGTTATGCAAAGAGGAGATTAAGGGATTAGTAGATAAAAAACTAATTAGATCCTCTAAATCACCTTGGTCATGTACTGCTTTTTATGTTAATAAACATGCAGAACAGGAAAGAGGGAGACCTAGACTTGTTATCAATTATAAGCCCCTCAATAAAGTTTTAAAATGGATAAGGTATCCAATCCCCAATAAAAAAAGATCTTTTAGATTGATTGCATAAGGCAATAATTTTTTCAAAATTTGACTTAAAATCAGGATATTGGCAGATTCAGATAAGTGAATCAGATAGATATAAAACTGCATTTACAGTTCCTTTTGGCCATTATGAGTGAATGTTATGCCTTTTGGTCTGAAAAATGCACCTTCAGAATTCCAAAATATCATGAATGATATTTTTAACCAATTCTCGAACTTTATTATTGTTTATATTGATGACATCTTAGTCTTCTCCAATAACATAGAAGACCACTTTAAACATTTAGAAATGTTTAAAACGATAGTCATTCAAAAATGGATTAGTAATATCTAAACCAAAAATGAGTATCTTCCAAACTAAGATAAGATTTTTAGGTCACAATATCGAAAAAGGAGAAATAATTCCCATTAACAGATGCATAGAATTTGCAGATAAATTTCCGGATAAAATTATTGATAGAACTCAATTACAGAGATTTTTAGGAAGCCTAAATTATATAGCTCCATATTACAAAAATCTTGCACAAGACACAGCATTATTATATGATAGGCTCAAGAAAAATCCATTGGAATGGACAGAAGATCACACTAAAGCAGTTAGGCTAATAAAACAGAAGGTTAAATCATTACCATGTCTAACACTAGCAAATCCTAATTGGAAGAAAATAATAGAAACAGATGCTTCTGAAATAGGATTTGGAGGAATATTAAAACAAATCGATAATAATAAACAAGAATATTTAGTTAGATTCCATTCTGGAAAATGGAAAGCAGCCCAATTAAATTATGCTACAGTGGCTAAAGAAGTTCTTGCTATTGTTAAATGTGTTTTAAAATTCCAAGATGACTTATTAAACCAAGAATTTATTATCAGAACAGATTGTTCTGCTGCTAAGTTTATGTTTAACAAAGACTTTAAGCATGATGTTTCTAAACAAATGTTTGCTAGATGGCAAGCACATTTAGCTCCATTTAATTTTACAATAGAACATAGTAAAGGAAAGACTAATAGTCTTCCTGACTTCTTATCAAGAGAATATCTAAATGAACACAGACATTGGTAAATTTAACTGGATTGGAGGAGAATTCTTTATAGGAGTAAGTACCCTCCTCTAAAATCCCAGATTATTGGGTTGAAGATAGGATTGAAGGAGAAAGTTATTGGATGAATGGACTAAAATGGCCTGTATATAGGTTTGAATTTTGGGATGAGCCTATTGAATATAAGGCACGACTTAAAAGAATTCAGAGAATAATAAGAAAAAAGATTGAGGAGAGAAAAAAAATTATTTCGGAAATTCTTATTCAACATCCAAATGCAGACATGTCTTATCATTATCGCATAAAAAATATTTGGATAGCAAATTTGTTGTATCACCAAAAAATTGCAGGATATTATGCCGGTTAAATGAATAATCCTTTTATTGCAGGAATGCTTCCTCAAAGAGGAAGAGGCAGAAACTCCTCCAATCAGAGAGGAGGTAGATTTAGACCAGGCGAAATTATACGCCAAGGTAACAGATCATTAATTAAAGACAACATTTCCGGAATAGGAAGATACAATAAAGTCTCTGAGGAAGAAAATGAGCTCTTCCAGCAATTCCTCATATTTAAAAAGGAGCAGAAAAAAATCGCCGCCGAAGAAGTATCATCTTCTTCAGTATCTTATGCTAAAATATTGGAAGAAGAAGATGAGTTAGTAAACTATAAATTTAGTGAACATCAGGAAGTAATTATACTTCTGGAAAATGAGGATTTAAGGTGGGAAAAAGATCCATGGTATCTAATGAAAAGATATCTGGATGTGACAGCATTCACAGCAGGTTCATATAAACCAAGGGCTCATTATGAGTGTATCCTGAAAGCAATGCAAAGTGTTGAAATTACTCACACTTATTCCAATAATGGAAAAGAATTTAATTACTCAAAAGCAGTAATAAAAAAATTCATTACTGCTGTTGAATGGGGAATTAACCCATTAGGTGAAAAAGAATATATTCATCCAGAGTCTAAATCCCCAATAAAATTTAATTATTGGGACTATGTTGAAGCATTCAACAAAACTTTTCTCTATGAAAATTATAAGAGAAAACACACATGGTTTTTCAAAATTTGTCCATTAGTTTTCCAACAAGAAGTACCAAATTGGGTATTTCAATGGTGGTTAAATTATGGTCCTCCAATTTCTATACTCCCTGAAATTTTCCAGGGTTATTATACGGAATGGATCAATTGTTCGCCAAAAATTATCCAGGCGGAAAAAATCACAGAAATGGATTGAAGGAATGGCCTCATTCTTCTTTTTTATGGAATTCTCACTTCCATGGATTTGGAAATGGCTACCTGAAGTAGGAATGACCTTACAAAAAATTCCTTGTATTAAAAGGAAATCTTGTTCTAAATTCTGGAGTAAATTAATGCTCATCAATCCGGAAACAAAAAAAATATTTTTGTCAAGAAGCACTTGATGAAATGGAGGAAAAACTCCAAGAATACAAAGCACTCCTGGAGAAGGAAGAAAATCAGACTCCTAGCCCATTCGAGCAAATATCGCAAAGAATCAGGAGCAAGAGAGGTATTATCTCTAAAGAACAAATGATTGAGGAATATCTCAATCAAGTCCAGAAAGACCTCAAACGAAATCTGACAGGAGCAGAGTCCCCAATGGAAACCTCTTCCAAAGATGAAGAAAATAAGTATTCTTGTTTAGCAGGGGAATCACAAGACCCATTTGAAGAATCCAACCACGAAATTATCCTTGATCAACTATTTCAGGGAATCAGGACTGCTTTGAAAGCAAAATCAAAAGTTGGGACTTCTGAATCTTCAGAAGAACAAAGGATAGATTACCACAAAAGATCCGAAGAAGAATCGGAAGAAAGTAATTTCTCCAAAATAATGAAGAAATGAAAGCAGACAGCATAATGCCGGAAGAAAACAAAGTCGAAAATTTTTGACCGAGTCAAAGCAACACGTGTCACACATACAGCAACACGTGTCATTCATGTAATACGTCTGGAGATGACTCCAGCCATGTGTCTTAATGCATAAGACACCTGTCAATCACAGACGGATTTGAAATAATACTTTCAGATCCGGCCCTCCCTATAAATACCCCCTCTTAGATCATTAGAGGCAGACGGAAAAAACACCCTTGTACATGTATATCACCTTCTTTGTCCTCACTAAATAAGATTTCAGCTTTGTGTACGAGTTTACACTTCTGTAAGTTTTTTACTTTAAATTATTGTATTTATTTATTGTATTTGTATTCATTTTAATTTTGCTTTTAGCCTAATGGAAAGGCTAAGTTCATACTGTTGAATTATCCATGACAACGAAGATGGCAAGGTTCTAAAAAAAAAAAAAAAAAAAAAAAAAAGTATTTTAAATTTTATGATAAATATACGGGGAAAATAAATGAATATGGAAAGGAGACCCTTTGGGTCGTTCCTTAAATTATGAGGATGAAGGAAGTCTGTTTTACCACTGCTGCCCGGTTTTGCCAAATATGGCGTTGTGTGGGCCTTTTGGTGGTGTTTTAAGACTGAATTCGTACTTATTAATTTAACGGAGCGTAAAAAGGTTCCCAAATTTACTCTATTCCTATTCATTTAAATTCTCTTTATATAGATCACAATTTAAGATACTCCTTTATTTTGATCGCCTTTCGCCTACATGGTCGGATTTACATTCCGCCTACATGGTCGGATTTTTGGCGATTTTTGTATATTTTTGGTATCTCTCGTCTTCCGCCTACATGGCCGGATTTATATTCCGCCTACATGGTCGGATTTTACGGCGAGGTTTTGTATTGTATATTCCCGATCCCTCCATGGCATGTTAAGATTTGTTAATTTAAAAAAATATAAGAAATTACACATAAATATTAAAATATAACATAAAAATTTATACGTGTTATATTAAAAACATATTATAACTTACTGAATTATTTGATTAATTTTGTTGATTTCTTTCTTCTTCTTCTTATTATTATCATCATCATTTTTAAATTAATTCATAAGTTAATTATTAGGACTTGTCAATTTAAAATATTATAAGAGGTTATAAATAGATATTAAAATATAACATAAAATTTATTATTATTATTATTACTATTATTACTATTACTATTATTATTATTATTATTATTATTATTATCATCATCATCATCATCATCATCATCATCATCATATTATTATTATTATTATTATTATTATTATTATTATTACAATCTTTAGATTAATTCATGGGAATCACTAAGTTTTGATCAAATTTATAAGTAAAACTTATGGATTGTATAATGTATATTATGTATTTTGTCAATTTAAAAAGTATAAGAGGTTATAAATAGATATTAAAATACAACATAAAATTTATATGTGTCATCTTAAATAATTATTTTAAAAAAATATATAATTTACTAAATTATTAATTAAGTTTTATTTTTATAAAAACTATAAAAGTTAAATGTATAAATAAAAGTACCATAGTTTATTATTATCTAAAATAAAATGTATGATATTGATTAATAATTACAATATATGGCCAATTTTGAGTATGAAATTAATAAAGTATTGAATATAAAATTAAACATATAAAAATTTTAAAAAATATAAAAATATATAAAAAAAAAAAGGGAAAAGCTCGCGAACGGCTCGCGAGCTTAACGAACAGGCTATATTGAGCTCAAGTCGAGCTCAAAATCAAGCCAGCTCGCGAAGCTCGCGAGCCGGCTTGACTCGCCTGCCATCCCTAGCCTTGGTTGCATGAGTTTTTTCAAGCTTTCTTTTATTTTTTTTGGGCCTCATCCCCTCCCACACGGCTGTTGCGACGGCGGGCCGAAGAACCTTCATGGGCCGACAATTACTCTTGGTTAAGCACGCTTTGAGTATGAACAGGCAGGCCTCTTCTATTTTGGGCTTGCAATTTCTCATGGATTGCAGGGGCCCTCTGTTTGGACCATTTAACTGGACGGGATGAACAAACCATGGTTAAGGGTGTACATGGAGCTTTGGACTTGAAATATGTGGATCTTAGGCTTGGGCCGCATCTTATTCTCATGGTCAAAGTCAAATGAAGAATGGATTACAATTCTTTTGGACTATAAATTGTGACTTACATATGGGCTCAATTTTTTGGGGCATTTTAGTTATGCATTTCTTCTTTTCTTTTTCTTTTGAATTGTTTTTGTGATGAATTCTATAAATCGCCATTTTGATTTTATGGGGTGAAATGGGGAAAAAAAATGAAGAAATAAACTATAAAAATTCATTTTTTTTTACAGATAACCTTTTTTATTCACGATTCTTTCCATAAATAAGTTAAAAATGTCTAAAATTGATAAATAAAAGACTCAAAAGTATATTCCATAAATAAGTTTTCCAGAGAACCTCCAGCATACAACATATAGCTAGTATATCCTATATGCTGGAGCTGAGCATCTGGAATTTATTTTTGAAGGTCTTATTTATCAATTATAGACATTTTTAACTTATTGATGGAAAGAATCGTGAAGAAAAAAGGTTCACTACAAAAAATATGAATTTTTAATAGCATATTTCTTCATTTTCCTCCCATTTTACCCCATGCTGGAAGCAAATAGATGCGCTGAGCATCTGGAATATATTTTTGAGGCTCTTATTTATGGACTATAGACATTTTTAACTTATTGATGGAAAGAATCGTGAAAAAAAAGGTTCTCTGTAAAAAATATGAGTTTCTATAGTTTATTTCTTCATTTTTCTCCCATTTAACTCATGTTGGAGGCATATTATGTGCTGAACATCTGAAATATATTTTCGAGGGCCTTATTTATCAATTATAGACAGTCTTACATTATTGATGAAAAGAATCGTGAAAAAGAAAGGTTCTCTGTAAAATGTACGAGTTTTTATAGTTTATTCTTCATTTTTCCTTCATTTCACCCCATGCTGGAGGCATATTGATGTGCCGAGCATTTGAAATATATTTTCGAGGCTCTTATTTATCAATTATAGACATTTTTAACTTATTAATGGAAAGAATTATGAAGAAAAAAGGTTCTCTATAAAAGAATACGAAGTTTTTATAGCATATTTAGGGTTTAGGGTTGGGTTTTAGGGTTCAGGTTTTTTTTTTTCTTTTAAAGGGGGGAATTTTCGGGATCCCCATCCCGTCTTAATTAAATCAAAATAGCATGTACATAATGTTTGTACAATAGACAAAATCCTACACTAATTCAAAATATACAAAATGTTGGCAGCCCAAAAATATAAAATTTGAGTTCATGTAGCTTGCAAAATGTAGGTGAAGTCCACAGATTCAGCCCATGGGTTTCTGACAAAATGGCTCGGCCCAATTGATTGAAGTGGCTTGCACATGCGGAGAAGCCCGAAACAGCAGCAGGGGGATGGATCAGCCCGCTGCAGCAGCCCAGCGAGAAAAGTGTCGGCAGCGGCCCAGTGAGACACGAAAATAGGCCCAATCAGTTGGCCTTCTAGACGGATGGCCCAAAATGTGCGGTCCAGCGATGTGCGGCCCAATTGAAGCAGCAATTTGATCCAGTGGTATTAGATGGCTGAAATGGCCTGTTACAAGGTGGCCCAAAACAAGAAGGCCTCAAACAAATTGAAGGAATCCAACCAAATTTCATTTTTCAAACAAAAAGCCCATAGTCTGTTAAATAAAAACCCAAGGAGGATAAATAAGTCCCATGAACAGAAATTGATTCAAGACAGATAAGTCCACAAAAATCAAAGGAAAATGGCAGCCCAAATCCAATCAGAAAAATCGAATAAAAAACTGAAGGATGGGAAAATCACAGCAAAATGATTCCTGAATAATATACTCTTCCAAAAAAACACTTTCTTTTCCACTGTTTTCTGTTTTTTGATTTTTGATTTTTTTTTTTGCAAGAGCAGACGTTTATATATGAAAGGGAATGTATTTACAAAAGCCCGCAAGGCAATTTCTAACCAAAATGTCATAAACCATACCACACAGCTGTCTTCGAATGTTAGTCATCGACTTTTGCAAGCTAATCTGAAGCTGAAGTTGGTGCACAAAGAGTCAGGTCAACAATATTTTTGAACTCGTGAAAGCTCATCAAGCACGTAGCAAACGGGACCTATCAGTTGCTTTCTCTAATGCTTTCAACCTGTTAGCTTCCATGCGAGCCTTTTGTTCGTCTGACATTTGATTTTGATTAGAACTTCCAGCGTTGTTGTCTGGTCTCTGAGTTGTAACCTCGTTAACCCCAGATGTATGAGCAACAATGTCTCTGACTTGCGCAGGCTGAGAAGTCTCTTCAGTGGCTTTTACTGAGATGCCTTGAGGCATGTCTTCCGAGAATTATCCGCACCTTCCTTTTGCAGATCATTTTCCTCAAAATGATTTGGCAAGTCTATGCTCCCTTGTTCATCAATTGATTGTTCAACTTTAGGCTCATGCAGCCTTGTAGGGTCCTCTCCATTGGCAACTCTTTCTTGCAGTTGTCTGAGATAAATCTTCACACGCTTTGTAGCACCCACTTGTTCCACCTCATGACCGCGGTCGTGGCACTTCAAAGCCCGCGGAAATTAGCGGAGGATGTACCCAATGCCTGCATTGGAGAGGAGGAGATCGGGCGTCAGCTTAGGTCTAGTTTTTCTCTGGGCATTCTGCTTCGGCTTCTGCGGAGCGAGAGGTGGCCTCGACCTGGTGTCTGAATTGAACTCGGAATTGGGCGGAAGAGGTGGGTTGTTGTCGGTGGAGGAGGAGGGGTTAGGCTTCAGAGCGGAAGGGCAGTCGCAGGACCAGTGGCCGGGGCGGCCGCACTTGTACCACCCAGTTGGGCTCCGCCGCCACCCTTGTTCATTCTGTCTGTGTGTGGGAAGGCAGGGTTTCAGGGTTCAGGGTTTAGGGGTTTTTTTTTTTTTTTTTTTTTTTTCCGGTAAACACCACCTAAGCGGGAATTTATTGATAATCCAAAAATAGTTCTTGTACAATTCTAAAATCAGTAAACGAGGAGAACTTGCTCCATTTACAACACACAATTTCTATCTAAGAAAGCAATAGATCTCTCTTTGAACAAATCATTATGAATACTTGCTCCCTATACAAAAAAATGCACTACTGCAAGAGAAATCCTTCAGCACACTCCATCTCGTAGTTCCATCTTCAGGAATATCTTGGGCAGATTGATCAGCCACCAATCCCTTTAAGCTTCAAAACCCGCTGTAGGTCTCTGTATTGTGGAGCAACCGGATAAAAATACATTGTGAATTTTGCAACCCCCTGCTCCTTGGATAGATCATTTAGTCTTCCATTTAGTCTGAATTCTGAGTAATGTCACCACCTCCATTATTACTGAAATTGCTTCTCTTTTGTTCCTTTTAGGCTCAATTAGCCTTAGTCTGAATTCCTAATGTATATTTGAATGCACCAGTGCTGTTGAAATTGGCTGCTATGTCATCGCTGAAGATTAGAATGTTGAATTCCCCTTTCGTGAGCAAAGGTTCAGGGTTTAGGGTTTCTTTTTTTTTTTTTTTAGCTTTTAGAATTTATCTAAAATTATAAAGTAATAACAACATTTCCCAACAAAATTCAAATTACACAAACATGCTCAAAATTCCCAAAACCACTGACGATTTTTCTCATACTACCAAACATCACTCAGAATCACCCTAAAAGATCATCCTCCATTCTCAAATACTCCCAATATCCGCATGTCGATGCACCACAATCCCATTAGGATCCATCTTCCAGCAATCCACCATGCTCTTTGCTGCATCCCCAAATCCCAACGGCACATCCGATATTGAGAAAACCACCACCCCATCATTCACCTGAATGTTCTCCGTAATCCTCCTCACCCCACCTTTCAACACACTGTTCCCGTACAAAAAAACTCATTTCCGAAGTGGGCTTGAGCCAAACTTTATGCTTCGCATTCGCAGCCAAAAGATTCAAGCTCTGAATTGTCAGGAAAAATTTCCCAGCTTTCGTGAATTTACCGATTTGGGTTCCGAGCGAGACTAACTTGTCGCGCTTGACGTTGGTTGCCCTTTTGATTAGGGATTCGGAGACGTAGTAGACCCGGTTCTTCTGGAGGCGAAAGCAATAGCGTTCGGGGTTCGCGTTGGGCCCTTCGTGCGACCGAGACTCCAAGACGATGTTCTTGAGATTGCTTTCAACGAATTTGTGGAGGTTGTTGAAGACGAGGGTTGTCTCTTTCTCGTCGAGAGGTCTCATGGCTCTCTCTAGGGTTTTTTCGCTTTGGGGAATTCAACCTAGTTTTTAGGGTTCAGGGTTCAGGGTTTAGGGTTTAGGGTTAGGGTTTAGGGTTAGGGTTTAGGGTTATAGGATTTTTATTTTTAGTAAACAAACATGCATGCTCATCATTATGTAGATCAATCAATACATGAGACTCAAAGTTCACCTTGTAAGGGAAGGAGGAGGCCACAATGATAGCAAGAACAACAATGCGAAATACCACTGGACAAACACAACAAGATCTTCATTGAGCATTGTCTTAAAATGCTGGCCAATTTATTTTTCACTTCAGCAAAAAGTCTTCTCCATTATTGCTTCTTCCGAACGCTTTGTGGGGGTTGAACCAGCTGAGCTGTTTCTCTCCTCATACCCTCGGTTGGGCGGGTGTGAGATTGTGATAGCAACAAGATCGTTCCCTTTGGCCATTTCTGCCGACCACTGAACATCAACAGTCTCAATAAACGGCTGAAACAGTGTCAATCTAGAGTACTTGTGCCCGCCCCAACATCGTCCTCGAGCAGGGGGTGCACCAACGCAACCGCCCTCATAACAGCATACGCAAACCTAAGCTCTTCAATCTTAGGATTTCTAAACTCAAGCTCACCAGACGAAGTGCAACGAACAACATCAAAAACCGGAAACCGATCTTCACCTGACTTCTCCAATGATAATGACTTCATCATTCGTTTATTAGATAGAAACATTAGAGACTCCACCTCGTACGTCACCCTCAGAAGCTCAACATTAGGAACCCTAATTGTCTCCCTAGACCCTGTGGCTTTCCTAGCATCATCTTCAAACGAGAACATATAAATCCCCAAATCCCCACCATCCCCACCAATGAACTGTGTACAGGGAAAGGGTTGCTTCCTACCATACCAATCCAATTCTTTCCCACCTTAACACCAAAAAGATGCGCCGGGCGCAAACGCCTCCAGGGATCAGTTCTATACAAAGAAGCAGCAGCTTTATATAGTGACTTAACAAAAGGAGGGCTAATCCCATCTATCTTCATTAGGCATGTTCCAGGATCCAGGGCCAAGTCCAGGACCAGACCCGAACTGTTTTGAAATCTAGAGAACAAGTCCTTCAAATGCACATCCATTTTAATATCAGACGCTCCCCATAAATAGATCCATCTTTTATCCCCTCACAGAGCCCACAATCCACACTGTCACAGGTTTTTGGAGAGGAATTTGCATTTCTGTTGTCTAAATTTGAAAGAAGAAGGCCAATGTCGGTCAAAATTCGTCAAGACATTACGGTTTAGGGTTATAGGGTTTAGGATTTTAGGGTTTAGGGTTTGGGGTATAGGGTTTGGGGTTTGGGGTTTTAGGTTTTAGGGTTTTGGGTTTTGGGTTTTAGGGTTTAGGGTTTAGGGTTTAGAGTTTGGGGTTCAGGGTTGAGGGTTTTTTATAGAACACAACAGATGTAACAAATACTAAAGCGCATGAGTGTTAGAACACAAAAGATATTGGCAAGAACACTGTATTGAACAGAACACATGAAACAGAGCAAGAATTACATTTGCATCTCATATAAAAATCTGTAGATGTTTCAATAGAAAAAAATATATATTATATATATGAATGCGAACTAATTATGTTTGTATCTGGAAGAAATCAGGCAACAGTCTTGAGTTTCTTGGCGATCCCGAGAATGTACTTCCCTTGGTGGAAAGCCTGCTGCAGTTCAATCTCAGACGGTTGTCTCGAACCATCGCCAGCAAATGTTCCCGCTCCATAAGGGCTTCCACCTTTTACTTTTTCGATTTGAAACATGCCCGCTCCGAAGGTGTATCCGATGGGCACAAAGATTATTCCGTGGTGAACTAGCTGAGTTATAGCCGTCAAGGGTGTAGTTTCTTGGCCACCGCCTTGACATCCAGTGCTGTAGAAGATCCCGGCAGGCTTGCCGGCTAGTTGCTGTGTCCTCCACAGGCCTCCGGTTGCATCAAGGAATGCTTTGAATTGGGCAGCCTTCATACCAAACCTTGTTGGGAAGCCAAATATGAAGTCGTCAGCCTCAGCAAGTTCGTTAGGTGTGATGACGGGAATATCAGTCTTTGGAGGTGCGCTCATTTTCGTGAGAACCTCATCTGGTAGTGTTTCAGGGACCTGCCACAGTTTGGCCTCAACTCCTTCGACAGATGCAACTCCCTTCTTTATCTCTTCAGCTAGTTTCGCCACATGTCCATACATAGAATAGTACACAATGTAGACTTTGGTGGCCATTGACAATGCAAATACTCTCTTTTCTACCGCTTTTCAAAAGTGGGAAAGAATGTGTTATGCTTCCACTAGTAATCATGATTTAATGACTCTTTTAACTCCAATTAATTAAACCTAATTGCTCAATTCAGGGAAGACACGACGTCGTCGCTGTTTGAATTGGTTCAGGGTTTATGGTTTAGAATTAATTTGCCAAATATATCAAGCAAGGACTCTCTTACGCCTTTCTGGAAATCGGAAACAAAAGTAATTTGCTCTGATGTTGAGAGAGCATATTTTAGTTGTGATCAGCCAAATAGACCTGACTCTACTGGCTCATGAGCAAGATATCAAGCACATAGTTAGTGTCTACATTTATATTAACATGGTTGAGCTCAAAAAGAGTATGATACAACAGGATGACTCAGCAAACAATAGGAATTCCACATCATACACATTCCCAACATCCCGGGACGCGTCATATTGAAAATTTTCTAACAAACTCTTTCTAGATCCGCGATGACCAACTTGGCAACAACAATAACAAACTCCCCAGATTTCAGGTTGACTATGGGCATGACTCCTTCAAACAATCATGTATAAACGCTAGATAGGTCAAATCTCAATCTATTTTTTTTTTTAAGTTAACTCACACACGCAACTTTCAAACGGTGTATCACTTGCAGCAATTAACCTCAGGATTCTACTCCTAACCATCCTTTAATAGAGGCTATATTGTAGTATAGTGGCAATTTAATTTATTCACACTCTCACACTTTTTGCTCTCGATCAGCAAGACTACAAGCTCCTTGTTCATGTTTCGCGCTTCAGGCGCTTATTTTCACCCACATTTCAACATTTTATCACTTCACATTGATTATTACACCATATTCTTTAATTATTTCTAAATTTTTCTTGTCTTATTTTTAGTAACACATATACCGACTTAAGTATCGGAGTATCAACCCCTATTTTGCAAGTTAGTCCTCCCTTGATCGTAGGATATTTTTGAAAATCATTTGACTCGGGCGTTGGAAAAAGTTTTCAACAATCGTCGTACGTGTACAGTTTTGAAAATACAATCAGATTTAAACAAACAGTTTTGAAAATAAAATTCGCAAAACAAACACGGTGGAACAAATAGTAAAACTGTTAGATATGTTGTTATTACATAAACATAAATCGAAAACTTATAAGAGAGTTGTATCATAACAACTCTCGGTCCAAAGCATAAAAACCAACCCGAATCACATAATTGTTTCTATTTGCCTTGAAGAAATTATACGTGTCGTAATCTTGTGCACCGGGTACCATACAACTTCTTACAAAATAAGACAATTCTTGTTCTTACAGTACTGCACTATAGTGAAAAACACCTCAAACAATACTCAATTGCCTTGTTAGAAACTGAGCACAAAGCTAAGATTTTTGGAGAGGAAAAATTGGAGAGAGAGGATTTTTCTTCTGAAATGTTATTTCATATTTTGGTGTGCTGTTTGAAGCGAGTGTCAACAGCCTTTTGTAGGCTTCAACACCATCCCCATTAAACTCTATTGTAATACTAAGCAGAAACGCCCAAATAAATGCAGACAGTTTCAGGTATGAATTTAAATACAGAATTAAAACTGACACTTAAAATTTCAGCAAACGGGCAGAATTTAAGAGAAAATATCAGTAGTTTCAGGTTTTAAAACCTGATTTAAAACCATTAAAAATGTTTTGACTGAAAGAATATTTTTAAATCCATTTTTCTGTTTTAATTCAAATAACATTAAATGGTTTTTGCTGTACAAAGATATCTATATATATATATATATAGCAAAACGATAATTGACTACAATTGAGCTAATTTTGACCAAATTCTGAATTCCTAGAATTTTGAATTTTTTAATTACTAAAATAAAATTGATTGGTTTAATTTTAGTATCTTTTTTTTTAAAAAAAATAACACTTAACAAACTAAATCCCAAAATTTTTGCATGAAATTAGAAAAATCCTCATGAAGATATCCCAATAGTACTCCCTCTTAGAATTGCATCCAATTCAAATACTTAAAAATTATGTCGAATATCAATATAAATATCAGTTGAACTTATGGAATAACAAAAAATGTGAATCCATTATGCAATACTAATCATTTTCTGTTGTGCTCAAGCTCTACGCCTTTGAATGCGTGAATGGAGGTTTTCTTTCGATATTGGTCAGCTATATAATTTATATTAATTTTCTTGCAATATTGTAGCAAATTGATTTTGCATATGATCATCATGTTTTGTTTTTTTCTTTTTCTATTATTCGGCTTCATCTCTTTATTATTAGAAATTTTCTTTTTATATGTTATGTTTTTCTCTTTTGATATTCTTTGGATGTGATGGTTTATCCCATAAATTTATTATTTTGATTCATCGTTTATTTTATTACAGTTTACACTCACACAAATTATTCATTTGTCAAATGTTTTTTTGAAAATAAATTTTTTTAGTACTTCAATTGTTTATTATCATGTGCTCTAATTTTACTTTCATATATTAGTTTTGAGTAATTTTTTTATTTTTGATTACTTTATTGAAATTTATATTTTCTTCAATTATTTGTGTGATTTGATGTATTCACTCATTGCATTTTTATTTGCATAGTTTGATTGTTTCGATTTGTATGATGTCCTTCTTAGGTTTTTTTTTTGTATTATTCTATTTAATTTGCATTTAGTTTTTAATTCTGTTTAAATATTTAACCTTTTTAAATTTTTATACACCAACTCTTTTATATATATATATATATTGTAGTTTCATCCATTGATTTTTTTATTTAATAGTTTACTTAGTTGTTCTTTTTCATTTTTTTATTAAATTATTTTTGTTTTTTTTCTACAAGGAACAAACTTATTTATTATTAATAGCTATAAATTTTGTTTAACATATATTTGTATGATTCTACTTAATCTGACATTTAGTATTTATTTATATTAATATTTACCCTTTCGTATCTCTTTATACATCAATTCTTTTTTATATATTATAATTTCATCCATTAAATTTTGTTGTTCTTTTTCAGATTTCATTTATTTTTATTTGTCTACTAATGATGTTTTACAAGATGAAAAGAATCACCTGATTTTAACTATAATGTAATTGGTTTCTCGAACTATCTAATATGATTCTATTAAATCTATGATCATATTCTTTGTAAATATTTACATTTAAATGAAAATACATGTATTTTCATGTGTGCGTAATTCAAGCTCTTTTTTCAGGAAAAAAAATCTACATATGGTCGTTTGAATTTTATTTCCTTCTTTTATATATTTTAATTTGATTGAAAATTTTGTAGATATGCGTTAAATTAATAATTAATGCAGAGGTTAATTCATTTTCTTATATATCTTAAGTATTATTATTTTCAATTATTCATTTGGGGTTTTACTTCAAGTTTAAAAGATGTACAACACTTTCTTTTGATTTTGTATTCTTTTTATTTATTTATTTTTTTTTGTGTTTAAAGACATGATAATCAGACTTTTTTTTTCAATTAATATTTGTATGCATATATGGTTATCATTCAGAATTAACATAATATTTTGATAATTAATATTTTGAGTTTTCTCATCACTAATTTTTCTTCTTTATCCCCTCATTGGTTTATTCAACAACCAATTATCTACTTTATTTTGACAAGATACATCTTTCTAAAATTTTGGATTATTTAATTATAATGAAAGTTTTTATTGGCTACAGTTACAATTTTTTAGTGTTAGAATAATTTATTTACTCCCTTAATTCATGCATAATTTACACATATCCCTCAATTTATGGAAATTAGTTGGAGGATATAAAGATTTCAAAAAAAAGTATATATCTTTATTTAAATCTTTAAGGAAGAATTATTATAACAACCAAAAAATCAACTTTCATCTCCATCATCTGTCATCATTTCAAAAAACCATACTATATAGTTTTATTTGGAACACAATTACATTGGTTAATTTTATTTCTTAATTTTAATTTCAAAAATTATTTTTTTAACTATATTTGTTTATCTGTCGTAAAACTTTTATAAAATTTAAATTATGAACTTTGAGATGTCTAATCTTTTTATTTAATTCATTCTACGAAACAACTAAATAATCACTAATAATACAATAATTTTGAAATATTAAAAACAAATATTATTTTTAAAATTTTTATTTATATATGAGAGATCATTATTGATAAAATTTTCAAATCAAATTTAATTAACTTGCACACTTTTCTGGAGAAAAGAAAAATTGTTCAATTTTTGGAAACAAATTATAACATTATAAAACACTTTCGTTTTTCTGAATGGTCGAGCTAAACAAAAAAAAAAAAGAAAATAAAAACCTCAAAGTTCAATAAATTTTATAAAGGTTTTGCAACATATATATAAATGCGGTGAAAAGAAAACTACTTGTTAATTAAATTGTAATAAATAAAAGATTTTGTTAATGAAAAAAGATCATGGTTATTTACTCATTCATTTGATAAATTGGTTAAATGTAGACACCCCCAATGTTTTAGGGTCTTTGAATTTTTATTTTTATTTTTTTTATATATATCCAAACACTCAACATTTGCATTTTGTAGTACTTTTTCTTTTTCTTCACTTTCAGGGGAATAAAAAGGGAATATTTCGATTTTTGAACACGGACGCTTTACGGTGAACTTAAAGCTAGATAAAATTATATTTTGATACCCCAATCTAAGAAAAATAATAAATAAATAAACCAAAAATTCAAGAACATATTTTTCTTCATCCGCCATTGCCAGCCAACAACCACCTTCAGTCGCTGCACCACCACCTTCGTGCCTAAGACCGCCGTCATCCACCCCTTTTGCTCACCAAGACCCAATCATAGTCTTCTTCTTCATCTGCCATTGCCAGTTGATGAAGAACACTAGATCCACCACCATTTTCAATGGATGAAGAAGACCAAAAGCTACCCAAACCCAAATCAAGGAGACCCTAAGAAAAAGATATCCATTGTTCGAAAATAGTAATTAAGACCCTACCACAAGTGTTGCAACTCACAATTCCTTTTCATCTTGCATACTAGAACAACCATTAACCCCACTATCACCCCCTCCCATATTTGTACAGTCGATTAAGGCGAGGGCAAAAGAAAGCAAATCTAACGGCCGTCCACAACTCCACTATCCTCACCACCTCTTCCCCCGCTTTGTATCAATACTCAATTCGTTGTTAAAAAACGGAAGCAAAAGCAAGCTCTTGCAAGGATTTCAACAATTCTTGCAAAAACGGAAGCAAAATTGTTGAAGGGTTCTTCGTCTTCATCCACTCGCAATGGCGGATGAAGAACAAGACCCTTATTGATTTTTTGTTTTATTTATAATTATTTTTTATTTAGTATTTTTTTTTTTGGAAAACTAAAGAAGAAGGATGGAGTGTGAAATTACAATTTTATCCCACTCTAAATCCAATTACAAGTGTGTTTGTTCATGCAAATGGAATATTCTATTTTTATTTGCCTGAAAGTGGAAAAAAAAAACAAAAAAGACACTTTGTTATAAATCATAAAGTTTGGGGGTGTGGAGTGTAAAAAAAAAAAGTCGGGGACAAAGTGCAAAGACCCCCATACGTTGGGGGTTGTCTGCATTTTACTCTTACTCCAACTAAAAATATAACAATTATGACTTACTTATACATTCCAATCTATTATGCATTTTAAACTTTTGCATATTTGATCTTTTTTATCATAATAATTTTTTCATGTGTTTTCTTTTTTCTAGCTAATTTTTTTTAAATTAATGCATTTGAACTTTATTAGTGAAATGTAGGATAAATATTTGTTATTTTAATTGTTGATTTTATTTTTGTCAATTCATTATTTTATTTGCACATTAGACTTTCATCTTTTAAAATTTCTTTGCGCCCGATGAAAGTTAAAAATTCTTTCCTTGCCTGTGATGATGTTTATGTACTTTAATGTAACTTTTTATGGAAGAGAGTTATATAATACAAACAACATATTTAACTAATTATTTATTTATTATACTCTTATGTATGATTGAATATATAAGGTGATCTATATATTTAATTTAATGTCACTATTGTTTGAAAGGTAATTCTCATATGAATATAATTTTTTGGTAAGTAAAAATATGTCGTATTTGTAGGAAAATATCATTTTTAATAATAATAAAAGTAGATTAAAAATTTAAAACTATTATGTTTTTCCTATTAAAATGAAAGTTTTATTTATTTAAAATTCCTTTATACCCTACTTATTATAAAGAAATATTTTTTTTAAGAATATATATACAACCGTGCATATCACGGGTTCTATGCTAGTCTATCTATATATAGCAAAATGATGGTTGACTACAATTAAGTCAATTTTGACCAAATACTAATTTTTGGTAATTTTGAATTTTTTAATTGTCAAGAAAATATCTTATTGGTTAGAAGATCTCATCTATTTTAAATTTAAATTAAATTTGTATTTAAGTAAAAAAGTTCCTATATTCAAGATTAGTGTTTATCTATACTAGATTCCACCTTCACCATTAGGTTGCTCATCCAATCCCTATATATTTATTTTCATCCAAAATTTATTTTGTATCTTATCGGCAATTATTTATTATCATTTTAATCACATACTTTTCAGTCATGCACCAAACTTATTGTCTCTTACTATATGCAATAAATTCTTAATTTAATCAGCTAAAATCGTTGTTTTTACATTGAGATCTTCCATTAATATATTTGTTAGATATTTTTTTATTACTTTTTACTAACAATGATAAAGTAAGTTTTTCAATCTCATTCAAATTAATGCCTTTTTTTGGATTCTTTCTCAGTTTTTTGTTATCGGAATTTATTTTAATCCCCATTGTTGCTTAGGGTTAAAAACTTAAAGACCGCTACTCTATTAATTATTAAATGGGTAAAATTCGTTTTGTTACCTGAGTTATGATAAGAGAACATGGCCATTACATAAAAAGATAATACAAAAAATTAATGAAAAAATATACTAAAGAAGATTTTGAATGTTTTTTAATCAATATATTTTGACTTTTGAACCGTTTAACTTTTATTTTTTTGATATTGTAGTATTATGCTTGATAATAATATTTTATTAATTTATTATTTTTTACTCATTTTATCTATTAATATTTATAAGACAACTCATTACTTAGTAATTAATTATATTACAAGTAGAATACAAGATGCATGGCAACCTCACAAAAATTCAATCAGCATTTTAATATTTGTGAATTTGTAATATAAAATTTAAACTTTTGAATATAAATTTAGGTTTTTCAATCAAACTTTAATATCTCGGTTAAATGCAAAAGTATCTTTGACTATGAACAAATATTTAAGCCCTATATATTTATTATATTTATTTTGTTTTCTACTCACTTTATCTATTAATATTTTTAAGAAAACCCATTACTTTGTAATTAATTATATTACAAGTAACCTACAAAATGCATTGCAAACTCACAAAATTCAATATGCATTGTAATTTTTGAAAATTTGTAATGTAAAATTTAAATTTTTGCAATCAAACTTTCATTTCTCGATTAAATGCAACAGTATCTTTGATGAACAATAAATATTTAAGTCCTATTCTTTATTATATTAGAACAAATTTCTACTTCAAATCTATTCGTTGATGGACTTGACAATTAATATAAGTTATTTAATAATGGTTTTTTTTTTTTGTAAATATTGGGCATGAAGATAGTAAAAGATATCAATATAAAATATAATAATTTTAATAACCAAATATGAAAATGAAAGCAAAGTGGTTTAAATAAAGATAAAATATATTGATAGAACTTTATGCAAGTTTTTATTTACTATAATTATTATTTTTTTAATATCTAAGGGTAAAATGACAAATACATAAAAGGATGATAGAAAAAGTAAATGAAAAATATCAAGTGGGTACCAAATGATATTAATGGTAAAACTCGGTACCAATTGAAAAATTTATAATTACCTAAGTACCAAAGTGATATTAATAAAATAACCAGGTATCAAAATGAATATTACCCGTTTAAAAATTGATAGACTGTCTTCTAACTTTCTTAATTCGATTCCTCCTACTACCAAAATCCAATTATCTTATGTTACAAAAGATATTTTGAAATATTCGTCCATATGAATATCTTTTTTTATTCAGTGAATAATTTTATTAATCTTGATCTATCAAAATAACATAAAATATATTTTGGGCTTCATAGGTTTCCATGCATTAAAGTAATAAAGGATTTTCCATACTTGACAAATATGTGAATTTTTTAATTTTAATTTTTGCTTATAATTGTTTTTAGAAAGTTACAAGGTTTCTCAATGTATGTACGTGCACTAGAATAATTTTTTGGGTTTAGTATATATCAATTATTTTAAAAATTACAGTTTTAATTTTCAAATGTTTCTTTACACTGAGATATTTCAATTTTTTTTTAGTTCTTCTTCATAATTATTTTATCTTTTTTGTCTTTTCTTTTGTCTTTTACATATATTTTATAGATAGTATATTTTTTATTAATGTAAAAGACAACTTGATAGAGTAGTGTTGGCTTCTTTGTCTGATGCATTACCAAACAGTTTTTCTATCTTTTTCATTTTTGCTGACCAATTTCAAAACTCTTATGTATTTCCTATGTGTTGTGGTCTTATTCGTGATGTTTTGTTCTACGAATCTACCATGAAGTGTTCTTCTTTACTTCTTAAAAGTTTTATGATTTTATAATTTTTGTATTTGTTGTTATAACTAATTCCTAAGTATTTACGTGAACTTTTTTGAATTTTATTTTCCAGTTATCTTTTAGCCTTCATATTTCATTAATTGCTTTTGTTTGTTTCATCGATTAATAATTTTTTATTTAAATATATACCTTTAGCTACAATAATTCATTTGTATTATTTCAATTAAATATCATGGTTTCTCTACTTAATTGTAATCACTCATTACTCAACTTAAACTTTTATTGTGTTTGAACTATTTTACAGACTTAAAATAAGTAATGAATGAGTACAATAAACACACCAAAAATCTTTCATGTAATTTCTTTTTATTAATTTGGTAATAAAATTAAGTTATTAACTATTTAATTTTTTAGATAAGAATGAGTAATTCCATATTTATTTTGTAAATATATTTTCTTTAAAAAATGATAAAATATATTTATTAATCTTTTTTTCTAAAAATTTTTAAATTTTGATTAAGCATATATATAGTCAATTTATTTTCAAAAATATATATGAGTTGTTGGGATATTATATTTGTTGTGTATCAATTATATATATTAACTTACTATATGATTCTTCACTTATTAAAAATTCTTTTTAGTTAAAAAATAATTTGGTGATGATTTAATGTGGAAAATACTATAATATAATCAAACTAATATATAATTATTCAAGTCATGAGGGAAAATTTTGTCCAACCAGGGGGTAAGTGTTACAACAAGGATAATTCAGGGGGGCAAAGTGTATTTAACCCGATTTTTTATTTGGATAACTCTACCCTTATTTAATGACAAAGGAGAGTTTATACAAAAACTTAATATAAGGAATTTATGAAATGCATAAACTTTCAATGTGGGACAAGAATGAGTGTAAAAACACTCACCCCACGTCCACCTTATACACATCAAAGCTCAACTCTTTCCCGTCATATTCCTCTAATTTTCGCTCTATCTAATTATAAATTCACCATGTAACGGCATTTATATTTTAGACTAATTGTTGTTACAAAGTAACAATATTATCATGCCAATTACAACATTCGGTATGTATCAACATTAACATGAACACACTACGTGTATAAAATATTTTTTAATATAAAATAAATGATCATTTTTGTATAAGATTATTATTATACACGTAACATGTATATAATATTTCTTTTAGAATAAATAGAATTTAGAATAAAAATTCAATGACCTGGAAACAGGAATCCTTGGATGATAAAGACATTAAATTTCACAGAAAATAAGCATACTAGATTGTACGTTTTCGAATTTTCAAATTATAACCAACTTTATTTTTATATAATAGTTATATTTCTTTTTACATGCCACTCCCTCTTACTAGATTACACTTTGTAAAAGACACAAGCTCGAAAACTCACCACTTAGACAAGAAATCATAGGTTGCAGGAACTTAAACTTGATCATTGCGACTTCATCAACAGTCTAATTATGGATTGTTTCAATCTACAAGAGCACCACAAGATATTAAAGTAACCGTACACTACACAAAAATAAAAATAAAAAATAAAGACAATGCTCAATTGCTCCTACAACCTACTACTGTTGATTCTTATTGCATTTTTTATTTTAATTTTACGTTAAGTGTATAAAGATTACATCATCGATTTTATTTAAGGAAGGATTTCATACACGTTACGTGCAGGTGACGAAACCAAAAACTTGGCTTAGCCCTATCAAAATTTAATTAATTAGTTTGTAGATAAAAGTTTTAAAAATATAAACTTTTTAAATTACTAATAATCATTGCAAATTAAAGAAATACAATGACATAAGCATATTTAATTCTTATCACTATTATCCCGACAACGAGGGGCGGATTAAAATTTACAAGTAACAAATTTCACGATCTCTTAATAACAAATTTATCCATTTTTTGAAAATTATAACTAACATTTACATAATCACAATTTCACAAAAGAAAAATATATAATCAATTTTTGTATCTAAACTTGTTTATTTGTCCTGAAAGACTTGAATAAAAAGTTATCAAATAATATAACGAACAACTAATTTAAAAACTCGAATAATGAATATTAAAAATTCTGCATAAATAATATTTTTTCTGTTATCAATTTACACGTTCTTTGGGTATTCTTTCTACAAGAATCTAAAAAATAAAACTAATAAATAAAAAAATAATTATGAAACTATCAAAAGAAATAAATTGATTGGAAACTAAAATACATAAATTGAAAATCAATAACATAAAACATAAAGCAAGAGAAATTTTAGAAAGAATTATAACTAGTGTTGAGAAAATCACAAGATAGCAAACTTGCTAAGTGGGAATCGTGTGTCTAAGTAGTTGAAAGAGGGAAAGCTTCGACGTATTTGGACTTTTCCGAGTATTTTATTATTAAGTATAATCATGATTTTTTTGAACTAATCTGTCTATTTCAACAAATAAATAGTAGTTCTATCTATCAATATGTATGATCTTGGATCCTCAATAATGATTTTTCTACACACAAGTTCAGATGCAGTGTGAGTCAAGAAACGATACTCAGACTTAGCACTTGATCGTGCCACGACGTGCTCTTTCTTGGAAGACCAAGAAATCAGGGAATCATCAAAGAACACCAAATATCTCCCCCATTGATCGCTTATCATTAGAGTGTCTAGGCAAGCTGCCCACCCAATCGGCATCGGGCGACTAAATCAAGGTAATTTGAGCACTTAATGTGCATTAATTTAATTCTATTAATAGACAAGACACGGTTTAGGTCTACGGCTTGATAGACTAATCACCCTAAGTCGGAACCAAACCTTGTTGGCCATTAGGATTTGATAGAACCTAACTTCGCCCCTAATCACGTGCACATATGAGAGGGTTAATTACACTGACCTCCCCTACTACTATGAGAATATACAAATTTTCCCTTCTTAGGATAAAAATTACATAAACTTCCCTTCCAAATATTCCCACCTTACAAATCGCCCCTTCCGTTAGTCAACTTAATGGATTTCATTGATGTCATAAAAAAAAAAAATTGGTCTAAACTTCCTATAATACCCTCAACCTGAAATAATCCTATTTTCTATAACTTAAATACTCTTAAGGGATAATTTGTTATTTTTAAAGTTAATAAGGGTGTATACTCGTAACTTTTAGTAAATTATTTTATAACATTTTTTTAATCAAATATTGTGTATGTGTAGGTTGTGACATTAATTTCTACTCCTAACAATCATCAAAGCTTGCAAATTTTGTTAAAATTATATTATTTTATAGCAAGTAATAAAATAGAGTTTATATTACTCAAATGTTAAAAATATTGAGGCAAATTTCATTATTTTAGCCAATTTTACTATGTTGAATTAAAATTTAAACAAGTCAATTTTAGTGTACTTTAATTCTTAATGTTCTATACGTTACAATTCCTAGAAAAATAAAGACATACGTATATTTTAAATTATTTGAGGAACAACTTTTTTCCTTCTTTTCATTTCAAATAAAGAAAATAAAAAAATACTTCTATTATTAATTTTATTGAATTATTTTCAGTTTTATAAATGAGGGCAAAATGATCGTTTAAGCACCTATGATTAAATTTGACTAACACATGTTAACTAGAGGGGACAATTTGTAATTTTTATAGTAAGAGGAAGAAATTTGTATATTCCTAAAGTAGCATGGGAGACGAGTGTAATTAACCCTATATGAAAAGAACAAATTATGCAACATAAAATTATAATAGAAAATTCAAATTACGGTGCTCTTTATCATTAATAATGTGGGACCCAATGAGATCAGGCAAGATTAATAGAGGCGGCCACGTCATGAATGCTGGAGATCACCTGGAGCATTCTAATAATAACCCCCCAAATATGCAAACCCAATTAATTAAAGCAACCCCAATTAATTAACATAATCTAAATATTAACTATGATAAAAATTACATTAATTCCTATCCAACCTCTATATATATCTATATATATAGAAAAACGATAATTGACTACAATTGAGCTAATTTTGACCAAATTCTGAATTCCTATAATTTTGACCAAATTCTGAATTCCTAGAATTTTGAATTTTTGAATTACTAAAAATAATTCTAATTGGTTGGTTTAATTTTAGTATTTTTTTTTTTAAAAAAAAATAACACTTAACAAACTAAATCCCAAAATTTTTGCATGAAATTAGAAAAATCCTCATGAAGATATCCCAATAGTACTCCCTCTTAGAGTTGCATCCAATTCAAATACTTAAAAATTATGTCGAATATCAATATAAATATCAATTAAACTTATGGAATAACAAAAAATGTGAATCCATTATGCAATACTAATCATTTTTTGTTGTGCTCAAGCTCTAAGCCTTTGAATGCGTGAATGGAGGTTTTCTTTCAATATTGGTCAGCTATATAATTTATATTAATTTTCTTGCAATATTGTAGCAAATTGATTTTGCATATGATCATCATGTTTTGTTTTTTTCTTTTTCTATTATTCGGCTTCATCTCTTTATTATTAGAAATTTTCTTTTTATATGTTATGTTTTTCTCTTTTGATATTCTTTGGATGTGATGGTTTATCCCATAAATTTATTATTTTGATTGATCGTTTATTTTATTATAGTTTACACTCACACAAATTATTCATTTGTCAAATGTTTTTTTGAAAATAAATTTTTTTAGTACTTCAATTGTTTATTATCATGTGCTCTAATTTTACTTTCATATATTAGTTTTGAGTAATTTCTTTATTTTTCATTACTTTTTTGAAATTTATATTTTCTTCAATTATTTGTGTGATTTGATGTATTCACTCAGTGCATTTTTATTTGCATAGTTTGATTGTTTCGATTTGTATGATGTCCTTCTTAGGTTTTTTTTTTGTATTATTCTATTTAATTTGCATTTAGTTTTTAATTATGTTTAAATATTTAACCTTTTTAAATTTTTATACACCAACTCTTTTATATATATATATATATATATTGTAGTTTCATCCATTAAATTTTTTTATTTAATAGTTTACTTAGTTGTTCTTTTTCATTTTTTTATTAAATTATTTTTGTTATTTTTCTACAAGGAACAAACTTATTTATTATTAATAGCTATAAATTTTGTTTAACATATATTTGTATGATTCTACTTAATCTGACATTTAGTATTTATTTATATTAATATTTACCCTTTCGTATCTTTTTATACACCAATTCTTTTTTATATATTATAATTTCATCCATTAAATTTTGTTGTTCTTTTTCAGATTTCATTTATTTTTATTTGTCTACTAATGATGTTTTACTAGATGAAAAGAATCATCTGATTTTAACTATAATGTAATTGGTTTCTCGAACTATCTAATATGATTCTATTAAATCTATGATCATATTCTTTGTAAATATTTACATTTAAATGAAAATACATGTATTTTCATGTGTGCGTAATTCAAGCTCTTTTTTCAGGGAAAAAAAATCTACATATGGTTGTTTGAATTTTATTTCCTTCTTTTATATATTTTAATTTGATTGAAAATTTTGTAGATATGCGTTAAATTAATAATTAATGCAGAGGTTAATTCATTTTCTTATATATCTTAAGTATTATTATTTTCAATTATTCATTTTGGGGTTTTACTTCAAGTTCAAAAGATGTACAACACTTTCTTTTGCTTTTGTATTCTTTTATTTATTTATTTTTTTGTGTTTAAAGACATGATAATCAGACTTTTTTTTCAATTAATATTTGTATGCATATATGGTTATCATTCAGAATTGACATAATATTTTGATAATTAATATTTTGAGCTTTCTCATCACTAATTTTTCTTCTTTATCCCCTCATTGGTTTAGTCGACAACCAATTATCTACTTTATTTTGACAAGATACTTCTTTCTAAAATTTTGGATTATTTAATTATAATGAAAGTTTTTATTGGCTACAGTTACAATTTTTTAGTTTTAGAATAATTTATTTACTCCCTTAATTCATGCATAATTTACACATATCCTTCAATTTATGGAAATTAGTTGGAGGATATAAAGATTTCAAAAAAAAAAAGTATATATCTTTATTTAAATCTTTAAGGAAGAATTATTATAACAACCAAAAAATCAACTTTCATATCCATCATCTGTCATCATTTCAGAAAACCATACTATATAGTTTTATTTGGAACACAATTACATTGGTTAATTTTATTTCTTAATTTTAATTTCAAAAATTATTTTTTTAACTATATTTGTTTATCTGTCGTAAAACTTTTATAAAATTTAAATTATGAACTTTGAGATATCTAATCTTTTTATTTAATTCATTCTACGAAACAAGTAAATAATCACTAATAATACAATAATTTTTGAAATATTAAAACAAATATTATTTTTTTAAATTTTTTATTTATATATGAGAGATCATTATTGATAAAATTTTCAAATCAAATTTAATTAACTTGCACACTTTTCTGGAGAAAAAAAAAATCGTTCAATTTTTGGAAACAAATTATAACATTATAAAACACTTTCGTTTTTCTGAATGGTCGAGCTAAACAAAAAAAAAAGAAAATAAAAACCTCAAAGTTCAATAAATTTTATAAAGGTTTTGCAACATATATATAAATGCGGTGAAAAGAAAACTACTTTTTAATTAAATTGTAATAAATAAAAGATTTTGTTAATGAAAAAAGAAGGGACTTTTTCTTTTTCGTCCCACGCTTTACGTGATTTCCAAATTGGTCCCAATTTTAATAAAAAAGTGGCCACGTTAGTCCCGACCCCTAATTTTCCGTCTATACTTAACGGTTGACCGTTAATTTGGAGTCAAAATCACACACGTGAAACTCACGTGTGTGATTGTTACATTCCAACCCTGTTAATTTGGAGTCCCGACACTGGTTTTTTGTGTTTTGTGTGCTTTGAGCATTATCTATTGAAGTATCGAGAAGAATACTGTTACATTTTGTGTATTGGCAATGGCTTAATACAATTTCAATTGCTTTTTTAAATGTTGTCTACATTTACTTTATCTCATGCACAGTGGCTTAATATAATTTTGCATTATATTGATAATATCAGGTACAAAATCGGCATTTGCTTACCAACAATGCCATATTCAAACAACTAAAGTTTGTTGTTTGATATACATACAGAAACCATGGAAATAGGATAATAACTTATTTTCCCAAATTCCATAATATGATAACCAAACAGAAAATAAAAGAGAGTACAAAATTTTGATTTTTCGACAAAGCTTCGCATTTTCTTCCTCCATCTTATTTAGGTGAAGCAGCAATCCGGGAATAATAATGCGTGCCCTTGTGCACAAAGGATTCTCTTCCCAAGCAAAAAAGCCACAACCACCATTTCTCTTTGCATACGAGTGGAAACGTCTTCCAGGATTTGCATTTGTCCATGACGTACGTAGCTTAGTAACCTCTCCACAAAAGCAATTTATGGTGCTCCTTTCAGACATTATTTCTTTGTGAAGAAGAAGAAGAATTTTTCAGCAAGAGAATTAAAATTTTAAGGAAGAGAGTGAAAATTGTATTTTTTAACCTGCAACAGCTGCTAATTATAGGAGGAGAAATATTTTGGCGTCAAAATTTGCCTCCAAAACTGATGTTACTGTGCCAACAGTAACAACTTAACGGTTGACTGGTCAACCGTTAAGTACAGACGGAAAATTAGGGTCGGGACTAACGTGGTCACTTTTTTATTAAAATTGGGACCAATTTGGAAATCACGTAAAGCGTGGGACGAAAAAGGAAAAATTCCTTCTTTATGGGACTAAAAAGGTAATTTAGCCTTAACTTGCACACTTTTCTGGAGAAAAAAAAATCGTTCAATTTTTGGAAACAAATTATAACATTATAAAACACTTTCGTTTTTCTTAATGGTCGAGCTAAACAAAAAAAAAAAAAAAGAAAATAAAAACCTCAAAGTTCAATAAATTTTATAAAGGTTTTGCAACATATATATAAATGCGGTGAAAAGAAAACTACTTTTTAATTAAATTGTAATAAATAAAAGATTTTGTTAATGAAAAAAGATCATGGTTATTTACTCTTTCATTTGATAAATTGGTTAAATGTAGACACCCCCAATGTTTTAGGGTCTTTGAATTTTTATTTTTATTTTTTATATATATATCCGAACACTCAACCTTTGCATTTTGTAGTAGTTTTTCTTTTTCTTCACTTTCAGGGGAATAAAAAGGGAATATTTCGATTTTTGAACACGGACGCTTTGCGGTGAACTTAAGGCTAGATAAAATTATATTTTGATACCCCGATCTAAGAAAAACAATAAATAAATAAACCAAAAATTCAAGAACATCTTTTTCTTCATCCGCCATTGCCAGCCAACAACCACCTTTAGTCGCTGCACCACCACCTTCGTGCCTAAGACCGCCGTCATCCACCCCTTTTGCTCACCAAGACCCAATCATAGTTTTCTTCTTCATCTGCCATTGCCAATTGATGAAGAACACTAGATCCACCACCATTTTCAATGGATGAAGAAGACCACAAGCTGCCCAAACCCAAATCAAGGAGACCCTAAGAAAAAGATATCCACTGTTCGAAAATAGTAATTAAGACCCAACCACAAGTGTTGCAACTCACAATTCCTTTTCATCTTGCATACTAGAACAACCATTAACCCCACTATCAACCCCCCCCCCCCCCCCCCCCCCATATTTGTACAGTCGATTAAGGCGAGGGCAAAAGAAAGCAAATCTAACGGCCGTCCACAACTCCACTATCCTCACCACCTCTTCCCCCGCTTTGTATCAATACTCAATTTGTTGTTAAAAAATGGAAGCAAAAGCAAGATCTTGCAAGGATTTCAATAATTCTTGCAAAAACGAAAGCAAAATTGTTGAAGGGTTCTTCGTCTTCATCCACTCGCAATGGCGGATGAAGAAGAAGACCCTTATTGATTTATTTTTTTTTATAATTATTTTCTTTTTAGTATTTTTTTTGGAAACTAAAGAAGAAGGATGGAGTGTGAAATTATAATTTTATCCCACTCTAAATCCAATTACAAGTGCGTTTGTTCACGCAAATGGAATATTCTATTTTTATTTGCCTGAAAGTGGGAAAAAAAAAAACAAAAAAGACACTTTGTTATAAATCATAAAGGTTGGGGTGTGGAGTGTAAAAAAAAAAAGTCGGGAACAAAGTGCAAAGACCCCCATACGTTGGGGGTTGTCTGCATTTTACTCTTACTCCAACTAAAAATATAACAATTATGACTTACTTATACATTCCAATCTATTATGCATTTTAAACTTTTGCATATTTGATCTTTTTTATCGTAATAATTTTTTTCATGTGTTTTCTTTTTTCTTGCTAATTTTTTTTAAATTAATGCATTTGAACTTTATTAGTGAAATGTAGGATAAATATTTGTTATTTTAATTGTCGATTTTATTTTTGTCAATTCATTATTTTATTTGCACATTAGACTTTCATCTTTTAAAATTTCTTTGCGCCCGATGAAAGTTAAAAATTCTTTCCTTGCCTGTGATGATGTTTATGTACTTTAATGTAACTTTTTATGGAAGAGAGTTATATAATACAAACAATATATTTAACTAATTATTTATTTATTATACTCTTATGTATGATTGAATATATAAGGTGATCTATATAATGCCACTATTGTTTGAAAGGTAATTCTCATATGAATATAATTTTATATCATTTTTAATAATAATAAAAGTATATTAAAAATTTAAAACTATTATGTTTTTCCTATTAAAATGAAAGTTTTATTTTATTTAAAATTCCTTTATACCCTACTATATTATAAAGAAATATTTTTTTTAAGAATATATATACAACCGTGCATATCACGGGTTCTATGCTAGTATATATATATAGCAAAATGATGATCGACTAAAATCAAGTTAATTTTGACTAAATGCTAAATTCTGATAATTTTAAATTTTTTAATTATCAACAAAAAAATCTTATTGGATAGAAACACAATCTATTTTAAATGTATTTAAATATTTGTTTTCTATTATCCAAAATCCTATCTCTAAATTGTAGATTGTGTTTTCTTTAAATTAAATTATATTTTAAATATTTTTTATTTAAACACAATCTATTTTTGTATTTAAATATTTACATATCATTTAGCTATAATTATTCATTCGTATTTGTTCCTTTTTAATTCCGTAATTTTTTCCCAATCAAATACTCATTTATTTTTCATTCCTAGGTATTGTGTACAGTTTTTTTTTCAACTTGATTTTGATTTCATAATAAACTATTTTTTATTTGGATAAGTGAATTTATCTAGATAAACACGGAGAAATTTAATCAATTTAAAGTGGATTAGGGTTTTAACCAATAAAAAAATTCTTAGTAACCAAAAACTAAAATATGTGTCTATTAAAGATAAGGAAAATTAATTAGGACCTATATCTTGAAAATGAGATTTTGGATAAATATATCTAAATATTTATTTTGAATTTATACGAATCTTATCTAATATTGTCAAGAAAAAATCATATTTATTCGAAAAATCATCTACTTTAAATATATTATATATTTATTTTGTACTTATCTGAAATCTTACCTCCAAGACTATAATGGTAATTTGTATTTATCTCAAACTTACCTAATGATCATGGTCTCCATCAGATTTGTATTTAAATAGACAAAATTGACTTTGCATCTCTTCATTTATTAAATAGGCCCAATTATTGATTATCCTTTTCCACAAAACGATTTGAAAACTTAACACTGCATATGCTTCTTTTTATATATTGTTCTTCTATGGCAGATATGCACTTATTTGCTTTTTTCCATAATATTTGAAGGTTTGTATATTAAACTTTAATATTTGTCCGCCTTTTACACTCATCTTTTATGGGTAGACTAATGTTTTGCTCTTTATCATGATATTATTTTATTTTGTATATATAATTTTTTATGATACTTGAAAGTTATTGAATTAATAATCTCTACCCTTTTCTTATGTTTACTTTATTAAATTTTAACATTTATTTCTCTTCTGGTGTTAGTTTTATTCAAATTTATATGGTGATTAATGCTTGAATTTATTTTTCTACAAGAAGTAATAGATTTATTTAGCATTAATGGTACATATTCCGTTTTAACATTTATTTGCATGATTCTACTTAATTTGTTGTTTAATTTTATTTATGTTTAAATATATATTATTTTTGTATCTTTGTATACACCAATTTTTTTAATTCATATTATAGTTTCATCCATAAAAAAATAGTTAAATTTTGTTTTTCTTTTCATATTTCTTTCCTTTTTTTTTGTTTATATTTTTCTACAAGAAGTAATAGATTTATTTAGTGTTAATAGGTATGTTTTTTGTTTAACATTTATTTGTATGATTCTAATTAATCTATTTTAGATTTTATTTTTTTAAATATTCACCACTTTTAATAATTTTATACACCATTTGTTTATATATTATAGTTTCATCCATTAAAATTTATTTATAGTTCAATTTTTTTTCTTTTCTTTTTGATTTTATTTTATTTTTGTTTTGGTTTTCATTTTCCCAAAAGAAGTAATAGATTAAGTTATTTGATAGGTAAATATTTCGTTTAACATTTATTTCTACAATTTTATACTTAATCTAGAATTTAGTTTTATTTATATTTAAATATCTACCCTTTTGTATCTTTTTATACACTAAATTTTTTATATATTATAGTTTCATCATTAAATTTTCATTTTATAGTTTAATTTGTTATTCTTTTTAGACTTCATTTTTTTTTGTCTACTAATGATGTTTTACAAGATGGAATATATGTAAAACATAATTTATATATTTAATAGAATGTCATAATTATTTTAAATTAATTATCAAATAAATACAAACTTTGATAAGTAGAAACAATTGCATGTGTAGGAAAATATTATTTTCAATAACAATCAAAACAGAGTAATAATTCAACATTGTTATGTTTTACCTACTACAAATGAAAGTTCCACTTTACATAAAAGATTCATTTATATCACAATATATCATAAAAAAAAAAATTATTTTTTTAAAAATATATAAATATACATATAACCGTGCATAGCACGGGTTATACGCTAGTCTATATATATAGTAAAACGAAGTTTGACCGCAATTGAACTAATTTTTACTCAATACTAATTTCTAGTAATTTTGAATTTTTTAATTACTAAGAAAAAATCTAATTGGTTGGTTTAATTTTAGTATCTTTTTTTCCTTAAAAAAAAGACCACTTAACAAACTAAATCGCAAAATTTTTGCATGAAATTAGAAAAATCCTCATGAAGATATCCGAATAGTACTTCAATTTAGAGTTGCATTCAATTCAAACACTTAAAAATTATATCGAATATAAATACAAATATCAGTTAAATTTTTGGAATAACAAAAAATGTGAATCCATTATGCAATACTAATCATTCTTTGTTGTGCTCAAGCTCTACGCATTTGAACGCATGAATGGAGGTTTTCTTTCGAGATGCATATTGGTCAGCTATGTAATTTATATTATTTTTCTTGCAATATAGTAGCAAATTAATTTTGCATATGATCATCATGTTTTGTCTTTTCTTTTTCTATTATTCGGCTGCATCTTTTTAGTATTAGAAATTTTATTTTTATATATTATTTTTTTCTCTTTTGATCTTCTTTGAATGTAATGGTTTATCCTATAAATTTTATTATTTTGATTGATGGTTTATTTCATTACAATTTACACTTACACTAATTATTCATTTGTCAAAATTTCTTTTTGGAAATAAATTTTTTTTAGTACTTCAATTGTTATTATCATGTGACTTTCATATATTAGTTTTGAGTAATTTTTTTATTTTTCATTACTTTTTTTGACCTTCTATTTTCTTCAATTATTTTGTGATTTGATGTGTTCACTCATTGCATTTTTATTTGCATAGTTTGATTGTTTCGATTTGTATGATATCTTTCTTAGTTTTTATTTTTCTATTATTCTACTTGATTTGCATTTAATTTTTATTTGTTTAAATATTTAGCCTTTTTAACTTTTTATACACCTGCTTTCTTATTTATATATATATATATATATATTGTAGTTTCATCTATTGAATTTTTATTTTATAGTTTACTTTGTTGTTCTTTTTCATGTTTTATTAAATATTTTTTGTTTTTTTTTTCTATAAGGAACAAACTTATTTACTGTTAATAGCCACATATTTTGTTTAATATATATCTGTATTATTCTACTTTATCTGCCATTTAGTTTTTATTTATATTAATATTTACCCTTTGGTGTCTTTTTATACACCAATTTTATATATATATATATATATATATTTATTATAATTCCATCCATTAAATTTTTTTTTTCAGATTTTATCTTTTTTTAATTTATCTGCTAATGATGTTTTACAAGATGAAAAGTATCACATGGTTTTAACTATTATGTAATTGGTTTCTCGAACTATCTAATATGATTCTATTAAATTTATGATCATATTCATTGTAAATCTTTACATTTACATGAAAAAACATGTATTTTCATGTGTGCGTAATTCAAGCTCTTTTTTTCTAAAAAAAAATGTACATAAGGTTGTTTGAATTTTGTTTTCCTCTTTTATATATTTTAATTTAATTGAAAATTTTGTAGATATGCGAATACAGAGGTTACTTCAATTCCTTATATCTTAAGTATTATTTTCAATTTTTCATTTTGTGGTTTTACCTAAAGTTTAAAAGATGTACTACACTTTCTTTTGCTTTTGTATTCCTTTATTTATTTATTTTTTGTGTTTGAAGACATGATAATCAGATATTTTTGTTCAATTAATATGTGTATACATATATGTTTATCATTTGAAATTAACATAATATTTTGATAATTAATATTGTGAGTTTTCTCATCACTAATTTTTCTTCTTTTATCCACTTATTGGATTATTCGAAAACCAATTATCTATTTCATTTTGATCAGATACAAATTTCTAGAATTCTGATTATTTAATTATAATGAAAGTTTTTATTGGCTACACTTAAGATTTTCTTAATGTTAGAATAGTTTATTTACTCCCTTAATTCATGCAATAATTTACACATATATCCCTTAATTTGTTGAAAATTAGTTGGAGGAGATAAAGATTTCAAGAAAAGAAGTATATATCTTATGTAAATCTTAAGGAAGAATTATTATAACATCCAAAAAATCAACTTTGGTTAGTTTTATTTCATTTATTTTATTCCTTAATTTTAATTTCAAAACTTAATTTTTTAACTATATTTGTTTATCTGTAGTAAAACTTTTATATAACTTAAATTATGAACTTTGAGATATTTAATCTTTTTGTTAAGTTCATTCTACGAAACAACTGAAATAATCACTAATAATGCAATATTTTTGAAATATTAAAACAAATATTATTTTTTAAATTTGTTAATGAAAAAAGATCATGGTTATTTAGCTCATTCCTTTGATAAATGAGAAAACCTTGTTTAGTGATTCACTTTTTTCTTTTCAGAAAGAATAGAATCTACATGTTAATAAGTTATTACATTTAAACTTCTTAATTCACTTCAAAACATGACCTATAAATTAATTAACTTGAGTTTTCATGTAAATAAAGTTTCATATTTTATCTTTTAAAAGTCGATATTAGTCATATTATAATCCCATTTATACTTTACAATTTTATATTGCTCCCAAAAGTTTCAAAAAAATTGAATAGATAGCGATATGATTTGCAAGTTGCTATAAGCCTATAGCATATCAATATCGTCCATTTTTTTCTTTTTAATTAATAGGGTTAAATGTAGACCCCCCAACGCTTTAGGGTCTTTGCACTTTGCCCCTCATCCTTTCTTCTTTTTACGCTCAAATACTCAACCTTTGCATTTCATAGTATTTTGCCTTTTCGTTCACTTTCAGGGAATAAAAAGGCGATATTTCGATCGATGACACAAACGCTTTACGGTGAACTTAAGGCCAGATAAAATTATATTTTGACACCCCAATCTAAAAACAATAAATAAATAAATCAAAAATTCAAGAACGTCATTTTCTTCATCCGTCATTGCCAACCAACAACCACCTTCAGTCGTTGCACCACCACCTTCGCGCCCAAGACCGCCGTCGTCCACCCCTTTCGCTCACCAAGGCCCAATAATAGTCTTCTTCTTCATCTGTCATTGCCAGTTGATGAAGAACACTCGGATCTACCACCATTTTCAATGGATGAAGAAGACCAAAAGCCCCCCATACCCAAATCAAGAAGACCCTAAGAAAAAGACATTCACCGTTTGAAGACAGTAATTAAGACTCAACCACAAGTGTTGCAACTCACAATTCTTCTCCATCTTGCATGCTAGAACAACTACTAACCCTACCATCACCCCCTCCCTCCTCTCATATTTGTACGGTCGATTAAGGCGAGGGCAAAAGAAAGCAAATCTAACGACCGTCCACAGCTCCACTATCCCCACCACCTCCCCCCCCCCCCCCCCCCTCTTATATCAATACTCAATTCTTTGTTAAAAAACGGAAGCAAAAGCAAGCTCTTGCAAGGATTTTAACAACTCTTGCAAAAACGGAAGAAAAATTGTTGAAGGGCCTTCTTCTTCGTCCACTCGCAATGGCGGATGAAGAAGAAGACCCTTATTGATTTTTTGGTTTTTTTTAATTATTTTGTTTGTAGTTTTTTTTTTTTTGAAAACTAATTACAATTTTATACCATCCTAAATTCAATGACAAGTGTGTTTGTTCATACAGATGGAATTTTCATTTTTATTCGCCTAAAAGTGGAAAAATACAAAAAAGACACTATGTTACAAATCATAAAGGTTGGGGTGTGGAGTGTAAAAAAAAAAAAATCGGGGACAAAGTGCAAAGACCCCCATACGTTGGGGGTTGTCTGCATTTTATTCCAATTAAAAATATTACAATTATGACTTACTTATACATTTCAATGTATTATGTATTTTAATCTTTTGCATATTTTATCTTTTTCATCATTATAATTGTTTCCATGTGTTTTCTTTTCTCTTGCCAACTTTTTTCTTTAATTAATGCATTCGTACTTTATTAGACAAATGCATGATAAATATTTGTTGTTTTAATTGTTGATTTTTATTTTTATTTTTTGTCAGTTCATTCTTTTATTTGCACATTAGACTTCATCTTTTAAGATTTCTTTGCGCCCAATGAAAGTTAAAAATTATTTCCTTGCTCGTGAGATGTTTATGTACTTTAATATATTTTTTTATGGAAGAGAATTATATAATACAAACAATATATATATATAACTAATTATTTATTTATTATACTGTTATATTTAAAGGTAATCTGTATATTTAATTGAATGTCACTGTTGTCTGAAAGGTAATTCTCATATGAATATAATTTTTTGGTTAGTAGAAATATGTCGTATCTGTAGGAAAATATCATTTTTAATAATAATAAAAGTAGATTAAAAATTTAAAACTATTATGTTTTGCCTATTAAAATAAAAGTTTTATTTTATTTAAAATTTTCTTTATACCCTACTATATTATAAAAAATATTTATTTTTTTAAGAATATATATTCAATCGTGCATAGCACGTGTTCTGTGCTAGTACCAATATATATATATATATATATATATATATATATTTTACCTCTTCCTAAGTTTCCACATCAAACTATAAATTCATTTCACGTAAATTCTGTACAGTGCAGGTCAAGCACGTGTATTATTTCTTATTATATATGACGTGAAATATGCATAAATAGCCTTTAATACATATAATTAATTAAAAAGGTGAATTATAATGGTCGTTCCTGAAATTTGGTATAATTACGGATACCTCCCCGTTGTTTCAAAAATTATAAATACTTCCTGAGGTTTGTAGTTTTTAACCAATGACCTGAAATGGTTCATTTTGCTCTTGAGGTTTGGCATAATTACAGATACATCCTCATTGTTTCAAAAATTACAAATACCCCCTGATATTTGTAATTTTAACCAATAGTCTGAAATAGTCTATTTGCTTTTGATTTTTTTGTAGATTGTAGAAAAATCAATCGAGACAAATCACATTATTGCTCCTCTGTGTAAAAAATTTAAGAAACCTATCGCTCCGCATTTTTGTCCAAACAAAATTAAAAAAATTTAAAAAATATTTCAATTTGCGTAAAGGAATTTTGGTCAGTTCACCATAAAAACTGATGGAAATGAGTTATTTGTTAGACGGTTACAAAACTCAGGGGGGTATTTATAATTTTTGAAACAAAAGGAGTATTAGTATTTATATCAAATCTCAAAGGAGATCATTGTAATTCACCCTAATTAAAAACTTATATAACTCTTTATTTTCGAACTATTTATAAATAATATGAATTTTATATACGAATATCTTCTTTGAGATAAAATATCCAAAGTGCATAGAAAGAAAGAGAAATAAGAAACGATCAATTAATTCAAATTAATTCAAATTTGACCTAATTATTCGTGACACTCTATTTTTGGAAAAGATAGGTCATCAATTCAAAATTTAAGGAGAGAGTTGGGAATCAGTTGGATTCTCTCTGAAATTTTTATATATACTAATATAAAAAAGAAAGATCGAATTTTTAAATATAATAATTAAACTTCTAATCAAATAATTTAAAAAATTAATTTTTAAAATATAAAAAATTATTTATTACATACACGATGTATAAAAAGGAGAAGCGAAATTGGTGTGTTCCATTTGTGAAAAAAGGGCAGTGGAGCAGCATTTGGGAGGCGAGAAGTGTCCCTTCTCCTCCATGCAACCGCACATTTGGCTGCTCTTCCTCTTCCTCTTTCATTTTACCATAATGCCCCCACCCACAGAATTATCATTTCTAATTAATACCCCCACCTTTTTACCAAATTACCCCTCCTCAACCCACCCACCCACCCACCCCTACTTTATTAATTAATTAATTAATTATGAGTGTTTCATCAGCTGTCATTAACTACTTAATTAATTAAAAGCAACCGTTAATTAATGTTGTATTTTGTTGCCCTTATCTAATTAATTAATGTTGTATTATGATAAGAATTCTAGCAGGAGAAGGAGTTTGTGAGAGTCGTGTTTGAAGGGCAAAAGTGTCCATCTGGGAAAAATACAGATTCAAAGGTGGGAAGCCTCGATGTCCATGTGAATTGATTCTCTTCTCTCCTAAAGAGATTCCCTCCTCCTCCTGTACGTATATACCCCCCACCCCCACCCCCACCCCCACCCCACCCTCAATAGTATACATATACATGCATGTATTTAAAGAGAAAAACATCTGCAGATCTCATCAGTACTGCAACAAGAGAAAGAGTTTCACACATAAACAAAGAATTCATATATATATATATACAGATTTCATCAGCTCCATATGAAATTCATCCTACGTACGTATACTCTACAAAAGCGTCTACGTACATTCTACTGATTTCTGTATTTTTCTGATGAAGCATTAATGTCGTTTGTTGAAGGTTTCTCGAGGAAGAATTAATACAGATTCCGATCAGCGTATACATACGTATATACATACGGGGGCGTACATATGTACGTATAATTAGAAGATGTTGAAGGGGAAATCGATGAATACATCACAGCTCAAATTTCAAGGTAATGTTGAATGCTGCTGTTGTTTGAGTTTCTTTCTACTTCTTTTCTGTTTTTCTTTTTTTTCTATTAATAAAATTATATATATTGTTTTCTTCATATTTTCAAGTATTATAATTTAATTAATTCTGAGTATTATAATAGGGGAAAAATGCAATTACCCCCTTATTCACAAAATGTGCGAAAAAAACCTCTATGAAAAAATAAATAGCAATTTGTCCCCTGTATTTTAAAAAATGGAGCAAAAACTCCTGTGAAAGATTGTTTGTTGCATTTTGAATAATAGGGGTAAATTATTAGTTATTTTTTCATATAAATAATTATTTTTTTTGGTTAACACATGGGGCAAATTGCATTTAACCCAAATAATAGGGTGTGTCTGGGGGAACAACTCATTTTCAAATTACAAATATAAATTATTCCAAAATCCAAACTGATTTCGTTGTTTTCTTTTTTCTTTTTTTTTTTTTTTGGAAAAAGTTCAAAATTTATTTTCGGTCTAAGAAATATTTTTTTTATTTTTATTTTTTATTTTTTGTTAATTTCAAAGTCAAAGCAACTATTTTTTGACTGTTTGATATGATGAGGATGGCGACACTTTATAATATTTTATTAGTTTATTTAATTTTGTGACATCATGAGTACCAACAATTGGGGTGGTTTATTCTTTGGTAATTGTTTTTTTATAATAGCATAGTAATATCCGTGGAGTGACGATTTGTTTTAATTGTTATTTTTTTAATTAAATTTCATGCATTGAATTTTTAATTAATTAATTAGGAAAAGTAAATTTTCATATTGTGTCTTATATTTGAATATTCCTTCTGACAAATTTAATATTCCTTAGTTAAGTTTGTCTGTGATATGTGGTAGGACGGAAACACCAAGCAACAACATCTTAGTATAGAACGCTAAATCCGAAAGAGTTCAATTCTTGAAAA
The DNA here is from genome assembly GCA_034509735.1 of Sesamum alatum. Classification (NCBI taxonomy): domain Eukaryota; kingdom Viridiplantae; phylum Streptophyta; class Magnoliopsida; order Lamiales; family Pedaliaceae; genus Sesamum; species Sesamum alatum. Next base: position 24,111,480 of record JACGWO010000011.1, on the reverse strand, counting down.
TACCTTTTATAATGTTTTTATAGTTTTAATAATGACCAATATTAAAAAACATATATATATACTTTAATTTGCTTCTGATGATGATCATGAATATTGGGGATAATTTTCATTAGCCCATTATCTGATTAATTTCCATTTCATTCTTCGTAATTACTGTTTTCACCCTTCAATCTGTGTTCAAGATTTTTTGCTACTCTACTAACAAAAGGATTTGATGATGAGTTCGAGTTTCATGAGAAATTCTTATTTAAATTAGGCTTGATCGAACCAAATCAATTATATATACGACAATTGTGTAATTGTTCACTTTTCTTGAACTTTACAAATATATTATACTTACTATATAATTGGTTCAGGTCTGATTAAATCTGAATTTTTCTGCATTTCATATATGTATTTGTATATTTTACCTACTTTTTTATAGTAATTTCTTGTTTGTTATCATTATGTCTATCATGGCTTGGAGAAATGCAATTTTAGTCCTGTAACTTAAGAGGTTCGACATTTTCGGTAATTTACCCCTATAACTTTATTTGTTTTTCTTTTCAATTTTAGTCTTTTTATCAACACCTTTAAAATTGGAGCTTTTCGACCAGATTTATGACGTGGTAGCCCAGCTGGGTTGGCAGTTGGACTGCCACTTCATTATAATGGCCAGAAAACCCCAATTTAAAAGATCTTGTGCAAGTCAAATGCAATTTCCTGGTCAGATTGGTTGGCAAAGGATTAAAATTGTCAAAAAAAAATTAAGTTTCAGGATTAAATTATGAAAATCAATTCGATCAACTATGTTCTCTAACTAAAGTTGCACTTCCCCCATGTCTTGATATGTTGAGTATTGTAATTAATCAATCTTATAAACATATAATGATCAACCATGTTCTTCTTTAGTTAGTATCAAAAACATAAATACATATGTTTGTTTTTTATGTTTTTTAATGTTGTCTTTAACGGTTGTGGAATGGTATCTTCTTTCAGGTCCTCGGTGCAAACAAGGTGGAAGTTTTTTGTCAGTTAGAGCTTCTTTTTAAGGCTCAACAAAATCATTCTACAAGTTTCACACATTCCCTTCTTTCACCCTACATTTGAGTTGTGTGATCAAGACTGCTGTTATGGCATGTACATTGTCCCAACTCACCACCCCCAACCCCCCTAGAGATGCAGCAGACATCGGGCTCCGCCGCTCGTTTTCTAGCAAAGATATGGCCCGACGAGCTGGGATGCGACGGTCGTATTCGGACAACCATCTTTGTTACTCGATCCGATCGGTTAGGGCCTCGACGGTCCGCCAACCGAAGCTCAAGAATAGTAGATCAGTTGGTGGCTTCTTTAACGTCCACTTATCCGACACGTTGAGGTCGTTTCTTTTTCATCCTGAGACGAGCATGGAGGAGAGTGATCATGAGGATGGGAACGGAGTAGGTGAGGGGAAGAAACGAGCGAATTGGATAGAGAGACTTGTGGAGCTTCGGGATAATTGGAGATCGAAAAAGGTTGAGGCTGAGGAGTATGTTGATGGAGCAAGTCAAGGTTGTGATGAAGAAGGAGGGTGTGAAGTGGAATATGAAGATGATGCAGAAGGAAGGGAGATTATCATCGACAGAGAGACGTTTTCATCGTTGTTAAGACACGTTTCGTGGTCGGATACTAAGCTTTTCTCGCAGCTCGCTTTCTTGTGCAACATGGCATATGTGATCCCAGATATGAAGGTATTTAGGTGCATTTGGATGATCATAAGTGTATTGATCTTTTGTCTGGATGATTTAGACCATAACATGCTTTTCTTCACAACTTGCAGACAGGGGATTTGAAGAGGTATTATGGGCTAGAATTTGTGACATCTTCCCTGGAGAAGAAGGCAGAAGCAGCAGCCATTAGGGACAAAGTTGAGCAGGATTCGTCTAGAGTGGCGACACCGTTGTCCGAGATTAGGTCAGAACTGGCTGAGAATTCCAAGCAGAAATCCCGCCGTCGTTCATCAGCTGCTTACGAGATTGCAGCATCGGCTGCATCTTACGTCCAATCCCGAGCAAACGACCTAATATCCCTCGGCTCTGAACCCCACCTTAATGAAGATGGGATTTTCTTGCATGGCGAAGATGATTACCGGACTGAGGAAGACGAGGGCACGTCTCCAAGAATTTACAAGCCGGGGATGGCTGCATGTGTGGCCGCATCGACAATGACAGCGGTGGTTGCTGCAGGGGAGAAGCAGAAAGAGAAGGCGGCTAAGGACCTGCAGTCGCTCCATTCCTCACCGTGTGAATGGTTCGTGTGTGATGACTCAAGCATATACACTCGCTGTTTCGTCATCCAGGTAATTGATTTAAAACCATTGATCGATGCAGATACGGACGAACGTCATGTAAACAATAAATATTAGTGCAAGTTATAAACTTACAGTTTGGTTAATGCAGGGATCAGACTCACTGGCATCCTGGCAGGCAAATCTCTTCTTCGAGCCGACCAAATTTGAGGTGAGTATTCCTCTATTGCCAGCAAAATTCTTGAAATCCTCTATAGCAACATTCATCTGAGGACAGAATTTGATCTGCAACAGGGAACCAATGTGCTAGTTCACAGAGGAATATACGAAGCTGCAAAGGGAATATACGACCAGTTCATGCCGGAGATAAGGCAGCACCTGAATAGATTTGGCAATCGAGCAACGCTTCAGTTCACTGGGCATTCACTTGGAGGCAGTCTTGCTCTTCTAGTGAACTTGATGCTTCTAACAAGAAACGAAGTTAAGCCGTCTGCTCTTCTTCCAGTCGTTACTTTTGGGTCACCATTTGTATTCTGTGGTGGTCATAAAATACTCGAGCAATTAGGCTTGGATGAGAACCATGTTCAGTGTGTGATGATGCATAGAGATATCGTCCCAAGAGCGTTCTCCTGCAATTACCCCAATTACGTTGCCCAAGTACTCAAACGTCTCAATGGCACCTTCAGGTCGCATCCGTGCCTGAACAAGAATGTAAGTATATTCTTGCCCAAGATATCATCCACGCGACCTGTATATGTGAAGTGGAATAAAGGATTGAAAACAGGCTAACCAATTGTTCAAGAGCACTTTTCCATGTCTCATATATGCATACTTACTCTTCTGCTTGTGCAGAAACTATTGTACTCTCCCATGGGGAAGTTATTCATCCTGCAGCCGGATGAGAAGTCGTCTCCGCCTCACCCTCTACTACCATCAGGCTGCGCGCTATACGCCTTACATGACACCAAGAGCTCCCTAACAAAGACTGCTATCCGGGCCTTCCTAAATTCTCCACATCCAATCGAGACTCTCAGTCACCCCACAGCTTACGGTTCAGAGGGTACGATAATCAGGAACCATGACTCAAGCAATTACTTGAAGGCAGTGAATGAAGTTATAAGACAACACACAAGGCTGGTAGTAAGAAAAGCAAGAAAACAGAGGAACCAGATGTGGCCGCTTTTAACTTCACGGTCGCCACACGCATGGAGCCACACTTGTAACATAGAGGGAAGGCCAGAAATGACTAAGAAACTACTGACTGGAGTTTAACATCTTTTCCGGGCTGATTATGCCTGGATATTCATTTGTTTCATCTTGTAAATAAGATCAGAAAATCTTCTTGCCTGTCTATAAATGGTACTCTTCTATCATCATCATCATGAACTTACTAGTCAGGATATTGGGGATGCAGACAACTTAAGCTAAAGCTCATTAACATGGTAGAACAGAATGATTCAGTTTTCATCAAGCCTATGAATGTTGAGGACTAGGGTTTACTGCAACAATATGTAAAGAAGTGTTAAATTAAAATACAAGTACAATTACACCAATCACATAATTTGTTGGGGTCTCCCCCTAACCTCAACTTGATACTTTCTGGTAATTCCTACCCTTTCTTGTTCAACCCTTCTGTTTCTTTTTCTAATTCCCAAGAGCATGAGGTATTCACAGCTTCATCAAAGAGATAGTGTAATATATTAGAAAAAGAACTCACTTTGTGAATCCAGTGAAATTATGAGGGAGCTGTAGGAATATTGTTGCCTGTAAGAAGACTAAGGAGTACAGTTCATACAATCTTCAGACATGTCTCAGCAAGCCATCAAGGTTGAGAAATTAAATAAGGAATCTGAGTCATCTAAATTTCTCTTTGCCATTGATATTGCTACAAGGTTAACATCCTGACCAAGTGCCGGATGATGCTAATACAAAGGGATTTTACAATCCAAGACTCTAAGACGATCTATATGGAAATTTATAAATCCTAGTAATGAAATTATATTAAAACACTACTTCTAGTTCAATGAGATTACAATGTGTAATAGACTATGACAGAAGAAGGCAATGAAAAAGGTGAAAAATCTAATCAAACCCCCAAGTCTTTGTTCCACGCTTCCAGGTCTCGAGCGGGATGGTGATCCAATGTTGGCTAGCTGTTTTACATACAAGAACTATGCTAAATGCGGACCATTCTTGTGCAAAATATAAAAGGTTAGGGCAAAAACAAGGCAAAACTAGGGGAACAGGGCAAAACGCCATCCCACTGCAACTTCCAGTGAAAACTAAAATGCTGGACATCCTCACCCGTCAACTGATTGTTCCTCTAAGGTACAGGGCTGGAAAACTCATCAAAACCTCCTGCTAAGAAACAAACTTAAGCATTACAATTTTCTGACAAAATTTGGAATTTTTTCTGGAAAAGGAAAAAAGTGCAAGAAGATAAATAAACCAAAAGATAAATAAACCAGAATAAGAAACCAAAATGTTCAAATAAGAGCTAACTAGCCATTTATTTATTCCATATAGATGCTCGTAGCAGTTTTTTGCCTAGCAATTCTGGCAGCATTTTTGGAAATCCAGCCACATGCTCAGTCAAAATGAGCTTGAAGATTGTAAGACTCCAGATTAGAAGAAACATATCAGTTACTTCACCATCCTGACAAGGCAGCTCCGGCGTAACATCTAAATCACGCTGGACTTGTCACGTCAGGATAAATTACATTGTTGGTACGACAGTCAGTACTAGTACAAGTGTTGCTTGTGATCAACGTACTCCAAGAAATATCCGACTCATACAGATACTGAAACCCAATTGGAAGGTCATGGTTGCAGCAGTGATAACAAATATTTGCCTTGATCTACGCTATCCACGACTTCACAGTTAGTCATCTAAGTACTCATTTTTTAAACAAATAATATGAGCCATAAATACTCATTTCATCTTCTATCTCTAACAAATATGCACTGCATACCCCCAGTACAGCCATATTCTTAGGGCATAAGCAATAAATCTGAAAAGTCACATATGCATAAATAACACTAAACCATAATGAAGAAACAATCACCAGCTAAGATAATATAGTGTAGTTCAAGTTGTTATATTTCTTGGATGAGTTATCTAATCCCACAAACCATTACCTCTGGTGATGAGGGGAAGATGGCTGATCTGGTGAAGACCGGAGCCCAGAGCTTCCATGAAGTCTGTGGTCCTCAAATGTCCTAGCTCGAGTTCCCTCATTTAGCTGTGATTGCTCATCCACACCAGGCAAGCCTACTGGACCAAGAGAACCAAACTCAAGCTGTTCACCATGAGAACCATAGGCAGCATTATGATCAAATGGATATAGCATCACAACGGGTGGACCAGAAGGACCATTAGAAAGTCCAGCGGGATTCGTGGCTGCTAAAGGATACATGCTGTATGCCACATTCTGAGGACCATTTTGACTAGAATTTGAGTTCAATGGGCCATTCTGTGAATGGTAGGAAGGGACTGACTCATGTCTGTATGAGTTCCATGAACGGTCAGCTCGGCTCTCACTAGAAGACAAACGATCAGCTCTTGAGTTTGATTTATCAGTTTGGCTGCGGCTATGGCTGCGTGCAGCAGCTCGCGACTTTGTAGCGTTCCAGTTCCCCTCTCTATCACCATAGTTATCATTCCTATCATGGTTATAATTTCCCCTTCTGGTACTAGAAGAGTGACGTTCCCGGACCGAAACTTTCTGAGGCAATGAAAAAGAAAAGTTAGAAGATTGTCTGTAGTGCTAAGTTTGAAGTAAAATATAACAGTTTAAGCTTTTCAGAAGAAAAATGTATAGTTCTCAAATTCAGAAGTAGAATTAATGAATATTTAATCTACACCCTGCCTTCCCAGAGGCAATAATAAGACGACAACCTTTTTATGCAACAGCCAAGAAGAGGCTCAAATTTACATTCAGGATAGATAACAATTTGCCCAAATCAAGTAACATCTTACCTACCCATTGATATAAGATATGGAAAAGACAACCAAGACTTTGTTTATGGTAGTGATTTTAATCAAGTGTAATAAAGTGGAAAAATCTCTAGCATCTACAGGGCACTGATACATTTCCACATAGTATACGCATCAAACAAGCAATCATCAAAAAGATAATTTATTCTTACAGGATTAGGCAGGTAAGTGCCAGTCCCACTGCGATATCTTGGCATATCATCCATGTAGCGCTGATACATATTGGGAGGTCTACTCGAAACTGATTGGAGGGGAGCCATGGGGACCACACGGTGGCCATAACTCGTCATAAGCTGAGAGAAGAGGCTCGTATTAGTTGAGAGTGGTCTACCAGGGTTATCATATGGAAATCGGCCCTGAAGATATACAGGAGGGACCATTACAGGTGAAGGATAGAGTACAGGCCCGTGGTACCGTGGATTTTGACAGAGCCTTCCAAATTGTAAATTTTGCCAATGGCTAGCAAAGTCACTATTAAGAATATCAGATTTTTTCTTTTCAGATGACTCAGTAGTAATTGTCACTCTTGAAGAACTTGAAGGATTTAGATCCTCTGGATGATCAAATCCTTCAGGATTAAAGCTCTGCCCAGATTCATTATTATCCAAGTTTTCATCACCTCCAACATGGCCAGTTGATGCATCAGAAGTACCAGTCTCAGGTGGGATATTGTACACTGGAAGCATTGTTAGAAATGGAATTGGTGGCCCAGTAGGGTAGAATGCAATAAGCCCAGAGTTATCATTCACTCTTTGTCTCGAACCAGGACCAATAAGCATTGGGGCAAAAGGGATCATAGAGTCTGATCCACTTGTCTGAGCAACTTCAAAGCCAGGCATATGGCGCCTAGGAACCTGCAAAGAAGCAAGCGGCTCAGACCCAGGGTTCCTTTCTACTGTTTCAGTCCCAATGTTTGATAATAAACCCCACTCCCGGTCATCATCCTCTGCCTGATCCAGGACATGGTCGGACATAATTTTGCCTTTTCCATGGCCAGTAGCTAGATCCATAGAAACGACTTTCTTTCCCCGTTTTTCTTTCATAGATTTAGGTGTTTTCACTGATGATCCATCCCATGAGCTCTCTGAAGAAGTTCTACTCCTGAAAGAATTACTATGAGTAGCTGATGAAAACCTTGAACTTGCTGATCTTTCTTCTGCATAAACCTCACTACCTCTATCATCCTGGATGTCACTACTTTGCCGCACTGACCCACGCTTTTCCCTTGTATGCTTCTGCTGAACTCTCGTACCACTAGCAGAGCCACTTACTCGAGGTGGAGGAACATACTTTAAACCAGACACCAAAGCCGGTGGTTTATCATCAGACTGGAGCATGTCAAAATTTCCATTCTCAGGATCGTAGCCACTGGAGGAGCTGACATCTTGCTCCTGCCAGAAATCATTATCAACTTCTTCGGGGTTCATCTCAACAGAAGCAAAAGTTTCATTGTTTCGATCAAATGGAGCTTCAGACGGTGAATTCAGCCCAATGCCAGGGAAATAATGAGTCAACTGTGGTGAAACTAAACCCTGAGGAAATTGCATATTTGAAAAAGATGGTTCGATCAAAGGAATATTTGTAGGAAGAAATCCTGGCAGATTTCGCTGATTGTATCCCATTGAAGCAAGAAAGGAAGGAGGGATTGAGAAAGGTAGATGAGCTGAATTTAAATTGAATGGAACATGAAGTTGTCCATTGAAACCTTGAAGTGAGGCAGATGCCATCATGTTCACAATATCTTGTTCTTCCTGGTGCATTACCTGTGCTCCAGAGGTGGATGAAAACTCTTCATTCAAGGCATCTAACCGCAAATCTTGGTGATAGCTATTTGAGCCACTATTGGATTCAGTACCAGCAGCATCAAGACTTTGTTGGGATGTAACATGTCTTGCAGATGACGAATCTTCAACTGAAGAACGAGTCGTGTGGCTTGCCAAGTTTTCAGATCCAAGATTCTTCCTCCTATTACTAGCATCCAGCCTAGCAGAAGTAGCATGAGCATTTGCAGGTTCTGCTTGTCTGTTACGCCGTACTTGAGACGAGACATCACCATATGCATCAGTAAGTTCAGGACTAGAGCGCGTTCGAGCAAAAAGAAACCGTCCCTGTGTGTCATTCACTAAATGATCTGCTTTCTGGTCTCTCTGAACTTCATCATTAAGCAAAATCTGATCAGAGGCATTGTCTCTCCCAATTTGATCAGTGGCCCGCAAGCTGTTTGCATTTTGACTTTTTAGGTTTTGCATGTGAGATGCTGCAGACAGCTCACTTGTTATTGGCATCATTCTAGCTGAAATTTTACCTTGTTGAGAGGATGCACCATGGCCACGACTCCCCTTGTCCTCCATCTCATGAGCGGAAGAGTTTTCATTTATATTATTCCCACTAGTGTTGTTATTAGCATTACCAAATTCATGGACACCATCTGGAGTTGATAATCTCATGCACCATGAAGCAAGAATAGGTGCATCAGGCCTATTACCACTGCCATGCCTCTTCCATGTATTCATGAAGAACTGATTAACTTCAACAATTAAGTTTTCTCTTGGGCAGTCAAGTAATCTAGCAAGTCTTTTAGCTCCAAAAGCAAATGCACTTCGAATCCTAAAAAAGTTACCTGAGGACCAGAAAGACATTTATGGAATCAGGTAATGCATAATGCTCTAATCTTGTGAGGAGAATAGTTGTTCATGTAAGTAACCATTTCACAATGCAAAAGCATTTAAATAAGAGGAGTTATTTATTTAGAGCTAATATTAAGTACATTACTAATAAGAATATCTAACTACATCACTGGGAACAAAAAAATACAGCAACAAGCCAAATGTTAGCCACACATGGTTTTTTCCACATAAGAACAAAAATCATATCATGAGCAGGAGAAATGTAAGAGCCTTTCCAGGCCATGCTCTGGAGCATTTCATTGATTGCCTACAGAAAGACTTACTTCACAGAACATTTGTGGACTATTCTTCAAGTATCATAAAGCTCCTTCAGTTACAAACAGGTTTACACTCGGACCAAGAAATATCATGAATAACCCTAACACAACTTGTTTCTTGAACTCTGCCAAACAGTAGAAGACAATGTGGCAAGTTTATAGGATTTCTCCAAGCTTAGCATATTTTTATGCTTTTTCTCACGATACCTTCAACTATTTATTAATTATACAGTTTGCAAACACAACAGATAGAGACTAATTAAATAAAGAAGCACTCGTCCAAAATATCCAGTGACACCCAACAGATTCCACGAGTTTCTTTGCTTTGTGACACGTACTATGCAATATCTCATGTTCACGCTCAACTGAAGTTGCTTTCAGAATGTGGAACAAACAGCCCAAAAAAAGAAAACGTAGTAAAAAATCCTCATTTCTCTCCCACTTTCCTAAAGCAGTGGATGCTTCGCTAGCGTATCAAACTATCAATTACATCAAACTAGGCACATGCCATTCTGATAACTCCAAAATTCTCTTCCGGAAGGAAAAGTATCACCATAGGCGATGCCTATGTTCTTTGTTGAACCCACTCCTAAAGGAAAAACTATAGAACATAAAGTTTCAGAAATAAAGATAACAATAACATAACAGCAAACTAGAAAGATGAAATTTAATTGATTGTTTTAATGAAAATATGAAGAAGGTAGTCCATACACATATGAATGTACTTAAGAGGACAATGCGAAAAGAAAGACAAAAATAAGTAATCTTGAAAACAATAACTTAAGTAAAAGAGAAGACGAAAAGATATTTCAAGCTAGAGTTACCTTTACTAACACTACGTCCAAGGTTGTTGTTTACACGTAAAGGATCAATTACATTGAAATGCTTTGAAATAAATGGTTGTCCATTATTTTCCTGGCCACCAGGGAAAACAGCATAAACAGAGCTACAAGCATCAAGAAACAACTTGCTAAGAAGTAATTCTCCACTGTCCTTTCGAGGAGGTTCCGCTGTAAAGTATTGAAAATCAATCCAATAATCAGGGACAGACCACTACACTTTCACGAATTATTATTAAATATAAGCACCCTGACTCTTTTACCTGTTACATCAGGTAGGGAACTAATAGGTACAGGTCCCCATAAGCTAACACAAAAATTGTCCCAGTCAAAGTTGCTGAAGAACTCCAGAAAACGATAAAGAACCTGCAAGAATTACATTTTAAGAAGGGCAATGTAGAAACAGAAATTTTGGATATAGGATGCATAAACTAATTCACCTCAAGAGGTCCATGAAAGGAATTGTTGAACACGTGAAAGATGTAAAGAACTAAGGTCTCCAGGGCATAGGTAGATATGAGTCCATGATGAGCACCCAATATACGGCTTTCATAATAGCACCAAGCCTTGATCAAGATTATACTACGCTTGAACAGATGATTCTGATTTATTAGGTTATCAACCTAAGAAAACAAAATACAGCAAGTTTTCTCAGATAACAAATCCTTCATTTTAGGGATTATAAGTATCATGAGAACTCATGTTCTTGGAAACTCTTCTCAGAGAATACGGTACTACTCACCTCATCAAGGAAGCAGAGTGTACATAATCCACCAACTTGATTAAAAGATATGTCCACCACAATGTTTTCCACAAGACATTTAATTATTTTCACCTGCAACATAACATCAGATAAAACCAAACATAAATTAGGTAACAGGAGAAAACAGAAAGAACAAACTGATAGGCATCTCATATACAGGAGCTCAGCAACAATCACAAAATGGTAAAACTTGAATAGATGGGCAAAGATTCATTCAATGTCCAGACATTCAATGCCCAGTTGTCTCACTTGCTAGAATTCCTACCTAGTAATAATATTTGCATGGAATCCTACCATCATTAATTTACCACTACAAAACACTCTTTATGTTAAGGTCAATGCAAACTTTTGCTCATTGGCTGCTCACAGTGTGACTGCATCTGACAGAGGGTGGGAGACATATCACCGAACAACTTCAGCACCTAAAATGGCACATATGCTTTATAATATGCCTATACTCCAATCATCGATCTCGTTAGCGGAATTACAGCTGTGTTGCAGAAAGAACTCTTTTTTCGGGTCATAGAAAATATAAAATTTCAATCAGTATCAGCATCCATTGAGCGAGCAGATGCAGGACACTCGGTAGAAAAATAAAGAATTTAAACACACACACACACACACACACCCAGATGTTTTTTGCAAAGCGCATAGTATTCTCAAAAGAAAAAGGGTGACAGGATCAGTAGAAAAATCCAGACTTTAAATTTAAACACACACCGACACCAGATATTTTGTGCAAACCGCATGGTATTCTATAAAAGAAATAAGAGTCACAGGATTATAAGCATTAAAATTCAACCTCAGGTAAAGGGCTTAAGACAAACACAAAAGGCACAACCTGGAAGAAGAGAAAATTGAGACAAGAATAATATCAGGAAAAAAATTGGGCAACAAGAGAGGGCATACTTCTGCTTGGATATACTGGACCTCCTTCACATGAAATTCAGCATTCTCATTCTTTTCTTCATTCTCCAGCATATCTCGAACTTGATTGGCCCATGTATCTTTCAGATTCTGATCGTGACTGAAAGCAGTCAAATCAATGTCTCCATCAGGTAGATACGTCTTCAAGGGTACAGAACCAAAGGTACAGACCTGTGGCAACGCAAAAAAGGTAAAGATAAGAAGCAAGAACTAAAGGAGGGGGACCATCGTTCAAAAGGCCTCATAGAAAGCAGCCACCAATCATTGGTACTGACAACAGACACCATCTCTGAGTTATCTTATCACAGTTACTTCTATCCATTCAACAAAACTGGATTCTTCGCTATTTCAGAGAAGCCACTCAGTAGAATAAGAAATTCAATTTAAATTTCCGGATACCACAGAATCGCCATGTTCATGTTTCAACAAATTCTGTTACTGTGTGCTGTCTTCGGGCTATCAAGCACATCAATGCAACTTCATCTTACAATACTTAATAACATGAAAACCAAGTCCATCTCCACCAATCTTTTACTCATCACATGCACATAATAGAACCTCACATTAGGCTTAACAATGAAGATAGTGCAAATTAAGGAACTCTAATGTCTTGCATCAAAAAATAATCATCACTACGGGCATCCATTCTTCACAAGTTAAATGTGGACAGCAATTTAAGTAAAGAAACCTTCAATCTAAAGAAAACTCCAGGCCCCAATAGATAGACAAGCAAATTTAAGAAACTATACACAACAATCAGAAAAAACAACATTGCAGTTGGAAGACTACTAAACAACACCCCAGAATCATTTCAACAACCTGACAGGGGAAGCACTTCATAATGAGTCGCTGCACATAATCTGCAACAGCATTCCTCCGCTCCTCAGATAGCGGGTTGGGCTGGATGCAGGCAATGAGCTCTGCGGTTCTCTCCTCTGCTCTCGACCATCGGTCTGTATCGAGGGACTGCATTACTGGGCCTGCCCCAGGCAAAAGCCCATTTGGCAATGCCCTACCTGGCTCAGCCCATCCATCATTTTCTCCCATACACTACTACCTTTTCAACACCCTAACTAAAACTACAAAAGACCCAAAAAAAGAAGTTCTCCCAATTCAAGCTAAAAACCCAACCTTCCTTCAGAACCACCCTCGAAATGTAGTCTACAGCAAACAAATGCAATTTTCCACCAGTATATAGGATACTCTGCTGCTAAATGGAACCCTAACGGAGAGATGAAAACAGTAAAGGCGCCAACCTAAGACCAGATAATGTTATATATTTACACACACACAATAGCATTCAATACTAACTATTCAAAACCTCAATACAGAACCTTCTATTGTCCCCAAAAACATAAACTAGCAAGAAAACCCAGACAAATAGATAGTTGATCAACTAATCTGAAACAAAACCCTAATGAAACTCGCTTCAAGAGTTTCAAAAATAATCGCCGCAATGCCAACAAAAAATCAGATAAAACTTTAACACAAAATATCCGATTATCTTCTTATACGAAAAGGAATCCTAAGGAGAGAAACGAGGAGAAAGTATAATAAGATCGTCAAATTATAGAGAGGGCGGATAAAGGGTTTGTTTATCCTTTTTTTTTAATTTAATTTATTCCTCTTGGAGCAGGAAAATTGTGGGATGAGTGCGTGAACAGTGTGTGTGGAATTTGGGATTTTTAGGGAAATTTTGAAACCTGCTTGACGTTTAGAGGAATCAGATTTGATTTTGATTTGATTCGGAAACGTGAATGTGTGTGTGTTGTGCGTGTTCCACTGTGTGTCTCTGGAAATAAGGGAAGGAAATTGGGGAAAATGGTGATGGGAAAAAGCTACGCAAAAAAAAGAAAAAACAAAAATTATATTATAAATCGAGATATGTGTACGTTGTATTATATTATACCTTATAATAAGAGTTATCCTATGAATAAAATAAATAATAATTATCATAAATTTTATATTTAGGGTGAATTAAAATGACCAATCCTGATATTTGTCATAATTACGGATACTCCTCGTTTTTTTAAAAATTATAAATACCCCCTAAAGTTTATAATCATCTAAAAAATAACATATTTTCATCTATTTTATGGGTGAACTAACTAAAATGCCATTATACAAGCTGAATTATTTTTAAAATTTTTGTGAGTTGTTTTGGACTAAAATGCGCAAGGAGAGATTTCTTATGTTTTTTACATAGATGATCAATAATATAATTTGTCTCGATTAATTTTTTTATATTTTTTTAAATTAAGGGTAAAATGGACAATTTCAAACATTTAGTTAAAAATTGCAAACCTCAGAGACATTTATAATTTTTGAAAAAGTGAAGGAGTATTCATAATTATGTCAAATCTCATAGGAGATTATTGTAATTTACCCTAATATAATTATTATGAATTTCGCATACATTTTTAATTTTATTAGCTATCAAAATAAACCCTTTGGGCTTGGGAATGAAATAAGGTTAACTTTCCGAATTGGGTCGAGCCCTAAACTGTGAGATGTTCATTTTGGGCCGGGCTCTACCGTATTCTTTCAAATGGGCCTACTTTCAAAATGAATTTGTAAATTATGCCTATCTGTTTGAATTGCCATTTGGGGTTTAATAATAAATGGGCCAATTTCTTTTAATTACAGAGTGAAATTGGGCCTAAGCTAAGTTGATATTGCTTCGGCAAGGAAAAACAACAAAAAAAAAAAAGGTAAATTATAGCTACCTCTCGAGATTCGATATAATTATAAATATTTTTTTATTATTTAAAAAATTACAGATACCTCCTTGAGATTTGTAACCGTCTAACAAATAACGCATTTCTATCTAATTTTATGGGTGAACTGACCAAAATGCCATTATGCAAATTAAATTTTTTTTATTTAATTCTTAATTTTTTTAGACTACAATGCACAGTGAGAAGTTTTTTAAGTTTTTTTCACAGATGAAAAATAATGCAATTTGCCTCAACTAATTTTTCTACAATGTAAAAAAAAAATCAAGAGAAAATGACCAATTTAGACCTTTGGTTAAAAATTACAAACTTTACAGGGGTATTTATAATTTTTCAAATAACAATGAGGGGAGATGGCTATAATTTACCCAAAAAATTGATAAATGAAAAATCTAATTTACTTCCCTTTTTTTATTTTTTTTTTGGTATCTAAAAGTGGTTATAGTTATTTGCTACTCATAAGTTGTTGATAAAATTGGTTGTTTATAAACTCTAGAAGCATTTTATAAGATGCATCAGTCTATAGATTATCTATTCTATTATATAACACAAATTTCATTTTACTTACAAATGACGGTTAATGACACCATTGTACCATTTTTTTTGTAATGTCAGAAATAACCTTCTGTTGATAAGATACTTATTTTATTCAACTTTCTAAATTTTATATTGATTGATAAATTAGTTTTTTCTTTCTTTCCTTCCTTCTTTTCTAATGTGATATGTTAGTATATATATTTTACTCTTATTTCTAATATATTTTAAAGCGTAAAAAATTATCTATTATATGCACGCAGGAATGGCGTGCCACGACGGCTAGTTTTAAATAAGTTTAATCGAACACCATCTTAATACTATTTTCATTAAAAGTCAAGAATAAGCTCCGTTTCAATTAGATTACTGCTAAGTCAGTGATTCGCTTGACTGATTATTAACCATATAAACTTGATGTGGATACTATTTTTGTTTAGCAACGCCAATAAAATAAATTTTAGTATAAAATATTTATTTATTGCAATAAGCAGTCGAAAGCCCTTACACGTTTCTAAATTTACAAACCATGCTAACGAGCAAGGGTTAATATAACCTAATTATTGTATTCTTTACATAACGCGTGATCTAAACTTAATCTATAATTGAATTTTTGGTCGAAGCTCGAGAATAGATTAAGTACAAGTCTATTAATTTATACATGTTGTTTATTTCACACTTTAAGATAAAATTCCACGGCTAAACAATAACTAACGACTATGTTGAGGACTATATTAAAACCTACGAAGAAGTATCTAATGTTCGGAGTTTTTATAAGGATAATTATCCTAACACCTGCTAGTCCGTTGACGCCCTAACCTAGCTATGCTACTTTAAGTCTTACGGAGCATTGCATGTCTACGTACCAAATAAATGATAATCTTGCGTGCCCATTAATGATAAAGGCATCATTGTCACTATTCTTCGGGAGATGTTTGATTAATTAGAAAATTTTAATAAATTTATATATATATATATATATATCTTAGTAAACTATTTTTTTAGAATTTATAAAATGTTGTATTACATTTTCTTAATTTTTTTAAATAAAATTATGAGCCCGTAGGCTGTTAGTAATAACTATTCTATAATTAATATCTTGAAATATTAATAATAAAGCGGAAATTTAAAATCTCTTTTTTTTAACCAAATATACAAAATTTTATAAATTTTCAAACATGTTCTGATTTTAGCAAATTACAAACTCGAAGTTGACTAGATAGTTCCTTGAAAAGCTTTTTAATATTTAGAATTTTCCCCCAAAAAGTGGGGCCGGAAAGGATATTTAAAGAAAATTAGGGCAAAAACAACAAAAAGATAAAAGTGGAGTGGTGCAGGCCACGGTCAGCCAAAGATAGAGCGACACGTGTTCGGAGGCGACGGGACCATGGCGGGGGCTGGTAATCTGACAGCGTTGTCAGGATAGATACGTGACCTACTTTTCATTGGTTGGTGTGTGTACTATAAAACAAACAGCACACAAGTGTCCCCTACTCATTCTTTATCCAACACTTTAATTAATTCCTAGACCGTTGGTTGGGTGTCGGAAAGAGGGTGGTTTGTGGTTAAAACCACAGTTAACAGTCAGATTTTCTTGGTAACAGTCCAATCAAAAGGCGAAAATCTTGGATTAAGATGTTGTATCTACAAAAATGCCATTATGAAATACCATCTTTTTACTAGAAAATAATCCAAATTTCAAAGATTTTTTTCTTTTCTGGTTTTTGGACAGAAGGATTATATTTGGATTTAAAATTAAAAGAATATGGTACGAATATGAAATTTTAACTTTTTTTTCTGCTTTTGGGTGATTGAATAATGTAATGTTAGCAGCTGAAATTATGAGTTTTTGCTCATATGAGTCCTTATTGGTAATGATTTGTTTCATAAATATTTTGAAATTGTGCGATTTAAGAAAGCGATTAAGTGAGTTTTATAATTTTTTCGAAACATTCTATAAGATGTTTAAGAGCTTATACTATTTTTTTTTTTCAGAGAACAAGCTTATAAGATTGAAAAAATAAGATGTTAATAACTTATAAAGTTATTTTTTTTTAAAAAAAGTAAGTAGTTCATAATTTATTTTCAAAATCATCGGATTAACTCGTTCATTCTTTATTAAAAAATGGTCATTACTAAAATCTTGAAAGTTCCATAATTGTATTTTAGCCAAACACTCTGATAATATTTTATAAAATGTATGAGCTTATAAAGTATTCTAAATAAATTTAGCCAAAAACCTTCTAAATTGGAATATCTGCAATGAAAATATTTTATAAAACAATGAAAAACATTGTAGGGACAAGTTGTTGTACCAACCAAACACGGCAAGAGAGGGTCCACTACATCTTTAAGCACATCAAAGTGAGATCATTACAAAACAAAAATGGTTTAGTACTTGATAAAGAAATGACGATTGACGAGGAAAATGCTCAGCAATGGACCCATATAGGGTTAAAGGTAATTTATCCACTGTATTAATAAAAAAAAATTATATAAAAAAAATAGTAATATATTTTCTTGTATTTCTCAAAATGAAACAAAAATGCCCCTTACGCGAGTGTGTGTGTTACACGCACTTTTTTTTTAATTTAAAATTATATTTAAATTTTTATTTAACAACTGTTGGATTTGATTTGAGTTTAAGGTTCAAATTTGATTAACAGATCAATGGTTTAGATTTTACTTCATCAAGATCAATGGTATAGATTTAAAATTGTAAATTTATTTAAATATATATACATATTTATAATAATATATCATTAATGAATATATAATTAAAATGATGTTATATATATATAGAGAGAGAGAGAGAGAGAGGCCGTCGACAACAGGATGCTGAAGGGGGAGGACGGCGACGACGTTGGAGGGAGGAGGAGGGACGACGACAAGGGGGTAGGGGCAACAATGAGATGGGGGGGGGGGGGGGGGGGGGGAGAGGAGCGGGCAACGACAGGGGAAAATGGGGGGGGGGGGGGGGGGGGGGGTATCTAAAGGGGGGAAGGGGGAGTAGGTGGCTATGGGAGGCGAAGGGGATAGGCGAGGAAGCGGCAGTGGTGGCGCGCGATTGAAAGGTAAGGAAAGGGGGAGGTGGACTGGCGGCGCACGACAAAGGGGAGGGTGGACTAGCAGGGGCGGGAAGAGAGTGGCGCGACGATTGAAGGAGAGGAGGAGGTAGCCAGCGGTGGCGGGGCAGGGTGGTGCTGGTGCTGGGTGGGGATGGGTGAATTATAAAATAAAATAATTATATATTATTACAAATACTTAATATTATTAATATTATGTAACATTTTTATATATAAAATAAGAATTTATTCTTAAAAAATTATAAAAATTCGCATCAAAGACACGTGTATTACACCACATCTCTTAAGGGGTTTTTTTGCTCTATTTTAAAAACACACAGGGGTTTTTTTCTCTTTTTTTTTTACAGGTATGTTTTTTGCTCTTTTAGATTAACATAAGGGGATATCTGATAAAGAAATCACAGTTGACGAGTAAAATGCTCAACAATGGATCCATATATATATATATATATATATATATTTTCCAAATCTCTTAATTTTGGTGTGAAAAAATTTGCTTTTATTAGATTGTGAATCTAGATAAGTCAAGATGTGTACAAATTTGTCATATATATAATTTGAAAATAATTAAAAACACTATATATAGTTTATGAGATTAACATATCGCTTTGCTTTGATTGAAATTTCAATATCAGTACTATCAAAATTTAATTGCAGAAATGCAAGTGTTACATATTCAAAAGTGCTTTGAGCTTTTGGTGTTAAAAAAAAAAAAAAGTGCTTTGAGCTTTTTCACTTGAGAAAAGTTATAAATGGGCAAATGCATTTTCAGCTTTTACTTACCAGATTTTTTTTTTTAAAAAAAAAAAAAAAAGAGCAGATTTATTTCAAAAGCTAAAAACAGATAAAACTGACACATCATGAGTCCATGAGCCAGATGGATGCCAGAATCGCCCCTGTATCCATTGAATGGGTCCTGAAATTCCGTACAATCAATTCGTTAAAAAAGGATATGCAATGAATTCACTTAAATTTTTTACCAAAATTTATACGATTAGTTCTTGATCAATGTAGACAGGGTATCACAGAAACAACTTATTTTTTGGAGTTTTTGCATAAAATTGTAAATAAATCAAACTTACAATGATATTTTAATCCTAATGCGCAAATTCTGAACTTAGGAGTTTGGTTGATATTGTGAGATAGAAATATAATAAAGATAGCTGACGTAATATAATAAAAATATTAAATAAGAAAGAAAATATAATAATTACAATTGATTCGATATGTCTTTTCTTAAACTGAGAAATAATTTCTCACAAACAACAAATCCTTAACCTATTGGAATGAGTTGAGATGAGCATAGCCTCAGTTAAGAGCAGTGAACCAGGATGCATCAAGCCCATTAATCAAAGCATCAATCCGATGGGTAAGGAGATCTAGGATGTGAACGTATGATGCACGGCCACGGACCCAATGATATGATATGAATACGATGATATGAAAATTTTAAGAAAATTTGAATACAATACAATATTAATATAGTTATATATAATATATATTTTTATTATATATGTTCAGACATTTTGTGTTTGTAAAAATAATTATGAGACAAAAAAAAATATGGACAAATGATTTTATTGATTTTAAAAATAAAGTGGATACAATCTTTGATTTAGATGTAATCCCCTAATTCTTCTTTCCAAATTTCAATCCAAGTGCTGACATTTACTCTTAGATGTTGATGTGTAATCTCCTCCGGATTTATAGAGCAAACTACGTGTCACATTGAAATTTGGTATCAAGGCTCGATGGATTTGATGGCAAGTAAGACGTGGAACCTTCATGGTCGTGGATCTTCGTTGTGGCAGAGAGCTATTGGATTTGGGTCCCTTTGGATTTCTTGTGTTATTTGGAGTCACTTATTGTCTTGTGTTGTCTCCAATATTCTATGGAATCCCCTTTAACTTGAGTGGTGGAGGCTACTTTTCATAGGTATGAGTATGACTTAAGTAGCTTGGGCTCATTTCCATTGGGCTTGATCACCGTGGGGGTTGACTTGGACTAGTCTTCTGACGGACTGCATTTTGAATAACTGACCCGATTTAGCCAACCAAAAATAATAACTTTATATTTATTTTGTATCGACCCATAAAAATACATAAGACCTAAATTTAATATGAGCTTATGAATCTTGATTTCTTTTCTTTACGATAAGTCCAAATTTATTATGGACTATCATTTTGGAACTCAATTATTAGCTGTTTATTTGTGTTTTAATTAGTAATTTATTCTAAAATATTTCGATGTCAATAATATATATTCTCAATTTCTTATAAAATTAAATTATGCAATATGAAAATATCAAGATAAAACATAAAATAAATATGTCTTACATCTAAATTCTTAACCAAATTACATGGCCTAATATATATATATATATATATATAATCAGTTTATCTTAAAAAGTACGCAGTGAAAATTTTTTAAAGATCCAAATTAGTTAAATCATCATAATCATCTCTCAAATTTTTAGTAACTTCATCCCAAAACTTTTAGTTTGGGAGAAGTGAAGAATCTTTTTATTGTTTATTTAGTCCAAAACTTTTTGAAATTAAAAAAAAGGCCTAAATGTGTCGGACATGCCAACTTAGGTGTTCAAAATGAATCGGACATGCCAATAGGCATATCAGACACTGTGTCCTTTTTTTTTTTCTTTTTCTTTTTAATCTTTTACTTTTGGACATGCAAATACCTTGTCCGATACGTGTTTGAGGTGTGTTCATCACTACAAGAAATATAACATGTAACCATGACTAATTGCCATGATTAATATTAAATAGTCGTAGTAAATAGTCATTGACCATGGCCGTGCAACGTTGTCGGCCGTGGTTTTTGCAAGGGTGGCCAAAATATTTGTCATGGTTAAAAGTCATGATGAATGTTTTTACCACAACTCTTTGCCGTGACGAATAAATTTTTAATGGTGGAAAAGCTAGTTTTTGTGTTGATTTTTATTTAACCGTAATTAATAATAGTTATTTACCATGATTTTTAACTATAGTCATTAAAAATGTAGCCAATAATAATTCTTTTATAGTGCATATTGAATATATGTTCAACACTGTATCAAATAATTTGTTGGAGTGTCCATGTATCATAGACGTGGGCCCCCATCAAGTGAACACAAAAGACTGAGAATATTCCGAGAAGCTTAGAGAACGGTATGGTTATGGGGTTGAAAATACAAACAAGGAACAATTTGTTGGCACAGTCTACAAATGGGGTGTCATTTTCTTAGACCCCTCAAATAATTGAAATCCTCCAAATATGCATTTGTTAAGTTTATTTAAAATATTTTATATGTTTATAAAATATTTTATTTTATTTTAAAAACAAGTTTTTAAAGTATTTGAAATAGTTGTTAAAATTTAGAAAATAAATTGGTAATTTCTTGCATTTTTTAAGGACTTTATAAGCTCTTAATATCTT
Source organism: Sesamum alatum (assembly GCA_034509735.1). Classification (NCBI taxonomy): domain Eukaryota; kingdom Viridiplantae; phylum Streptophyta; class Magnoliopsida; order Lamiales; family Pedaliaceae; genus Sesamum; species Sesamum alatum. Next base: position 24,089,960 of record JACGWO010000011.1, on the reverse strand, counting down.
ATTTTTGAATATCATAAGCTCATCTTTTTAAAAAATTTTACGAAATACCTTTCATATTTTATAATGTCTCAAAACCTCTTAGTTTATTTTTTTAATAGTATTTACTAATTAATTACAAATTATTCAATTATAGTAATTGATACGTAAATTTATATAATTGTTGATGGTTGAAATTTATAATATAATTATAATATATATATTTTTTTAAAAAAAAAGAAAGTGAGGAACTCTTGAACAAACATATTTTCCCCTTTGGTATGAAGCATGATTTCTAACCAGTTTTCCTGCACCTCCCTTTTATTTCTATTAAAATATTAATATTAAATTATTTTTTTACGACAATTTAACTTTTTAGATAATATGATATCAAATCAGACCAAATAAAAAGTTATGAGTTCAAATTTCATTACTATCTATTTTCAAAATAAAAAAGATATCACGTGGAAAATCTACACGTAAAGACTGTCGTGTTAAGATATTAAAAGTTTCAGCCCCTTTTTCATACTTATTTAATTTTATACTAGTTTTATACTACATGGATTTGTTAATTTAGGAAAATTCTAGTTCGGACCAGATTTAATCGAACCAAATCAATCGTATAATAAGTGTGATATACTTACTATGTGATTGGTCACTTTTCCTGAAATGTACCCCAATCACATAATAAACATATTTATAATTAATTTAGGTTCAATGGAATCAAATTTAGACTAAAATTTCGACCAATTTATCATTCCAAAAGGTAAGAAAACCAACTCCTCATCATGATATATGCAGTGATGCATCAACAGTCATTTGCCTTTTGACTGCCAAACTTTTCACTTCAATCAAATCTTTAATAAAAGACAATTGGAATAATTATATTACATTCAAACTCTTGAGTTATTTTCATCCTGAAGCATTAGATGTACAATAATTATATTTTATTTATTTAAATTTCAAAACGAACTAACTTATCTTAATTTACAAAATGAGTGCAACTTACTATCAGTTTGAATTCAGAAACAACTTATATACACATTTGAAATGAAAAATAATTATATAACCCATAGATGGTGACGTAAAAAGTACTAATTTACCCTTATTGATTTTTTAACAAAAGGGTTTAAAAAAATATAAAAAAAATATGAGAATGGATAAAGTAAATAATCCACATAGAACATTAATCCATAAAAATATTTTAAAAAAATCTAAAAAAATATATAAAATTATGACTTATAATCCCAAAAAAGTACTTTGGGCGGTTCACCACTGGATGGAAACATAACAGAAGCTAACGTAATGGGCTCGTTGTTAGATCGACGCTAAAGTTAGGGGTATTTGTAATTTTTCAAATAACGAGAATATATTTGTAATTATGTCAAAACTCATGGGAGGTAGCTGTAATTTACCATAATAATAATCAATATCAATATTAAATATCTATATCTATACTAATATAAAAAAAAGCATTTATCACTCACAAATGGCGGTTTATGACACCGTCACCGTGACACCAATTTTTTGGTTATGCCGATAATGCTGTAAGTTAGTTTTCTTTCTTTTTTTTTTTTTCATTTTACATGTAGTGTGTTGATTTGTACATATAGTTTTCTTAAATACAATAATTTTAAAATATACAATATTATTTCATATGTACGCAAGGACGACATGCCAGGACGATTAATTCTATAAATAATTACTATTGTAATGTGTCAGTATTGCATGTTGATGATAACCCATAAACATCGGCAAACAATTTCTGTCAATTAAGTTATGCCAGATTGACATCATCTATTTGGTAATAGTTAGAACTTAGATTAGATTTTCTCTTATTTTGTTGATTACATGGTTGGATTTTTCTTCTCTCCACTCTGGCAAACAGCTAAACCACATTAAAACCCCTCACAGTTGCAAGACTCAAAGCCAAATCCTCCACCTCCCACCATAAATAACTACTGAAAAATCTCAATTTTCTCTCCAAATTTCATCCAATGCTGCTATTTTCTTCTCCGTAGTGATCTAAATATACTTTCTTGGATTGTGGAATGCAATTTTAGCTAGATTCTGGGCCGAGAGTTTCGGAACTGTTGCTTCTCATTTTGCATATTCAAGACTCAATCTTTTTCAGTGTTCAGTGCTTTTGCTGAATTTTGTGAGGTTAATTCTGCAGTTTTGCTTATCTGGGCTTGTGTAATTTGTCGATATAATCTTAAAGCTGGGACCTTTTCTGAATATTTTAAGTTGGAAAGCTGTTTGAGGAGGTACTTTTTCTTTTTCCTGAATATTTGTGTATGTGGGTCTACTTTGATTGTTTCAGTTTTTTTTAATACTTTTCTATGAATTTTTAATGGAAATGGATGGATAGTTAGTCAGATTGGCTATTTTAAATTAGAGGGATTAAGTTGAAAATGAGGGTGGATTTAAACTTGATTATGAACATATGTGAAAGGACTGAAGGATTTGGTGTGTTAATTTTTGTAAATGTGAATCACTTGTATAGACTTTATTTTTCTTCATGCTGTGTAATTAATGGATTGAAGTTTTGATGGAGTGATGAGCTTTTCTTATTTAAAGTACAAATCTTTATCCGGAATAAGATCGAAGCTAAGAAATGATATATTCTTCTATATGAATGAGAATGTTTTTGAATTATGGGAATATGTCTGAAGATTTCAGTACTTTAGATGTGTATAAAAATATGTTTTTATTGGTGTCAAGCGATGGGCACGGATGGGGCTTGAGGAGGAAGGCTGAAAATAGACGTGTTGGTCCAAGATGTACCAGCAAACAGGGTTTACGGGATTATCCTTCTTGTTCGTTACGCACGTTTTACAAATTTGTTTGCAATTTCCTGAGCGTGATATGGTAAATGCATAGATCCAAATAGATCCCGCGCTACAAGTTGATGCATCCTTAATAATCACGATAAAATGTTGTATGTGAAGAAGATGTGGCAACTTTTATCCTATGAGTTATAAAACAGTACTGATGTTCCCCAATTACGGTATTACCACATCTGTTGGTTCAGGCCGTCTCTTCTCTTTGTTGACTCGTTTCCTGATTAGTATATAGCCAATTGTGAGTTCTTGAATTGCTGCCAATGCAATACTTATGAGATCACGCGGACCACTATTTAGAAATGGCAGCGTATAAGTTTCTGGTATCAGCCAATCTTAGCCTCTTAACGTCACTCGACAATTCGATCACTATGATACAGGCCTTGTTAAAAAGTTTTTGTTGAGATGTGCAGTTATCCGATGCTGCTGCTTATTCCTTTGTATTCGGTATCTGAATCTGGACGGTTAAGAATATCTAACATTGAGTTTTAAACTCTTCCCAGGTGGAGAAGTGCTTTATTTTTAGTGGCTCACCTACTTAAAAGTCGAGGCTTCTGTTAAGCTATACGGTACCAGAGCTCATGGAGAATCGCCATCAGCGTTCTTTTAGCTAAAATGAACAACGTGCAGGTTGAACACTTACATCTTTTTTTTCAGCTCTCCCATGTGCAACATTCCCCCCTCGTGAAAGATGTTTGTGTCTGACTTTTTTTATTTTGTGTTTTTAAATGGAGAAAAATGTCATCGTTGGTTTAAGTTGCTTTTGACATTTTTCGTTTAAGTTACTTTCTTGTTTGCTTCTCATTTAGTTATTTCAAATAATGCTTAAGCCTTATGCAAAATATTGCAATAAGATGTGCAGAGTAGACTTTGTCTTAGCACTTGGGATCATGCTACTATTATGTCATGGTACATGTAAGGAAACGGGAAACGGGTGAAGGAAAAAGAGGAAGTTTCATTTACTTTTGTTTCTCCTCGTGTCAAAATCAATCATGAATACAGACAAAGAAATGGATAATGCTGGCAGTTTCTTTCTTAAATCCATGGGCGTTTCCGTTGTCTCCTTTGTAGATGCACATAAGTTCCACTTTTACTTAGCTGTTCCAGTTGAAGTCCACCACCTAGACAAACACGTGCAATGTCAAGATCGTGTTATGCTTTGACGCTATAACTTGCATGCGATGCATATCTCATGTGAAGAATATATAAACATGAGCTATATAATTCTGAAAAAAGCTTGCCCAGAAAGTTTATGTTCTATATAATCTTTCGTTAAAATTTAAAAATTATATATTTTCTTTAATACCGAGCTTCCTTATGACTGACATGAAGAACTTCTTACAGGATCAGCAAAACTCAGACGACATAAAGCCTTCTAATCTTGTTTCACACGATTCTGGAACTGTACAACCAAATAATGCCACAGAGACCCCCATACCGGACTCAGGTTCAATTTCAGCGTCGAGTAATGACAACAGAAAAGTTTCCCGAGAGGATATTGAACTTGTATGGATACTATTTCTTTATGCTTTCTCTGATTCTTTTGGACTTTGACGACAAAAATTAGGCCGCAACTCTCTCTATATTGCTTTATTATTGTAATATGCTGTAGGTTCAGAATTTGATCGAGCGCTGTCTACAATTGTATATGAATAAAGATGAGGTCGTAAAGACCCTTCTCAATCGCGCTAGGATAGATCCTGGTTTCACAACATTAGGTAGGTATCGTCAAGTTATCAGAGAAACATTCTGTGACTATAGCTTGGTTAACGCGTGTACAGCTGTAACGCTGATTTTTTTGCTGATTCTTTTATTTTCATGATTTACCTTGTACTGTTTGTCCTGACTGCAGTGTGGCAGAAGTTAGAAGAAGAAAATGCCGAGTTCTTCCGATCCTACTACATAAGGCTTAAATTGAAGAAACAGATTATCTTATTCAACCACTTGCTTGAGCATCAATATCATGCAATGAAGTATCCAGTGCCCCCAAAGGTTCCTTTGGCTCCGATGCACAATGGTGTTCATCCAATGCCTGGTATATCTTACCTTCAATTGTCAATTTAATAATATACAGGGATAATTATACCGTCCTCCCATGAGGTTTGGTGTAATTACACGTAGACCCCATGTGGTTTGGAAAAGCACATCTAGTACTCCTGAGGTTTGCTTCCATTTAACAAATAGGTCCATCCGTTACACAAAATTTACCGAATTTGTTGATATTAATAAAAAAAACTGAATGAAAATCGATATTTAGCCTGGATTGACTTATGTGAAACAAATCTTTTCTGAATAAACTACTTTCTTATATTGGTGAAGATCTACGTTTTCACATGCATTAATGTGTGAAGATGTATAAGGGTAGTTTGGTCATAAAAAGATTTATTTGACTTGCAATAAGTTAATAATAAGTCAATCGAGGGTAAATATGGATTTTCATCAACTCTTTTTTTAATGTCGGCAAATCCGGTGAATTTTGATTAACAGAGACTTATTTGTTAGACGGAAGCAAACCTCAAGGGTACTAGATGTAATTTTCCACACCATAGGGGTTAATGTTTGAAACCTATTGAAGGAATAATTATTCATGATAAATTCTTTACCATCAATAGCGAATGCGTATATATACTTATTTATTCCTGTCTTTATATTAGACTAGCCGTCGTGGCACGCCGTCCCTGCGTGCATATAAAATAATATTACACGCTTTAAAGTTATTGTAGATAAGAAAATATACATATCAATCAACACATTGCATTTAAAAAGAAAAAAAGAACGAAAGAAAGAAAGAAAGAAAGAACGAAAAGAAATAAAAACTAACTTAGGGCTATTATCGGTATAACTAAAAAATTGGTGTTGCGGTATAAGTAACCGCTATTTATTAGTGAAAACAGGGTTTGCTTATATAATAGTATAGATATTTCTGCCTGTTGATAATATATTGAATCAAGAATTTTATATTTGCATGTGGAGTTGCATTAGTTCTAAATTACATTACCTTCTTTATTCAATGCCGCTTGTCCGCAGTGCAGTCAACAACTTACCCATGGGATACCCAATCATGCAGCAGCCTCCGATTCCTGCTATGGGGCAACCTCATGTGGGATACTCCGCGTCTAGCTGTCACGTTGTCAATGGAGTTCCTGCTCCGGGGAATTTTCTTCCAATGCGCACGAACTCTGGAAATGAGTGAGAATCCTTTACATACTCTTGCATCATGAACTTTATTTTTTCTGTCTAAACATTTGCGCATAAGGCTTTGTTTTGGACCACCAATCGTTGTGGCCTAGTGGTAAGGGTTGCATGTTGCCACACCTTTGATGTTGGTTTGAAACCTTGCCGAGGCGTGCGTTTGGTGAGACTAAATGTACGTTTTGAGAGCCTATTTGTTTGTGTTTTAATTTCCAGTTTTGAGTTTTTAAAACAGTAATTAAAGTGAAAAACATGTTTATTTATACATGTTCTCATTGGATATATAATGATTTGACAATACAGTTCAATATAAAACACAGTCTCATTAACTAATCCAAATATATTTTAATTTCATGCGAAAACTAATACGAAATTGAAAACATATATATTTCCACTCCTGAGGTCAAACGGAACTGAAATTTTCGAGAATGGGTGTAGTTTCCTGGATTATATGCTTCAGCATTTGGTGTACAAAATCTTCTTGCTGATCTTTTGTCGTTCTTTTCTCTGCAGTACGGCAATCAATGCCAGTACAGCCGATTTATCACCCGTTGTACGACCAAATAATGCAGTATCATCCATCTCAGATATGCCTGTAAGCCCGACATCAGTGGCATCGAGTGGCCATTTTCCCTTTAGTGCATCAGATATATCCGTCATGGGAGTTGAATCTTCGGCCCTCGACACGGCTTTTACGTCTGAAGCGGCAAGTTCAGTCGGGCTACAGCTTCCGCCGGACAATGGAGCAGGGAATTCTAGAGATCCCCTGAGATCCTGGGCTCAGATTCCATGGGACTTTAGCCTTCCAGATCTAACAGCAGATTTATCGAACTTAGGAGGTAATCTTCTTACAAAAACCCTGTCACATTGGATCATTTATGTTCTGTCAAAATAAGAAAACTAGGAAAGCTAGCGGTTTATATTAATCGATGTCGCCTGTCGCTGAAAATAAATTTGCAGATTTAGGAGCCCTCGAAAACTATCCTACTTCTCCATTCTTGCCTTCAGATTCAGATATTCTACTTGATTCTCCTGAGCAAGAGGATATAGGTAAGAACACAGACAGGATTTCCTTTACAACTTTCTATATTCGGTATAAACTTATGAATATGAAGACATACAAGTGTGACATGATACCCTTTCGAGTAACCTTACTTAAACCGTCTTCTTGTCTGAAATTAACCGTTGGCACACAGCAAACGATGTCGGATTCTTATATTCTTGGTACAGTTTTCTCTTACTTGTGGCTGCTTTTGTTTCAGTGCAGGAGTTCTTTGTCGATTCCGATTCTGTTCCCGGGCAGTGTCCACCGCCCGACGAAGAGAAGTCGTAGCTTGATGTCAGAAACACGCGTCGTCACGAAGATGTCAATCTTAGTCTAGATTGAGGTGATGATACGATAATTATTGGAAGAAGTAGTAGATGTCTATGTTAGAGGCATGTAAGAGCATAGTCAAGAGCAGCAGAGGTAGATGGTTGGAGCTTTCAGACAAACAATATGTGTGTGTATAGCTCCATTAGGTGTAGAATTTGCAGGTGTAAGTTCCAACTACTTCAATCCTTGTCTATGTTGTATTTTCTTGACTCCAATAATACAATTATACTTCCTGACAGTTATGCATTATGTTTGATTTTGTTTTTGGAGTGTTTTATTTTATTTTGTGGAGACAGAGAGAGAAAAATAAAAATAATAAGTGTGTGTTAGAAATAAGTATATGTTTGGATTGTTTTTTGAGTTAATTTTAAATAGTGTAAAAAATGTATTGTGTTGTACATTGGGAGATTAAAATACTGTTTATTATCAAATCATGTTACTTTTATATATTTTTATAAATGTATATAGTAATATTTGTTTTTATTTTATGTATTTTGTTTGTATATTGAGAAATAAAAAGTACTGTTCATTATCAAATCATGTCTCTTTTATATATTTTTATATATATGTATATAGTAATATTTATTTGTTCGTGGGCGGATTAAATTATATAATATTTTATTGTATAAGAGAATGAGAAAATTACCCAAAACATCCGATGAAGGTGTTTTGAGTAATGTTATATTTGATTTTATTTTTTCACAATTTTCAAATGTTATGTTTGATTTTATTTTTTCACCATCTCATGAGAAAACAAAATCAAACATTGGGATGGGATTTTAGTTCTTGTCTTAACTTATTTATGAACAAGTTACGTACACAGTTTAAGATTGCGTCCAAGGAAATTGTTGTCGTAGACCTCATGCAACTCATTTTTGAAACGTATTAATTTGGGGAAAAATAAAAATAGTAGCAGGAAAACTAAAAATTGACACCCACAAATTTCTACACTTCTTATCTTCAAAGGAATATCACCAATAGCATATATATATATATATATATATATATATGAGAATAATAAAATTGTATACAGATTTAGTGTAGTTCACTTTTATGTGATATTGTAAATGAGTAAAATTATTCTCATATAAAATAAATTTTAAAAAATACAATTTATCTCTCTATGTTAATCAAAAAGAGCAAAAACTCCTTGTGAAAAAATAAATAGCAATTTACCTCGTGTGGTTTTAGAATGGAGCAAAAAACCCTCCTAAAGATTGCAGTGTTACGCACGCGCTTGTTGTGCGATTTTTACTTGATTTTAAGTATTAAAACATTATTTTTATGTATAATATATATATATTAATATTTATTAATTTATATATATAGAAATATAATAATAATATAATTCTTTTTTGTTTTCCCTGTCATCTTCCCCAACTTGTTGGCTCCACAGCGCCTCCACCTCGCGTCCCCTTCCCCCCGCCGAGCGTGCCATCGTCCCCTCCACTCTCTCGTCGTCGCCGCCTCCCCTTCCTCCCGTCGTTCCCCATCATCTTCGCCTTAGCCATCGCCGGCGCCGCCTCAATCGTTGCCGCTCTACATATCTTTATTTATATATAATAGTTAACTGTATGCATAAATATATTTTAATTGTATATATATAAAGATATACTACATATATATAATTTTAAATTCAATTTATATATTTGGAAATTGTAACCATTGATTTAAACTAAAGTAAATAAGATCCGTTGATTGTCTAGTTAAATTTCGATCGTAGATTCAACAAGCCCAACGGTTCAAGATAATGTTATAAATGAATTTTATAATTAAATTTTTTAAAAAAATATATATTTTTTTAAAAAAGTACGTGAAACACACGGGCTCGCATGAGAAGGGTTTTTCCTCCATTTTGAAAAACACAAGAAAGTAAATTGCTAATTTTTTTTATAAGATTATTTTTGTTGCTATTTTTGGTTAACACAAAGGGTAAATTGTATTTAACCAAAAAAATTATAATTTACCTCTCTGTCTTTTTAAAATAGAGCAATTTACCTCCTGTTTAATTGCTACATTTTAAAAGACACGTACAGATACTTTGCTATTGGGCATTGCTTGTATTTTTCCCAACAATAAACTGTCACAAAAGAAGGGATAATTACAATTCTATCTTGAGATTTAGTGTAATTACACTTGTTACGATGTATAAAATAAGTTTGATGAGAAAATATTTGTTTGACTTGCAATAAGTGTGTAATAAGTCAATTACGGTAAATATGTATTTTCGTTCAACCTTTTAGTAATGTCAGTAAATTTCATGAATTTTATTAACGATTGAATCTATTTATTAAACAAAAATAAATATTAGGGGTATCGTATGTAATTTTTCAAAACCACAAAAAAATTATGTGTAATTATCCTTTTTTGTCATGATAACGTTCCAATTTTTTCTGATGCAAAGGGTGAATTGAATACTATTATTTGGAGCTCAGGGACTGAGGAACTCTCTTTCAGTTGATTATTCTCCCGCCAAGTCTTCTCTCAAGTCTGAGGAAACGACTAAGTCATCTCTGGGAAGTTTCTTACCTCAGAGCTGCCTTTTCTTGACATTTAACTATCCTATGATTTAATCGCAAGAAACTGCTGTCTTAACATGCGTTTCTCCACGCAAGCTTCACTGCTCTCTTCTCGATTCTTGAAATTTTGTGTTCTTCTTCTTCTCGTTCGTTGCTTAATGAAGTGATGATCATAAAGAGAGATAAGAGAAAAAGGCATACAGTTGAAGATTCGAACAATGAGGAATTAGGGGACTAATAGTACTGTTTCCTGGTAATAATTTTCGATGCTGATGTCTGAAAATCTGAGGTAATGTCTTGTTTTCTTGTTTGATTGTAGTAATTATAAGGTTAAGCTTCTTGCAGGGCCATGAAATTTACAGTTTGTGGCTGCAAATAAGGAAGAGGGGAGTTTTGAGGCTATCTCTTCGACTTGGAGATCTTGTGAGACATCAGCTGAACTATGAATATCCGTGGAAAGAAATATGTAAGGTTAGTTCAAGTAACATGTAGCTTTTCTGACACTTGTGTCTTTTGTCTTTCAGCTTGGTCTGTAATAGATTTCTCTGTCCTGATGCTTATGGTGTTATGTACTCAATTCTGTTCAGGTTCGAGGACTGCAATTCTGAGTGTTCTTTTAGTTCCGAAGGGCAGTTGAATCGTGGCCTATTTCCGTTAAGGAAACCGAGTTTCAGCCCGATAGTGGGTGGAATAAGACGAGTGTTTGACAGAGGTTCTGAAAGGATAAAAAGCTTGAGAATACGGTCCACAGATGGCGGCCACACACGAAGTAGAAGGCCAAAATCAAGCCCGAATAAGAAAGTTCTTGATCCTCAAGGGCCTTTTCTTCAGAGGTGGAACAAGATATTTGTTATTTCTTGTTTGATTGCCGTCTCCCTGGATCCGCTGTTCTTCTACACACCAGTCGTTGATGCCAAGAACTTCTGTCTATCTTTGGACGAGAATTTGGAGATCACTGCCTGTGTTCTTCGGTCATTCATCGACATATTCTACGTGTTTCACGTTGTTTTGCAGTTTCATACTGGATTCATTGCCCCTTCTTCTCGAGTGTTTGGAAGGGGCGAGCTGATCGAGGATCATAGAGCTATAGCCAAACGCTATCTCTCGTCCTACTTCATCATAGACGTTTTATCAATTCTTCCTCTACCCCAGGTATTACTACATTACATTCTGTTTGAGTATCAAGGAGAACTGTTAAACTAAAACTTGTTACGTCGTACTTAACTCCTTTCGTTGTTTTGTCTGTCAGGTAGTCATTCTGATTGTGATCCCCATTGTCAATGCTCCGATTTCTCTGGCCACAAAAGACCTCCTGAAGATCGTTATTTTTGCGCAATACATCCCAAGATTTCTTCGGATTTATCCCTTATACAAGGAGGTTAATAGAACTTCAGGCCTGTTTACTGAAACGGCCTGGGCTGGAGCTGCTTTCAATCTCTTTCTCTACATGCTTGCTAGTCATGTAAGTTTCTTCTCACTATGGACGGCTTGTAAACGTTACATTTGAATTCATTGGCTTTGTGGAACTCTTGTTTGTCAGGTCTTTGGATCATTCTGGTATCTGATCGCGATAGAACGCAAGGACAGATGTTGGCGGACTGCATGTCGTGATCGTAATGATTGTAAGTTAAACGATCTTTATTGTGGAGAGGACCGTGGAAACACTTCATTTCTGAATACTTCATGCCCGCTTCTTGAGCCGAACGAGATAAAGAGCCCTGCAGACTTTGACTTCGGCATCTTTCTTGATGCTCTTCAGTCTCATGTGGCTGAACACAGAGACTTCTCTAGGAAATTCTTCTATTGCTTTTGGTGGGGATTACGAAATTTGAGGTTGACTGTCTCAATCTTTCCTCATTGTCTTAAACTTATTTCCTAGTATAAAGAAGCAAACTAAAATGCTTTTCTCTGGTTTGTTCACTGCAGTTCATTGGGTCAGAACCTTAAAACAAGCACTTTTGTAGGAGAGATACTTTTCGCTGTTTTCATCTCCATTGTTGGGCTGGTTTTGTTTTCGTTGCTCATCGGCAACATGCAGGTAACACATCCACAACATTGAGGAATTATGAAAAATGTTACTTATTACCTAAACTTTGCTTGTTTGCTTTGTCTTTCCTGTTGCAGAAATATTTACAGTCCATCACTGTTAGGATAGAAGAGATGAGAATGAAACATCGGGATGCAGAACAGTGGATGTCGCATCGTATGCTTCCTGAGAACTTGAGAGCTCGTATAAGACGATACGAGCAGTACAAATGGCAAGAAAACAGAGGCGTTGAGGAAGAATCCTTGATCCGTAATCTTCCCAAGGATTTAAGGAGGGACATCAAGCGCCATCTCTGCTGGACTTTACTAACAAGAGTTAGCACACTTCAATCAATTTCCACTTATTTCCATTTCTATTGTATGATCTACATGTTAAAGTTGTTAGCTAATCATTATAGGTGCCGATGTTTGAGAAAATGGACGAACAATTGTTGGATGCAATGTGTTCTCGTCTAAAGCCCGTTCTCTACACAGAGAATAGCTTTATTCTTCGTGAGGGAGATCCGGTCGATGAGATGCTATTCATAATGAGGGGTAACATATTGACTATGACCACAAACGGTGGCAGGACCGGTTTCTTCAACTCGGTATATCTCATGGCTGGAGACTTCTGTGGGGAAGAACTTCTGACATGGGCTCTGGACCCCAACTCTTCTTCCAGCCTTCCTATCTCAACCAGAACCGTGCAGGCTGTCAAAGACGTCGAGGCTTTCTGTTTAATGCCGTATGACTTAAAAAGTGTCACGTCCCAGTTTAGACGTCTCCACAGCAAGCAACTTCAGCAAACGTTTAGGCAAGTTTTGAGATCAAGTTTCCATAGTTTAACAAGAGCTTACTCTCATAATTTAGTCTTCCACAAAAACTTGCTTCAGGTTCTATTCCCAACAGTGGAGAACATGGGGTGCCTGTTTTATACAAGCAGCATGGCGTCGACATTACAGGAGGAAGATCGAAAAGTTACTGCAAGAAGCAGAAGATAGACTGCAGAATGCATTGGCCATGGAAGGAGTAGGGAGTTCGCCAAGCCTCGCTGCAACAGTTTATGCATCAAGATTTGCCACCAATATGCTAGGAAAGTTGCGACGTAATCATCCACATAACACTATTCCATCACCAAAATTACCACCTCTGCTGCTTCAGAAGCCAGCTGAGCCTGATTTTAGTGCAGAAAATCCTTCATAGAACTTGGTGATTGTCAGAATAATTACTGGAGGCAGCTAAAATAAGAGTTCTTTACATCTTTTTGAATGGTTCTTTTTACATCCTGATTTTATGCCTCCCATTTGTTCGGTGTTTACCTCTTTGTACATATACGATCGAGTTTGTTCCTGCCTTTGTAAATTTACTCTGACAGGCAAGTCTTATGTTGTCAATAGACACTTTTTTTTTACATGGCGTTAACTTTAGCATCCTTAACACATTATTTACGGTACCACAAATGGTGGTCGAACTAGTTACTGAACATTTCAAATCAGGTAAAACGGAAAGATTTAAGCTGAAGAAATTCAACTGTTATTAGGTTTTAAAAATTTATTTTAATGCCATTAAAATGTTTTGGCTGAAGAATTGAAAACCAATTTCTGTTTTAATCCAGATTAAAATCAAATGGTTTTTGCTGCAAAAAAGATATATATTATATACTGCGACTGAAGCATGCGCGCTCCGAGTACAGGCGCCGGCGGAACGCGTGTGGGGCAACTCCATATTCACTTTAGTCTCCATAACACTTCAAACACCATTTGAACATTGAACTAAATATAAGGAGTTCATGAAATTCATAAACTTCCGATGTGGGAAAAGAATGAGTGTAAAAACATTCACCCCCACATACACCTTATATACACATCAAATGCTCAACCCTTTCCCATCATATTCCTATGTGGGACAAGTACACTATTCTGTTTCTCTCTCAATCTAATTTATGGATTAACATGTGATTGCATTCATATTTTAGACTATATTGTTGTTATAAATTAACAACTAAAATGCGAATTACAACAATCCCCCACAAATCCATAGATTTGAACTCAAGCTTCTGTGTCTTGTTTTTAGCAATGGTACCTGTTGATTTGAAAAACTGCCTAAGTTATCTAACTTCAGCTGTCACCGGGTCAAATGGAACTAAGCCTTAAATTTGAGCCCGTGTTTGTGATAGCGTCTGTCAGTAACAAAAAGCCACCAACTTTGTGTTGATCTTTAGGGTTGACACTTAGGCCGTATGTCCTGATCCTGTTCATGAATGCTTTCATGAATAACCCAATTCAATAATCTATGGATTAACAAATGTATTCACTTAATTAAGTGTCTCTAGGGATGCACTGCTAGCATCTCGTCTAAAAGACTTGATCCCATTTAGAGTTAAACTCTTACTATACTTGCACTATTAACACCTTCCAGAATTACAGGGGACAGACTCCAGATACAAAGTATCAGTCTATATTGGTGCTCTAACATACCTTACGACTTGTTAATACCACATTGAACCTTCTTTGTGGGATCTCCACTTGGAAGGTTGGGTTGTTACCGTAAATATATCATTGATGGGTTTTCAGTCCCATCCCCAATCTGGATTTTTGTACTTGTGACTGATCTAATCCTTTCGTCAAAGGATCAACCACATTGTCCTTTGTTCCACAAAGTCAATGCCTATAACTCTGTTCAACACTAATCCCCTTATAAACATAAGTCTAACTTGGATGTGTCTTTTGGTTGTATTTACGACTCTGAACCTTTGTAATTGTCGTTTGACTATCACAATGTACAACAATAGGTGGAAGAGGCTGGCTTACAATGGGAAGTTGTAACAACAACCCATACAACCATTTTGTCTCGATACCAGTCGTATCCAACGCACATAACTCGACTTCAAAAGTAGATCAGGTTATCAAAGTCTGTTTTGCAGACTTCCAAGAGACTGCTCCCCCACCTAAGGTAAATACATATCCTGAACACCCATTAGTACCAGAGTTTTTGGCTATCCAGCTAGCATCATTATATCCCTCCAAAACAACAGGAAATCTACCATAATGAATGACCAATGACACCGTGCCCTTAAGGTACCTTAGTACCCTATCCAAAGCTCCCTAATGGGTTCTGTCCGGACAACTAGTGTATCTAGCTAGCTTTGAGACAAAAAGAAATATCTGGTCACGTGCCATTTTTCAGATACTACAAACTCCCAATAATTTGGGAATACTTTAGTTGCACAACAGGAACACCACTTTCATTTTTGAATAAAGCAACATAAGGATCATATGGTGTCTTCGCAATTCTACTATTTTGATAGCCAAATTTCTCAATTGTCTTCTCAACATAGTGAGATTGAGAAATAGCTATCCCATCAGTTGAACGAATCAACTTGATGCCAAGAATTACACTAGCCTCACCCATATCCTTCATTTTAAACTTATTTTTAAAACATGACTTGGTTTCGATAATGATATCTAAATATGATCATGTTAACAGAATGTCATCTACATACAAGCATAAAATGATAATCTTTTCCCCTTTAACCTTACAGTAAATGCATTTGTCATTCTCATTCATGGTGAAACCAAATGTAAGAATAGTTTTATCAAACTTTTCATGCCACTGTTTGGGTGCTTGTTTAAGTCCATAGAGAGACTTAACAAGTTTACAAACTTTGTGCTCGTTACCATGAGCTACAAATCCCTCAGGTTGATCCATGTATATTTCTTCCTCGAGTTCACCATATAAGAAGGATGTTTTCACATTCATATGGTGAATCGAAAGATTATACACTGAAGCAAATGCTATATGCACCCGGATTGTAGTCAATCGAGCTACTGAAAAATAGATATCGAAATAGTCTATTCCCTCATTTTGTTTAAAACCTTTAGCCACCAATCTGCCCTTAAACTTATGGATGGTCCCATCAGGTTTCAAGTTCTTCTTAAAGATCCACTTACACCCAATTGTAGTACACCCCGGAGGGAGATTGGCTAACACCATGTCCCGTTAGAAACAATGGAGTCCATCTCACTTTTGACAGCTTCCTCCCATTGCTTGACTTTGGAAGAAGCCAGAGCATCTTTGAAGGTTACCGGATCGTCCTTGATGTTTTAAGTGACAAAGTCACTTCCAAAAGCTTTGACAATTCTAGCTCTCTTACTCTGTTTAGGTACATCTGACTCCTCATGAGTCGGATTAGTACTACTAGGATTAACTCCCACATTTGTCATCTTTTCCATATGTTCAGGAATAGAAGTGGAGGTAAGTGAATCATCAAGTGAAACACTTTGAGGTATTCCAGTTTTCATAGGAAATACATGTTCCAAGAAAGTAGCATCACGAAATTCAACTATCGTGTTGACCTCAATGCCTGGGATTTCTGATTTAATAACCAGAAACCTCAAAGCACAACTTGTCTCCACATAGCCCAAGAACACAACATCAATAGTCTTAGGACCCAATTTCTTTCTCTTGTGTTCAGGGATCAGTACCTTTGCTAGGCACCCCTATACTCGAAAGTATTTGAGATTCGATTTTCTACCTTTTCATAATTCGAAAGGAGTACCCGTATTGTATTTTAGAAGGACTCTATTCAGAATATGGCAAGCTATATTCAAAGCATCTCTCCACAAATACTTAGGTAACCCAGAAGTTAACAACAGACTATTAATCATATCTTTAAATGTTCTATTCTTTCGTTCAACTATTCCATTAGATGAAGGTGAATATGGAAGAGTTCCTTCATGAATTATGCCAAAGTTTTGGCAATATTCACAAAATGCACTCGACTCATATTCTCCTCCTCTATCTAACCTTAATCATTTAAGTTTCTTACCAGTTTGGGTTTATGCTTTGTCTTTAAACGAAATAAGTTTATCTAAGGTTTCATCCTCATTATGAATAAGAAACACATAATAATATCTACTGCAATCATCTATAAACGTAATAAAATATCGCTTAGGGCCCTTAGTCAAAATTTCATTGAACTCACAAATATCAATGTGAACTAAATCAAGTATTTCCGAATCCCTTTCAACTGATTGATAGGGTTTTCGAACTTGTTTAGCTTCTACACAAATTTGGCATTTGCGACCTCGTTCAATTTTGTAACTAGGTATTAAATCAAGATTCATCATAAGTTTGATTGAACCTAAATTTAAATGACATAATCTACTATGCCACAAAAAAGAAGATTCAACATTAAAAAAAAATAGAATTAGAACAATAATTTTATTGCATTCAACTTAAACTTTAAACAAACCATTAGAAAAATAACCTTTGCTAACAAAAAAACCAAATTGTAAATTACAACTTTATTAAATTTGAAAGATAGTTCACAACCCTCACTAACTATTACAGAACTACTAATTATGTTTCTCATAACAGTAGGTACAAGGTGAACTTCTTTTTGTTTTTTGGGGAAATGTAAACTTTCATATATGTAAACAAAGAGTACAAGTAAAACAAGGGACGTCGCCAAACTCAGATCCATGGTCATGTGCCGCACTAACACGGCCGTGTTACATTCTATAATAAAAAGGCGACGAAACCGAACGGAACACGCCCGTGTGGAGATGCCCACACGGTCGTGTACCTCACTGTTGCCACACAATTTTCCAGACCCTATATGTTGCCAAGAGCTACAGGGACGGGGGTCGGGAAACGCTCAGTAATCTATTTCGGATCTGCTGAAGGATGAGTCCAGCGAGTGCCTCCAGACTCCGAAACTGTTGTTGGAACTGCCGGTTGTTCCGCTCCATCCACATATTATAAACCAAAGCTGCAAGGAGTGACCTATACGTGGCATTGAGGATGTGATTCCCCCGCCACCGCCGTGCTGCCCATACCACTCTGCGTTGCCAATCCAGGAAGGGCTATGTGAACTTGACTTCCCTCTTACAAATAAGGAGAAGAGACGCCGAGTATGGACACACAAAAAAAAGATGTGGATGGTTCTCTGGCGCTGCACCTCCACATAAGACACAACCACCATCCAAGTACTGAAGCCATGGTCTGTCGGTGGTAGACAGTCGCTCCTGAATAGCAAGCAACAAGACAAAATAATGGCGCGGGATCTTCACCGGCCCTCCTAACAATACTGCCCAACTCAATCGAGGGGGATCCGGAATAAGCAACCGTAACGTCGAGGATGTGGAGAATGCACCATCATGTGATCGCCAAGTGATGGAATCCACCGATCCCCCAACCGCTGGGATGGAACCCATGATCTGCATCACCTCAAAAGATGTGTCGGTCGGCCAAGCCCAATCCCTATCACGAATCACCTCCTGCACCAAAGACCTATCACGGAGACCCGTGACAAGGGGGCCACTAGGGTAACGAAGAAGTAGGATGCCCAACGGGTGCCACAAATCTTGTCACAGTAGGAGCTGGCCACCATTGCTTACCGTGATGACGATGCCTCTTGCTACCTCCGTACAAAATTTCAAGAGCTGTTTCCACCCCCACGACCCCGTTCCAGCACCAACCAATCAAACAGACTTGCGTCGTAAGCGGTAATGCCGTGTCCACCAGACCCACAGGGAGGTATTCTAGATATCAATAATATTCCGTAGATGTCGACTCATTATGGCTTTATTCAATGCAAGCACCGACTGAATACCCAGTCCGCCACACTCAACCGGCCGGCAGACAAACTCCTACGCCACATTAGCAACCCCCGTCTCCGAGTTCCCACGCCATAAAAAACATTCGAATGCGCTTATCAATCTCTCGAATCACCCCCTTTGGGAGCAAGAATACGGAGGCCCAATAGACATATAATGCCGTGAGGACGGATCGGATGAGCTGGACTCGCCCCGCAAAGGATAATAAGTGGGAGTCCCATGCATTAATTCGGGCATCCAGTTTCTCCAGGAGTGGCCGACAGTTACTCTACGTGAGTTTGGAGGTGATAAGGGGAACCCCAAATACCGAATCGGAAGCTCACCCATGGGGAACCCCATGAGTTCCTGCAATTGTTGCACGTTCCCCACCGCCTTAGAGAAGAAAATAGTGCTATTCTGAATATTGGCCTGAAGTCCCGAATAACTGGAGAACTCCACCAGCCCTTGTTGAATGAGCTGCAGCGACCGGGCATTAACTTCACAGAATACCAACAGGTCATTTGCAAATGCGATCATCAACAGATCCAACTCACGACACCTCCAGTGAAACCCAAATTCCGGGTCTGCTCTGATACGTCTCTTAAGGCTTGCATGGAGGACTTCCATCACCAATACAAACAAGTACGGGGACATAGGATCCCCCTGTCGAAGACCCCTTGCCCATTAAAGAATCCCTGCGGTTGTCCATTAATGCAAATAGAGTATGACACAGTATAAACACATTCTTTGATCCACTGTACAAATCGGTCATGAAATCTATACAGCTGCAAAGCCGCAATTAGAAAATCTCAATCCACGGTGTCATAAGCCTTCCGTAAATCAATCTTTAGAGCACAACGCTTCGGAAGACTCACCTTGTTGTATCCAAATAGGAGTTCCTGAGCCAGCATAATATTTTCTGTGACACGTCTCCCCAGAGTGAATGCATTTTGGCTCTCATCAACAAGCTTGTGCAACACTCCCTTCATCCTCCTTACCAAGATCTTGGTAATGATCTTATACATGACGTTGCAGCAGGAAATAAGCCGGAATTCAGCCACCGTGGAGGGGGACTGAACCTTAGGAACCAGGGTAATAAGTGTGGGGTTCACCTGGCGCAGCAAATCAACCACCTGCTGGTGCCTAGGACCGCCTAGCAGTGTTTGGAAGTAGGCCCCAAACTCATGAATTACCTGGGCCTCCTCCTAGACCACCTCTCCCGATGGGGTAGTAATTTGGAAGATGCGTTGCCTAGCGCATCGCGCCACAATCATCTAGATATAGAACCGCGTGCATTGGTCCCCATCCCTCAACCATTACAACTTAGCACGCTGCTGCAGCATAGCCTGCTCCTGCGAGACTGCCGCAACGTAGACAACCTGACAGAGTTTCTCCGCGTGTTGTACAAACCGAACCTGTGGCATGGAACTCAATAACACTTGGATTTTGGCAAGGAACTCAAAGGCCTCCAAGACATTCTGCGCCAAATCCCCTTTCTTACGCCGCATGGTGCGAAACGTAGGCTTAAGACCCTTGAGCTTTTTGACTACTACAAACATCTTCCTCCCATGGATCCAATGCCTCCAAATGCGCTTCACCTCTATCGGAAATGAGCCATTAGCACATAGAAAGTTATCAAACCGGAACATTCCTCCCCGACGAGTGCCAACTCCCCTATCCTCGAGCACAAAGGGGCTATGGTCCGAGGTATGTTGGGTAGAGCAAAGATATTCCCTATTCGGCCAGTGCTCCAGCCACGCCTCATTAATCAACACCCAGTCTAGCCGCTTCTAAAGGCTATGTGCACCCGTGCTACTGTTGTGCCAGGAAAACAAGCATCCTCGCATGGGCATAGTATGGAGCCGCGCAGTATGGATACAATCCTGAAATTCCACCATAGCCAACCTGCAATCAGCATGTTGCCCCAAGGTCTCACTCACATCCATGACCGTGTTGAAGTCTCCCCATACTAGCCACGGATCATCCACGTGCTGCTCCGCCAGGCCAGCTAGTGATGCCCATAGAACACTCCTTATACCAACATCATTAGAGGCATACACACGTAAACAAATGGACCCTGGTGTTGCATAACTGGGTCACCTGACAATGAACGAATTGGGGGTTGTGCTGCAACACTTCAAAGCACTTCCAAGGGATCCCACCCTAGCCATACCCGTGTTCCCAGACCATCAAGCGGAGTAATCCATAAACCAGGACCAATCAGCACGGATAGAGTCCCGTACACGTACCCGATTATGTTGTGCTACCTTCATCTCAAGAATACCAAGCAACACCAACTGAAATTCTCGTACAAGCTCCTGCACCGTAAATTGGTGGTCTCGCTTGTTAAGACCACATGCATTCCAATAGGCTGCATTAATCATGGTATAACCACTGGAGGACTGCGTTGTTTAGGGCCTTGAGAAGCATAGAATTCAGTCTCCACCACGTCATCTAAAACTGCAAACTAGTTATATACCACAATCTCCCTGCCCTTCCCAGAATCATGAGTGATCAGTGGAGAACATGGCTGTGTAAGTGGAGAACACGACCATGGGGATGGGTGGCCAGTGGACACGGCCGAGGGACACGGCCGTGCGCTCGAATGTGAGAAATGGGGGCTCCGATGAGAGAGCAACACGCCCTCAGAACACGGCCGTGTGGCGAGAGGCACTCCTTCACTTGTTCCGACACAGTCGTGGTAGGCTGGGAACACGACAGTGTTGCGTGTTCGTGTGGGGGGATTTCCGACACGGCCGTGTGCGTGGAGGAGCACGGCCATTTAGTCCTAGGGTTGTAGCGCACAATCTGCCACTGCTCAGAACTGGGTACTGCTGCATGCTGGTTTGGTTTCTACACGTAGACCTGCCTGCCTGGGCCTTTAGGAGCAGCTGGTTTCTTTCGAGGACAATGCCCCTCCCCGTGGCCAACCACATTACAAAATCTACACTTTGGCGGTGTCCAATCATATTCCACAACAACTTTGACAACCCCTCCATCCATACCCTCCCCACTAGGCTTAACCACAAGCACATGTTTAGGTAGGGGTTCGTCCAAGTTCACCAACACGCACACACGCGCATAATCAATCTGGGAGTACGCTAACATGATCGAGTCCGGTACAGCAGTTGCCCAATCCCACTAGCCACCACGCTAAAGCCATCGATCGTCCAATACTTAAGGGGGAAGTTCTTGAGCTTTACCAATGATGTTCCACATTAATGCCCGGTTTTCAAAACTTATAATTTCTTCAAAATTGTTGGAAAAAGTTTAATAATCATAGTAAATATTTTAAAAATACAATCAGATTTTATAAATAGTTTGAAACCAAATAGGCAAAGCAAACACGTTGGAACAAAACACTATACAGTTAGACATGCTGTTTTACGGAAAAATAAATAGGAAGATTACAAACGAGAATTATATCGTAATAATTCTCAATCCGAAAAAACCAACCGAATCACAGAAAATTCAGCTTGCCTTGAAAAACTTATACGCCCCGTCTAATTGTGCATCGAATACTACGCAACTTCTTTTAGGATAAGACGGTTTCCTTTTGTTCAGTACTGTACTTGTATTAAGAACACCTCGAAGCAACACTCAGAAGCCTTATTGTTGAAGTATTCATTCATCTCTGGTCATTGTTAAAAACCGTCAAAAAAAAAAAAAAAAAGAATCAGCCATCATCTAATTGTTCAAAATTTTTCTTGTTCGGTTTTATTCTAATTGAGCCTACGAAGAAAATTTGAGTGGTAAAAGACAAGAGAATGTGAGTTTATTAGAGGGAAGGTAAAATCCTACGAGTGAAACACGAGTGTTGTGAGGAATCAATTTGAGTGATACACGTGAGAATTGTGAGGGTTCTATAATAGACGGGACTTCTACCAATATGGGAAACGAGTTTACCGTTCAAGCTATGCAACAATAATTTGCAAGGATCGGAGTAATCCCCGAAGGCATAACTGATCGTTTGAAAAGGTTGGAACAACCCACTCCTAGAAGACGCAACAATCACCAAATCTGTCAATTGGAGTCCGAAGAGGAGGAAGAAGTGGAGCCTCCACATCGTGGCCATAGGGGAGGAGGACGAAGACGGCAAGACAATGAAGTAGACCGAGATTTGGGAAGCATAAAACTGAGCATTCCCATATTTCAAGGAAGAAGTGATCCGGAGGCATATTTAGAGTGGGAAAAAAAGACGGATCTTATCTTTGAGTGTTATAACTACTCCGAGGAGAAGAAGGTGAAACTTGTTGCAATTGAGTTCACCGACTATGCGATAGTTTGGTGGGATCAATTGATCACAAACCAAAGGCAGTATGGAGAGAGACCTATCTCTACTTGGGCTGAAATGAAATCCATCATGCGTAAGAGATTCGTTCCTTCACATTATTTTCGTGATTTGTATCAAAAACTCCAAAACTATGACACAAGGTGTGAAATCCGTGGATGAATATTACAAAGAGATGGAGATCGCTATGATTAGAGCGAATTTTGAAGAAGACTGAGAGGCCACCATGGCAAGGTTCTTAAGTGGGTTGAACCGAGAGATAGCCAACATTGTGGAGCTGCAACATTATGTTGAGCTTGAGGACATGGTGCACACAACCATGAAGGTGGAAAGACAATTGAAGAAGAAGGGATCGAATCAAAGAAACTTTACATCAAATTTTCAGCCACCAAGCAAGGCAAAAGAAGGGGCTTCGAAGACGAAGACAAGTTTTGGAGTCACCTCCAAAACCCAAAGTACGGTGTCTAAAGCCAAATCTAATGAGGTAGAAAAGAGAAAATCTATCTCATCTTCTTCCTGAAGTCGAGATATCAAATGTTTTCGCTGTCAAGGTTATGGCCATATCACATCTGAATGCATCAACAAGAGAGTGATGATCTTAAGGAAAAATGACGACGTAGAATCTGAAAGTGAGCATGAACCCAGCAATGACGAGCAAGTTGTGGAGACTACCCCCGACCATGGAGAGCTTTTGGTGGTAAGAAGAGCTCTAAACATGCAAATAAAGGTAGACGATGCCGAACAACAAAGGGAGAACATCTTTCATACAAGATGTTTAGTTCAAGGAAAGGTATGCATGTTAATTATTGATGGAGGAAGTTATGCTAATGTTGCTAGTTGTGAAATGGTGGAGAAATTGAACTTAGCAACCATGAAGCATCCAATCCATATAAGTTGCAATGACTTAACGATTGTGGAGAAATTCGGGTAAGTAAACAAGTTTTGGTGTCATTTTCCATTGGTAACTACAAGGATGACGTTCTAATGTGACATAGTGTCAATGCATGCTAGTCACATCCTCTTGGGCAGACCATGGCAGTTCGATAGGAGGGTGACTTATGATGATTTTCTAAACCGTTACACGCTCAAGCATCGTGATCGAAACATCCAACTTGTTTCCTTAAACCCCCAACAAGTTTAAGAAGATCACTTCAAAATGTCTCAAGCAAGAAAATTGAGAGAGTTGGAGAAAAAGAAAGGCAAGAATGAGGTGAAAAATCTGAAAGAAAAAAAGAGTGGAGATAAAAATAAAGAAGAATTTAGTGTGATTGAGAAGGAAAAGAAAATGGAAGAATGTGAGGGCAAAAAGAAGTCGACTTTCTATGCAAAAGCAAGTGAAATGAAAAGAGCATTACTTGAAGAAAAGAGTGTATTACTGATGGTGATTAAAGAGTCCTTGAACACTAAGGAACTAAACCCATCTTTGCCTAGTGCTTTTATGTTTCTTTTGCAGGAATATGATGACGTCTATCCGGAAGAAGAGCCAAGCGGATTGCCACCAATAACGAGAGTTGAGCATAAAATTGACTTCATTCCAGGGGCCGTACTTCCAAACCGACCAGCTTATAGGGTGAATCCCGAGGAGATAAAGAAAATCCAAAGGCAAGTGGAGGAATTGTTAATAAAAGGGAAGATTCGAGAAAACATGAGTCCATGTGCAGTACCGGTGATCGTAGTACCAAAGAAAGATGGATCATGGAGAATGTGTTTAGATTGTCGAGCCATCAATAAAATCACGGTAAAGTATCGTTATCCTATTCCTAGGTTAGATGATATGCTTGATGAATTGTATGGAGCTGTAATCTTTACAAAAATTGATTTGAAGAGTGGGTATGATCAGATCCGAATTAGAGAAGGGGACGAGTGGAAAACTGCCTTTAAAATAAAATATGGTTTGTATGAGTGGTTAGTTACGCCTTTTGGAAGCACTTTCATGAGATTAATGAACCATGTTTTGCGTGACTTTATTGGGAAGTTTGTAGTAGTTTACACACTACACACACTACCTCTTCTCAAAACACACCATCATCTTTTCCAAATCCAGCCATCGTTGCAGGTCTCTTGTCCTCCAGCCTTGACGGTAATGATGATATTGGTGTGGAGGACGCAGCCGCCGGCGGAGAGGGATAGGCTATTGCCGACGATTTGAGTTCTTCGCAATCTGATTTCTCTATGATTGGAATTCTCAACCTTACCTCCCAAGCTATCAATGGAGACCCTCAAGCCATGAAGGAGATTAAGCTCCTTTACACTCGGTTGAAGGCGGTGCACGCTGCTCTCCCTTCGTCACATCCATCCGCCGTGCTCCCAATGCTCAAACCCGCATCCGAACACATTCTCACTCTATTCCGCCCTCCTCTTCGTCCAGCCCGACGTGTAGTGCTCTCGGATGTTGCTCCACCGTCAGATCTGAATCGTCCTCTAGTGGTTGGCGGTTCGGCTCCTTTTCCGACGACGGATGACCTTTCGCCTCCTAGTGCTCCGCCGCCCGTCATGGCTGCATCCGATGGTGACCCTTCATCTTCCTCCAGTCCTAAGGCATCTTCAGCCCTCTCTTTGCTTCCCATGGCCACAGACTCCTCATTCACTCCGCCCCATTCATCATCCGCTAGACCCCCTCTTGGTGACTCCTCACCTCCCTTGCCGACACTCACCATGGAGGCTCATGCACCCCTCTCTCCTCCGTATTTGGCCCATTTGGACATGCCGGAATTCAAATTTGGGTCGGTTCCTTTTCAGCCCCCCTTGGACGGCTTTGCTGCTAAGTTTGAAAAATCTTCTCGGAAGACCCTTTGTTTCATTGCTCCGGACCGCCAAAACGACGAGGTTGTGGTTCAACCCTCATTAGCCATGGCCATGGAAGGAGCTAAAAGATGAGCTAACACGGTTGTTGGGTACTTCTTGGGCCGCAAACCGGCCTTTTGGCCACTTAAAGATTGTGTTCACTCCACTTGGCCGTTCGTAAAAGATGTCATTGCAATGACGACTGGTTTCTTCTTCGTCACCTTTGAGACATCTGCTACATTAGAAGAAGTTATTGAAGGCGGTCCTTGGCTATTCCATGGTCAGCCCACCATTCTTCAGCATTGGGTCCTCGGGATGACCCTCCGGAAACAGAAACACATCAAGTCCCCATTTGGATTCGTCTGCGCCACCTCCCTGTTGAATCTGGATGGACGATGGTCTTAACTTAGTTGTTAGTGGTATTGGACGGCCTTTCTACACTGATAGCTTCACTAGAGCATGCACGAGGCTGGACTTCGCTTGTGTATGTGTAATGCTTGACTATGACTCCGCCCTTCCGCGTCATATTGTGGTTATGATTCCCTCTTTGGATTGTGCTGATCACCTTGTCGGGTTGATGTTGAGTATGAATGGCTTCCGTCCAAATGCAGTTCATGTCGATCACTTGGGCGCTCCTCGACATCATGTCCTTCCTCAGTCAAGCCGACACAACCCCCGTTGCGGTCTTTGTGCCTAAAACCATTGCTCGCCAGTTGGGTTCGAGCCCTCGTGTTCCTCCTCATGCCCCACCCTCTGCTGCCGCCACATTGCCTAGCTTGCGACTGCCCGTTCTACCGACTCTCCCTTCTCCTTGCCGCACTGCTCATCAACCTTCATCTTCTAAAAAAGACACTCGTTTAGCTACCTCGAACAAAGGCAAAGAGATCGCAATCCACAACTCCTTCCAGGAGCTTGCTAGATCGGGTGTTGATGGCCCCGAAGCCCCTTCTGTCGATCCTAGCCCCCGGGTTCCCTCACAGAGTCAGCCCCCCCCTCCCCTGACCATCACTTGGGACTGATCGTGCATAGGCTCTCCTTGTCGTGTTCGATTGTTGTTTATTTTGCCTGTTTTGTCTTGTTCTAGTTTTGTTGTTCCGTTGTTTTGATTGTATTTTCTGTCGAATGCGGACTGTTGATGTTAGACCTTGGGCTGGTGCCTTGGTCCGATTGTACCCTCCCCCACTTCTTTTTTTTTTTATTAATGAAATTTACCTATATCTAAAACAAAATTGTACATAGTCCGAAAGAAACATAAATGATAAAAAAAATAATAAAAGAACATTATCAGTAAGTTTGTCATTATTATTTCATATGCCTTCTTTTTCCTAGTTTAGGAGTGTTCAACAAGTATTTTGAGGAAAGACCAACAACCCTGTCCTGTTCTTATAGTTTAAAATTGGGTGCATTACATATTCTAGTTCTTTCCATTATTCAGCTGATATTTCTTTTGTAATAATCATGTTCCAACTTTTTGTCATGCAAGTCGCAAGGGTGATGTGGACGTCTGAGAATAAGACACTCTCTGTCCGTGGACTAATGTCCTGCCAAGTCTTCTCTCAGTCCTGGATACCACTAAGTCATTTCTGGGACGTTTCTTACCTCAAAGCCGCCTTTTCTGGACATTTAAGCAGCCCTTCGATTTTCTAACTATCCTATGACAATAATCACAGGATACTTCTATCTGTCTTAACATATATTTCTCGACACAAACTTTTACACCTTCACTGATCTCTTGTCAGTTCTTGAAATTTTGTAATAATCTTCTCTTTCCTTGCTTGTTTGAGGTACCGAATAATGAGGAATTAAGGGACTAATAGTACGTATTCTTGCTGATAATTTTCAATGCAGATGTCCGAAAATCTGAGGTTATGTTTTATTTTTCTTGTTTGATTGTAGTAATTATAAGGTTAATCTTCTTGCAGGGCCATGAAATTTACAGTTGAAGTCTGTTTCTTCAACTGGGAATTCTTGAAAGACATCAGCTGAACTATGAATACCAGTGGAAAGAAGTATGTAAGGTTAGTTCAAGTAACATGTAGCTTTTCCGACACTTATGCCTCCGTCTTTCAACTTGCATTGTCTGTAACAGATTTCTCTGTCCTGATGCTTATAGTGTTATGTACTCAATCTCATTCAGGTTCGAGGACTGCCATTCTGAGAGTTCTTTTAGTACTGAAGGGCAGTCGAACCACGGGCTATTTTCGTTAACGAAACCAAGTTTCAGCCCGATATTAGTAGGTGGAATAAGAAAAGCTTGAGAATACGGTCCATAGATGGCGGCCGCACACTAAGCAATATGCCAAAATCAAGCCCGATGAAGAAAGTTCTTGATCCTCAAGGCCCTTTTCGTCATAGGTGGAACAAAATATTCATACTTTCTTGTGTGATTTCCTTATTCCTGGATCCGTTTTTCTTCTACGCACCTGTGGTTGATGCCAAGAACCTGTGTCTATCCATGGACGAGAAACTGGAGATCACTGCTTGTGTTCTTCGGTCATTCATCGACATTTTCTACATATTTCACATTGTTTTGCAGTTTCATACTGGATTCATTGCCCCTTCTTCTCGAGTATTTGGAAGGGGCGAGCTGATCGAGGATCGTAGAGCTATAGCCAAACGGTATCTCTCGTCCTACTTCATCGTAGACATTTTATCAATTCTTCCTCTACCTCAGGTATGCATTCTGTTTGAGCACCAAACACAAACTATTAAACTAAAAACTTGTTACCTCGTACTTTAACTCCTTTGGTTGTTTGTGTCTGTCAGTTAGTCATTCTGATTGTGCCCGCAAAAGACCTCCTGATGATCCTTATTCTTGTGCAATACATCCCAAGATTTCTTCGGATTTATCCCATATACAAGGAGGTCAATAGAACTTCACGCAAATTTACTCAAACGGCCTGGCCTGGAGCCGTTTACAATCTCCTTCAATGCATCCTTGCCAGTCATGTAAGTTTCTTCTCATTATAGAGGTTGTCGATTATATGGATTTTGATTCTGATCCAGTGGCTGTCTGGAAATCTCTTTTTCCAGGTCTACGGAGCACTATGGTATCTGATCGCGATAGGACGCAAGGAAAGATGTTGGAGGATTGCATGTCGTGATCATAATGGTTGTAACTTAGACAATCTTTATTGCAGAGTGGACCGTGGAGACACTTCATTTCTGAATTCTTCATGTCCCCTTCTTGATCCTAACAGCATAAAGAGCTCTGCAGACTTTGACTTCGGCATGTTTCTTGATGCTCTTCAGTCTCATGTGGCCGAAAACAGAGACTTCGCTAGGAAATTCTTCAATTGCTTTTGGTGGGGCTGGCGAAATTTGAGGTTTTTCGACTGCTTCAATCTTGCCCAAGAATCCACACACACCTTGCTGGATTGAGGTTCTAACTAGCTAGCTAATATATCCTTTTTCTTGTTTGTTCACTGCAGTTCATTGGGTCAGAATCTGAATAACAACACTTCTGTAGATGAGATTATTTTTTCCCTTTTCATCTCCATCACTGGGCTGGTTCTAGTTTCGTCAGTCATCGGCAGTAGCATACAGGTGATGGATGCATCTAAAACCTTGACAAAATTATGAGATATGTTACTTATTTCCTAAACTTTGCCTTTACCTTTTGAGTCTTTCTTATGCAGAACTTTTTACAGTCCGTCAATGGTAGGTTAGAAGAGGTGAGAATGAAACGTCAGGATATCGAACAATGGATGTCCCACCGTATGCTTCCTGAGGACTTGAGGGCTCGCATAAGACTATACGAGGAGTACAAATGGCAAAAAGAAAGAGGGGTCGAGGAAGAATCCTTGATCAGTAATTTTCCTAAGGA
Source organism: Sesamum alatum (assembly GCA_034509735.1). NCBI lineage: Eukaryota > Viridiplantae > Streptophyta > Magnoliopsida > Lamiales > Pedaliaceae > Sesamum > Sesamum alatum. The sequence goes on along the minus strand of JACGWO010000011.1, from coordinate 24,060,530 downwards.
TTTAAGGAGGGACATCAAGCGCCATCTCTGTCTATCTTTACTAACAAGAGTTAGCACACTTCAATCAATTTCTACTTATTTCCATTTCTATTGTATGATCGGCATGTTAAAGTTGTTAGCTAATCATTATAGGTGCCGCAGTTTGAGAAAATGGACGAACAACTGCTGGATGCAATGTGTTCTCGTCTAAAGCCCGTTCTCTACACGGAGAACACCTTTATTCTTCGTGAGGGAGATCCTGTCGATGAGATGCTATTCATAATGAGGGGCCATATTGACTATGACAACAAACGGTGGCAGGACCGGTTTCTTCAACTCGGTATATCTCATAGCTGGAGACTTCTGTGGAGAAGCACTTCTCACATGGGCTCTGGACCCCAAATCTTCTTCCAGCCTTCCTATCTCAACCAGAACTGTGCAGGTTATCAAAGACGTTGAGGCTTTCTCTATAATGCCGGATGACTTGAAATGTGTCATGTCCCAGTTTAGACATGTCCACGGCAAGCAGCTTCAACACACTTATAGGCAAGTTCTGAGATCAAGTTTCCCTAGTTTAACAAGAGCGTACTTTCATAATTATTCATGATTTAGTCTTTCACAAAACTTGCTTCAGGTTCTATTCCCTGCAGTGGAGGACATGGGGTGCCTGTTTAATACAAGCAGCGTGGCGTCGGCATTACAGGAGGAAGATCGAAAGGTCTCTGCAAGAAGCAGAAGATAGACTACAGAATTCATTGGCCAAGGAAGGATCAGGGAGTCTGCCAAGCCTTGCTGCAACGGTTTATGCATCAAGATTCGCCACCAATATGCTAGGAAACCTGCGACGTAATCATCCACATAATACTATTTCATCACCAAAATTACTGCCTCTACTGCTTCAGAAGCCAACTGAGCCTGATTTTAGTGCAGAAAATCCTTCATAGAACTCAGTGATTGTCAGAATAATTACTGGAGACATGAGTTCTCTACATCCTTTTTAATGATTCTTTTCTACGACTTGATTTTATGCCTCTGAACTGTTATTAGCATGTTGATGTTTACCTCTTTGTGCATGCATTATAAGGTCGAGTTTGTTCCCAACTTTGTAAATTTGCTCTGATTAGGCAAGTCGTATGTTGTCCACGAACACTTTTGTACTCGGCGGTAACTTTAGCATCCTTAATACATTGTTTACAATACCCATAAATGGTGGTCGAACTGGTTACATCAGTCCGGTATCTCAATGCATTCGTGAAATAGCTGCCGAGCTTTCTAGCTCGACCCTGCAATATAAACACGACATTCTTGTACTCCACAGTCTGTCATAATGTCATAAGTCACAAAATCGCGTAAAACAGCACTCCTTTAAAAATTTTCATGAGAGATTTGCGTGTCAATGGTTGCGCTCCAGCCCTTGATATATGCAGCACATGAGGCATGTTGTATGTCAATTGTTGTGCATGAAGGTGCAGCCATGGCTGAGCTTAGAGTCACTAGTCAGAAAACTGCTTAGAGTTTCAAAAGAAGGGTTTAATGCAATTTACCCCATGTGATATTGAAAATGAACAAATTATTTCTCTATGAAAAAAAATAGTAATTTACCCCTCTATATTTTTAAAAATGAAGCAATTTACCTCCCTAGACAGGGAGGTAAAATTGCTTCATTTCAAAAAACACAGGGGGGTAAATTGCTTCATTTTGAAAAACACAAGGGAGTATATTGCTATTTATTTTTTCATACGGGGGTAATTATCTCATTTGCAATATCACAGGGGGATTTCTTGCATTTTTCCCGTTTCAAGAAGTAGCAGCATCGATTGCTTTGTCAGTAAGTTTGTCATTATTATTTCATATTCTTTGTTTTTCTAGACTATCAAGGTGCACGTGCGTTGCGCCTGGACAATTAACACTTATTTTATTCTTTTTAAAAAATAGTTATAAAAATTATAAATATTTTACAAATTTTTAGTTGTCTTTAAAAATATAATTAATAATAATTATTTAGTTAAGTAATAATATAATAATTATTATATGGTATATAAGTGATAGCAACTTATTAAGTTTTTTTTATGAAATGTCATTAATGAATATGTAGAATCATGAAAAGATTTGTAAGTTTTTTTTGATTCTATTATCTTTCTAATATCTCTTGACTTTTGTCTGTTTTCGTGAGACTAAATTGATTATTTTCGCTACATTATTGAGATATGGTTCTAATTTTGATTTTCTATAAAAAATTTCAAGAAAATTATATTGTTCTATTGTGTAGGTTGTAGTAAATTATGCATTTTGCTACAAAATTTATCATCTTTTTTTGGGCCAATTATTTCTCTTTTAGTGGCTAAAGTCATGATACACATATTTGAGTAAATTTAATTATTTATTAACTAATGTTCAAAACACTAACATTCTCTTAATTTCAATCTATTTAAGAAATTGACATTAAAGTAAATAAGAATAACTTTTGTTCCTTTTTTTTTTTGTTACTAAAATTTTACTTCAAATGGACTCCATCTATATAATTCATTTATTAGAGTCCAGTTATTAGTCTAACTACACTATCGATTAGGACTCCTTGATATTGTTAATTTATTTTCTTGTAAAATTGTATCTATATTGTAATTTTAATAAGATTAATTTAGTCATTAGGAAAAAATTTAAAACCTAAAAACATTTCAAGTTTACTAAATTATTTTATGCTACTTTATTTTAAACTTATAATTTTATTCAATGAAAGGTATGTAACACTTATATATCTAATCTAGTCTAACTGAATTTGTCTCAATCTCTATTAGAGTTCTACTATACCATTTAAGTTTATATGTGTTTAACACATGATAGAATACTAATTAAATATATTAGTGGAAACAACTAGATAATATATATTCTCTGTTAAGGTTATAATAGGTATAAGAAAAAAATCTAATAAACATAAAACTTGACAAGTTTATTTTAATTTTTATTTTGATAATATCATTATTCAATGTTTTAAGTTTGTATCATATTAATTATAAACTACATAAATGAAAATCAAATTAACAATATTTATTTAAAGATCAAGTTATAAAGAAGCAAAAAATGTTAAAAATATCACTATTAAATTAAGTTTAAACTTTCTTTTGATCGATATCTGTGTATCGTGTACATAACATTTTAAACGCATAATATAAGACCAAGTCAAGTAATTTCGTATGCTAAAATTTGATATATGAATTTTTTTCAACTATTAATAATAGTATTACATTTCTTAATCAACTAATATTCGTAGTCAATCTAAACTAAGAAAATAAAAAATAAACTATCAATATCTAATAAAACTATATTTATGTAAACTGAATAATTTTCTTTATCAAGGCTATCATAATATTCAAATGTTATAACAAAAATAATATTACAGGAAAAATGTACAAATAACAAATTGTTCCATTTATCACAACCCGCAAATTTTTATCTTAATAAGAAAACTTACAATGTATAATTAAATAAAGTGACTTTAAATATAAGTTTGGAACCTTAATTTTGTATATTAGATTAAGGTTTTTTAATAATTTTTTTCATAGGCATATGTATCCTTTAAATTCCATCTTTAATTCTTATGCTAGTGTTTTATGTTATGTGAGATATAATTCAAAACATAGTTATAAAATCATATTAAATTCCTTAAGCCGACATGAGAATAAGAAAATAAGTATTACATAATAATTTTAAAAAAATCTATCTATATCTTTTCTCTCTAATAATTTCAATAAAGAAACATGACAAAATTAAACTACAAATATACCAGAAGAAAAATTTATTATTTACCCTTATTATAAAGAATCACCAACAAATTATTAATTGTTTTGGCTTTCTTTTCCTATCATTTGTCTTTTATATATTTTCTAGACCTTATATTATTTGATTAGCCTAATCAAAAGAAATTATGAAAGAAAAATGTAATAGTATAAAATAAATATCTTTCTTACTTTTCTGTTCTAAATCTGAATATTTAAAAAGTAAAATTTAAAGAAAAAATAGTTCCAAATTATTTACTCCATCAGGCTGGTTAATATGAATATGTAATATTACAAACTTAAGGTTATATTACAATAATTATAGAATTAGTCAAGTAAATAAATATATCATGAACAATTGATTGGTTAAATGAATTGAAAAGGTGTATATCCAAATAATATTATGATTTAATAATTATTTATTAAATCATCAATTCCTTTTGATTTAGTAACAAAGTTATCTAAAGTTAAAATTTTATATTTTTTTCTTTATTTTTTCAATAAATTAATCTTAATTCATACTTTAGAATTATAATTATTGTACACTAATTGATTAGTGTAAAAAATTATAAAAGTATCACTTCATATATTAAAAAAAAAGTTGATATAATCATAATTGTTTCATAGGAAGTACTTTATGTGCCTGTCACCTATGGTTAAAAAGCCCTTGAACTCTAGTTTGATAGGAGTTGGTTTTATTTTTACAGTAGAAGGAAATCATATTGACAATATTAATAGAAAAATCAAAAACATAAAATGACACTTGGTATTATATTTAAACTATGTTCTTATTAAAAGAAAGCCCATATATCTCTTCATTTTCTATTATTTAGTACATAATAATTATTATTTTATTAGTTATTAGGGAAAACCACTGCAATAATTTTGAATATTTTATAAGTCTTGTGATTAAAAATAAAAGTTGTATGTTGATATGCCCAAAATGTGGGCCCATACACATGGCTCAAAAAATCAGAAGGACCCATCTCCAAGGTACTTGCCCAAGAAAAAATGACCCAGCAGTCCCCTCAGGCCCGCCTGAAAAATCCAACACCAAGCCCACTCAGAGGAGTAGGCCAGACCCTCCTCAAGCGAGGGAGCAAGGTTCATGTAGGGGGAGGAGGCCCAGGAGGAAAGGACTCACGAAGGGAGCCCATCTAAAATCCGGAAGGAGAAGCCCACCCAGGGGAAAAGGCATGTGGAGGAAGGACTTTTGAAGGAAAAGATAAGATTCGATCAAAGAAAGTCGGATAAGGATCATCCAAATATTCCACCTATCTAGGGCGGATCTCATAAACACATCCTCTTTTCTAGGAGTCCAGGCCGGGTAGGACTCCAGAGAGGCCCCAGCCAATCCTCGAGGAGTCCTAACCAACCCTCCCCGAATTCTTCTACGTCAAGGGACTCTCCCTATAAATACCAGCCCCTTCAGTTGGACGAGTAACGTCTCTCTACTCTCTGAATACTTGAATTTCTCTTTAATTGCACTTGGCACACTTGATGCTCTTTGCTGCCACGAATGTCTTTTTGCACTCAAGTTTATTTATTCCAAAATTGTTTACTGACTTGAGCGTTGGAGTGCTAATGTTGTTTTTCCAGGATCCCTGTCCAAATTTGAAAAATCCAGGCCCACTCTGTTCAAGTCCAAGGAGACAACTTTGATTGAGCACTTTTTTGCTCACATCAATTGGCGCTGTCTGTGGGAACACCGAGTCAAAATGTGAGGACAATGGAAACTCCCAACGCCGAATTAGACAAGCAGAAGGGAACGGACGCTACCGCTGATCCTCAAGCCTTGCAGGTGGTAACAGGACCACCCCTGGGGTCCGTTGTGCGTGCTGAAGCTGGACCCTCAGGTCCCTCCGATCTCCCTTGGGATCCCTCTCGGGATAGCACATCTTCGGATACCTCCTCAGATAGGGTGTCCCCTGGTCTAATGGCGACACTTCAACGGATGATCACGGCTGCCATTCAGGAAAACATGGCGATTACCAACCCTGCCCCGTTGGCAGCAGTGACCCCTGGGCTTCAGCCCCCTCCCCCCCCAGGTGATGGAAGGGCCAGCGGAAGGTGAGGGAGCCCTCCCTGCGCGGACCCCCAGCGCGGGTGGAAGTTATTCCCCACGAGGAGGCCCAACTGGAATCCTTACAGAAGAGCCTATAAGGCGTTTAACACAGAGTGATGGGAGTCCTGCTGGAGACACAGGGTGGCATTCCATTCAGCGAAGGAGTCATCGCCGATGAACTCCCTCCTAACTGTAGGACTCCAGCTATCGTGGAATATAATGGCACTACTGATTCTCAAGAGCACCTGTCCTGATATGAGAATGCGGCTCTTCTCCACCGGTACACGGATGGGATCAAGTGTCGGGTGTCCGTTACTACCTTCGCCAGGGCGACACAACAATGGTTCAACCAACTATCAGTCGTGTCGGTGCGAAGCTTCCAAGAGTTCCGTTAGCTGTTTTTGCATCAATTTTCCAGTAGCCGAAAACACTGCAAGGCCCGGCCGAACCTCTTTACTATCCGACAGAAGGACTTCGAATTCTTGAGGGAGTACCTGCACTGGTTCAATACTGCCGCCCTGGAGGTCCCCACGGCTACGTAGGAAGTCAAGGCCAGTACCTTTTCTCAGGGGCTCTTGGATGGCGACTTCTTCAAGTCCTTGATGAAGAAGCCGACCCCAGATTTTGATATCCTTTTGGCTAGAGCGACCAAATGCATCAATATGAAGGAGGTCCAGGCCACCAAGAAGGAAAGACAATGTGAGAAGAAGAAGGACACTCGTGAGGAAGGTTCCACTAAGAAGCCCGGGCTGAGGGGCGGGGCAAGAAGGCCTTCTTCCAAGGGGGACCACCTATCTATACTCCTCTCGACGCCCCTATCACACATGTCCTCATGGCGGTGGAAGGAAAAGAATTGTAGATACGGCCTTGGGGTGCCAGGGAAGGGCCCATGCGACCTAAATCTGACAAGTTCTGTCTCTTTCACAATGATTATGGCCATACCACGGAAGAGTGTCAACATCTAAAGTACGAGATCGAGCGGCTGGTCCAGAATGTATACTTACAGGAGTTTGTGTATCGCGAAAAAATTCAAGGCACGGGCCCTTATTAGAAGAAGAATCAAAACCAGGGGAAAGCCCCCGCGGAATGTAGCCCTGACGCACCTAGAATTGAAAGTTCTGGTTCCGCCCCCTCGGGGTCAGGGGGAGATCCGAACCCCCCTCGTAAGGGAGTCATCCGGATGATATTAGGAGGACCCATGGGGGGGGGGGACTCCCATAGGTCCCGGAGAACCCTAGCCAGGGAAGCCAGAAGCCTTCCCCAGGAGGAAGTATTTAATGTAGATGTTGTGGAAGGTGCCCCCATTATACAATTTGGGCGCAACTAATAAAGGGGGATCCTGATCCCCCATAATGATGCACTAGTAATCACGGCCACGGTGGCCAACTACGAAATAAACAGAGTCTTCATAGATTTTGGGAGCTCAACATATATTCTATTTGGAGAGGCCTACGATCAAATGCAGTTGGGGGAGGCCCCCCTGGAGAGAGTGGATACATCCCTTTATGGGTTCGTGGGAAAAGTGGTCCACCCGAGGGGAGTGATTACCCTCCCACTCTCACTGGGAGAAAGATCAATGAGGAGGACCTATCTAATCAAATTTCTGATAGTCGACACTCCTCGGCGTATAACATTATCCTTGGGAGGCCAACAACGCTAAATGCCTTCCAAGCCGTCATTTCTACTTTCCATATGAAGATTTAATTTCCCGTGCCCGGAGAAATGGGTGCATTCAATGGAGACCAGCAACAATCCCGAAAATGCTATGAGGAGGCTGTTCGCGAAGGTAAAAAACGAGGAGCCATAGAGTTACCCACGGAGGAGATACGTATAAGGCAGGGCAAGGACCCCTCCAAGGGGAAAGAAGTAGGAGAGCCCAGGACTTCTCCAGAGGAAGCCCCCTCGGGTAGGGAAGACCATGCTCAGGTCCAATCCGTAGAAGAGCTGTTGACCATCGAGCTTTGCCCGGAAGATCCAGGCAAGACCGCTCGAATAGGGTCCCAATTACAAGGGCCCCTCAAGGAAAGCTTGATACAATGCCTACAACGCAATTTGGATGTGTTCGCCTGGTCTCCCCGCGATCTAGAAGGAATATGTCCAAAACTCATCATGCACCACCTCAATATAGATCCCTCAATGAGGCCTATCAAGCAGAAAAAGAGATACTTTGGCCCAGAAAAGGACAAGATCATCCAAGCGGAGATAGGAAAGCTGGTAGAGGCCGGCCATATCCAAGAAATTCAATTCTCGGAATGGCTATCAAATGTAGTCCTCGTCCCTAAACCAGGAGGCAAGTGGAGAATGTGCGTAGATCTTCAGGATCTCAACAAAGCTTGCCCGAAGGACTGCTCTCCTTTTCCACACATTAACCAATTAGTGGATTCCACCTCAGGGTGCGAGCTCCTTAGCATGATGGATGCCTCGCAAGGGTACCACCAGATCATGTTGGCTCCTGAAGATCGTAAAAGAGTCAGTTTCATCACCTCAGTAGGAACTTTCTGTTATGCGACTGTGACCTTTGGACTCAAAATGTGAGCACCACATACCAGCGCTTGGTGGACAAGATATTCTGCCCCCAGCTAGGGAGGAATATCGAAGTGTACGTGGATGACATGCTCGTCAAGAGGAAGAGGGCGAAGGACCATGTCTCAGACTTGGAGGAGACCTTTGGCGTTCTTCGGAAGTACCACGTAAAGCTTAACCTCGCTAAATGCGCCTTTGCGGTGCGAGGGGGATGCTTCCTGGGCTTTATGGTGACGGAAAGAGGGATAGAGGCCAATTCCCTCAAGATCAAGGCAATTTTAGATATGAAGGCTCCCACCAATTTTAACGAAGTACAACGCCTTACAGGAAGGATAACTGCGCTCAGACGGTTCATAGCTAAGTCAACCGAGAGGAGTCTGCCTTTCTTTAGAGTTTTGAGGAAGGCCAAAGACTTTGAGTGGGGGAAACGTTGGCGTCGAGGGGAGCAGCCCCCAGAGAAGGGAGGAGGGGCCGCAATCGATCGGGTGGACACCCCCAAGGAGCTCCCAGAAGGAGGGTGGCTGGAAAAACCCCCCTTTGCTCGCTTGGAAGGCCCACCATAGGAAGGAGTGGTTGGGCGTTTCCCTTTTCCATCACCAGGGGCCGGAGTCCCCCCTGGAGTTTACGCAACAGAAGGAATCCCTGTCGGACTCCTCTGAGCATTTTTCCTGAGTAGCTTGTCAAACATGACCTTCTTTGCATAAAAGAGAAAAATGCAAATTCAGAAAACATACAACATACAAAGAACGAATCAAGAAACAAAGAATAAAGGGTACCCAGGGGTCCTCCAAGGGGACCTCCTTGGGCTCAACCGAAACCAGCAGAGGAGCCCTTCCTCTATAAGGCCCCTGACATCATAAGGGTCCTCATTTAACTCCTCCAGAAAGGTAGCAAAGGCTGGTGGCCTATCCTTCCGAGCCGTTGGGTCCATAAGGGAGAGGCCAAAAATCCACTCACAAGGAAAGGACCAGGGAAGAGGGGGCGCACAAAAAAGAAATTGCCCCTCCAAGACTTAGGTATGCTCGGGGCAGGCAGGAAGCGAACCCCCTTCAGGGGAAGAAATGGAAGATGTCGAGCTCTGACTTTCTTAATTGAAAACGAAAGAAAATTGCTGACTGGAAATAGGCCAACTACGGTACTTGAAGATCATGGCAAAACTAGCAAGGAGACGGAAGGAGTTAGGAGTCAACTGGTTCAAAGGAACCTTAAATAACCTGGAAACATCTTGATAAAAGGAATGGAAGGAAAATCTAAGGCTAGCCCTCAACTGGGCCCAATAAAAACATAAACAGCCGGTGGGAGGATGCTTAGGCAAGCTATTGGGGGAGGGAACATAAATAGCATAACCCTGGGGGATTTTGTAATCCTCCCGCAGCCGAGCGGCATTAGAAGCCCTAAAGAAGGATGCTCTTTCTAGAGGAAGGGGACTCGCTTCCCTCTCCTCCTCCTCCTCCTCTATGTCCTCTACCTCCGACGGCTCCTCTTGCTCCTCCTCCGGGGAAAAAACTGCTTCGTCATCTCCCCCAGTTGGACTCCCTACCTCTTCAAAATCCTTGTTTTCCTCCTCATCAATCAAACGCCTAGGAGGGCGAGAGAGATTTCTCAGGCTCCACCTCCGGCCACTGCGATAGGCCGCAGGACTAGCCGCCGCCCCTATAGAAGAAGCGGCTGAGGGATCATCGCCTCCAGTCCACTCCCCCAGAAAACTGAATGGACTCGTCGAAAAGGGTAGAAAAGATATTTTTTGCAAAAAACAAAAAGTTAAGAAATGCGAAGGAAGGGAAAAAGGACACTTACAGAGATGATGGAGGTATAAAGTTGCAGTTCTCTCTTGCAAAGACGTGGGAAGGCGGAAGAATGAGGGGGGACAAGCATAATAACATGATCAAGGGGGAGAACGTGGAGAGAAGATACGGTTACCTGAGAATCATGCAAGAAACCGCCTTCTATTGGGTGGTTACCAAGATGTGGAAGTAACTGACGTGAGTGATTAGCAATAACTGCCCTCAGCCAGGGCGCGTGGCGCTCACTCGCGTAGCCCCTGTGCAGGCCTAAGGCCTAGCCTTCCATAAAGCCAACCCTGATCATCATGACATGCGCAATCGACCAGATGTCTGTCGCCCTAGGCAACTGTTCCACTTCCCAGGAAGGAAGCCTGTCTGGAGCTCAACAAATAGGAAGGGGGCTGTACCTCCCACGACCTCTTTGAAAATGACTCTACTCTGAGAGGGAACGGTAGCGAACCCTCCCTCTCAGAGTGGGGAGGACTGATTGATATATGCCAAAAAGACCAACCCAAAATAAAGGCCCAGAAGCCCAAGGGTACTTGTAGGAGTCTGAAGGCATTGGAGCCCTACACAAAGGCCCGTCTTGTTCAGGAGGAGGCCCATTCGAGGCGATGGCCCATGCCCAAGGAAGTATTGACCAGGCCTACCCCAATAAAGAGGGAGTCCGGTCCAAGTTGGAGAAGAAACCCCATCAAGGAGGCCTAGGACAGATGCCCATGCTCACCAAGAGAGGATAAGAGTTGACCAGGTCTATCCCTTATCCTTCTCTGCAGAAGACCTATTCAAAGAACTCCCTATTTTCAAGGAGTCGAAGGGTTGCAGAAGTCTGGGAAGTCCAACACGTCGTCCTTCCAGAATCCAAGACAACAAGAAGTATTTCCCAACCATGACTCTTCCTCTATAAATACCAGCCCATATGGCTGGCTCAAGTAAAAGTAACATTTTTTTAGCGCTCTAATACATGATTTTATGCTCTCACACTCACACTCTGCTTATTTTATGTTCTTCATTCACGGGGATTCATCTCCTTTTTGTTTTGTTTACATTTATTCTTCTATAACTACTTACTGACTAGAGCGTCGAAGCACTAATGCTTTTTTGCAGGTTCCCGTTTCATAGCTTGCCGAAAATCAAAGGCCACTCCGTCCAAGCCCAACAACGAGCTCTTTCAACTTAAAAAATGAAAAAAATCTTTACATGGATTCATACTTTTATATAGATATAGATATAAATAGATTGGTATCTTCCAATGGTTTATTTTGTTGTTTCTGCATAGGTGGAAATCAAGCAATAGGTACTTCATACATAGCCATCCCTCAACAGAAAAGCATCAGAATTTCCAAGAAATCCTGCTAAAAAACAAAAGAACCATCAGTAACAACAACCACTTGTGTCTTTCAAGAAACAAAGACAGAGACAGAAAGCAATCAAAGTTCTTGTCAATTTGAGGCAGGTTAATGGGAACTCTCCATACCCTAAGAAGATTATTAAACCGGAGTGGAACAACACGATTTTCCAGCAGAAGTATAGCCACCATTAGGCACTCACAAACAGCTACTTGATCCTGTCTCGTTCTTGCTTCTACGACTATTTCCTGTAATCCAACACAGCAAGCACTCGTTGGACCTCACGTTAGCCGGCCCTCGATATATGCAACGCATGAGGCCACATTTTGTGCCAATGGTTATGCATGATGGTGCAGCCAATGCCATGGCCAAGCTTAGAACCACAAATCAGAAAACTGCTAGAGTGATCAAAGCCTTGCAATTTTAGTTTGTGTGGATGGTTCAACTGTAATAATTTTTACACAGGCATATTATTGTGACTTGGCTTAGCTTTTGGCTGAGTTTGCTAGCAATTACTAGGTTGTCTAGTGCCAAGAATAAGAAATGATGGAGAGCTCAATGCAGTTGATCGAATGTCTAAATGATTTTATGTGTGTTGTTTGAGCTTCTCAGACACAAAAGGCCATGAGATCCTCTTGATTTGAGTATTAAAGGCCATATTATTACATTGGGGTGCTATATCAGTAAATTTTTATTACCATAGGATCAAAGGGGTACTGTTTCAGTTTCATTTTGGTTGGAATCATTTTAGGATGCCATTGTGGTCTAATTTAATCAAAAAAAACAGTTAAATTGGTTGCCCATAATTATTATTCATTTCTTTTCCGCTTTTGACTATTTAATCTTTTTACTATGTCAGACTATTAGTTTTTTTCGGAAAATTCAAAAAGTTAATAAATTTTGAATATTAAACATTAAATTATTACTATTATTCAATTATTTTAAAAAGTAAATAAAAAAAATCGTCAAAGTAACTGATTTAGAAGTAGTAGTGAGAGTAGACAATGAGGGGTTGGGCCTCACCTGGTGGAGTTGGTCCATTAATATATGTAAGGAATCTATGGGCTTATGGTCCGGCCCACTCGCCAGCCCAAACCCAACCTCACGGCGGCTTCCAACGTAGATATGGAAATCCAGTCCACATACACCGGCAAAGGATCTTGATTCTTAATCTGCCCATCTATATCGGTTGAAGAGAGAAGAGGAACCTGCACAGCATTTCTGAATTGGTCAATCGATTCGATCAGAAGCTGCCGATGGAGGTGTTTGAATCTGATATCCACCAGGTGTTTGTGAAATTGCTTAATGGAAGGCACAAGATCATAAATTTTACAACCCCTTCAATTTCCGTGTCCACCCTGAAACACCGCATTCAGACACTGACCTCCATCCCCTCCCACCTCCAGCTCCTCCTACACAACGAGTCTCGGATCCTCCATGACGACCAAACCCTGAATATAGCTAAATCCCTCGGAAATTTCTTGTCCACTGAAACCCTAGGGAGTTCCACTTGTAATACCCGATTTTCTCAAAACCAAAGTTGTGTTGGATTTCCCTCCTCGGGGTTGTCCGGAAAGTCGGTGCGTTTTGATGGGTCGCAGGATTTGGGAAAGTTCCCGGTGGTGGTGCATTTGTTGCTGAGGCTTAGGGGTGGAAAGGGAGGGTTTGGGTCATTGCTGAGAGGGGCGGCGACAAAGGCTGGGCAGAAGAAAACCAATAATTTTGATGCTTGTAGGGATATGAGTGGCCGGAGGCTGAGGCACGTGAACGCGGAGAAGAAGCTGGAAGAGTGGAGGGCGGAGGCAGAGGAGAGGAAGTTGGAGAAGATGGCCGAGGAGTACATCAAGAAGAAGGCTAAGGAGGTGGTGAAGAATGGGAAGAGCAATGGGGGTGATAGTGCTGAGAAGTATGTGGCTAAGTATAGAGAGGATTCGGCCAAGTGTATGGAGGAGGTGGAGAAGTCGGTCAGGGAGTCGATTAAGGGGTTGGCGAGCTCGAAGAGGAAGAGTAGCGCGGAGGGAAGTGAATCTGATTCCAAGCGGTTGAAGATATGGTATGAAATTCTGAAAACCTTTCCACTATTGTTTTGTCTTTTTAGAAAATCTGTGGGGCGTTTGAAATTTATCCAAACCTGACATATAGATCCTGGGAAAGTTGGTGCACATTAACAAAGAAATTACTTTTCTTGCAAATAGCAAGTTTATCACTTTTGTGATATAACAGTAAACCATATTTCTTTTTTCTCGTTGGTGTCTGGGGGCTTCTTTTTTTTCGGTTTTTTCTTTTGGGTGGGGGGCCACTTGATTAAATGATTGGGATAATTAAGATAAGTCTGGCTAACCGGGATGAGGTTTATAGTGTTTGTTGGTTTGATGAAGAATATGGCTCAGGAGTGTGATATTTACAAGCAGGAGAGTAATGAGGGCTAATATTCAGTGTGAGTTGTTTATTGACCACTAGTTTTGCTTTAAAAATATTTGCCTGGAACTGTTCCATTGAATGAAACTTATATCTTGAAACTGGGTGGAGGAGTTTGCTCTAGATATGGAAAATAATGAATGTTACTATGTGGTGGAGGATTCGCCTTTTGATGGCATTTTTTTTCCTCTCATTTCAGGATGGGAAAGAGAAAGTTCGGTGATAGTGACAGTGAGGATGACAGTGATGAAGATGAAGGGGCGGACCAGATTTCTGTTATTATAGATAGTGGGATTCATTCAGATTCAAGCAAAGCAGAAGGAAGTTCAGGTTCAATTACTGGTGGAAAACATGATGATGGACATCTTGATCAAGGTTCCTCTGGGAGTGGCTCTGAGGAAGAAGGCAATGTTAGTGGAGAATCTTTTAGACCAGGTAGAAGTCCGGATGTATGTGGTGATGATGGCACAGGGGAAGGAGATAATACTGCTTTAGAGAGTCTTGCCGAAAATACAGAGCTTAATGGAGTGGATGTAAATATGCCTGATACATCGCACTCTGCCAAAGTTGAAAAAATAACTCAGCTACCTTGTGTCTCTTGTTCCAAGGAGGAAGTTCCTTCTGCTTCAGAAGTGAACAAAAGTACCACGCCAGAGCCAATTCAGGAAGAATCATTGTCTGCGAGCATAGTAGTTCAAGACTCAGACAAGCCCCTCAACTTTGATGAATATCATTCGGCAGGGGAATTAGAGGTATGTCAGTAAAGATGTGGTCTCTGTTATTAGTGCATAAAACTTATCTTCCCGGACTTGCCTAGCTAATAATTTGTGTTATTTTAAACCATGGGTGCTGGCCATTGATTTTTGTGTGACTACGATTGGTACACAGGTTCTTGGCATGGAGCGATTAAAATCGGAACTTCAAGTCCGGGGTTTGAAATGTGGGGGCACTCTGCAAGAGCGTGCAGCCAGGCTCTTCCTTCTCAAGACGACACCATTGGAGATGCTTCCAAAGAAGCTGTTTGCCAAGAAATGAGATATCTTGTATGCCTTGACTGACTTGGTTCATCATTTTGCTCTAGTTCAACCATATGTGATATAGAGTGAAGCTTTTATTCAGATGCTTCTGAAGTCTGTATTGTGCTCTTCTTCATGTTATCGAGACTGTATTTCGTCATATCTAGTTAAGCTATGTACACATGTACGGGGTTCAAATTGATGAATTTACTCAAATCTATAGGTTGTTGGCTTATCAATTGGAGCCCAGACTTTCAGTAAAATCATGGTCCAAATAAATGAATTTGCTCAAGTCAGGAGGTTTTGATTTATGAGTACCATTTTGGAACTCAAGCTTTAGGTGAGATTACCAAAAATTCACGAGCTTTTCAAGACGCATATAATGTGTAATTGTTATATCGAAAGGCCTCTAATGGATGCAGCCAAAAGAATTGTCCTAAGCCTTCTTTATAGACAGTTTCCCCAATCCTTGAGAGCGATTTTTAGTGCTTGCTAGGAAGGAAGGAAGATTTATTATGATTTCCGCTCATTACTGCATTTCAGGCTGATATAATCTTGATAATTTGTGTGTGGATGAATTCCAAAAGGGTAGCTAATAATAGGAAGGAAAATGTTCCCACATGAGGAAGCTGTCGGTTCTTGGCTATGTAGAGGAATATAGGACAGGCTGGCCTAAGTCTATGCCATAAGAAAGTGATTTGCAAGAAGTTCTTGCAACATACGCCAGTTGAATGATGTTGAGGACATGAAACTGGTTATCCTGAGGTAGCCCTTGACTCAGAATAATCCTTAAACTAAATTTTATGCCAGATATAACAAAATGAAAAGTACCGTTGAGGTTTTAAGAAGTTCTGATCGTTACTCGTGAAGGAAAAACTCAAAAGAAAGCTTAATTTAGGTTGTGCAAGCTGAAAGATGTGGTCTTTATTTAAGTAATATTTTTCTTTCAGTCATTTTCCATACACTATTATCCCAAACATGAACGAGTATGCAGCTTTGTGAGGGCTGAAAGGTAGAATTGTTTCTATATAAAGTGAAAGATTCATGACTCATTTGCATTGTCCTACATTGCAATTTCATTTTGTTGGATTCTTCAAATCATTATGTAAACAAATATTACAATATAACAGATAGTAGAATGTATTTAACCAAAAAAGAGAAGCAATGAATTGGAGTTTGCTTGGATATGTTTTCATCATTCTTAGGTATGCTTGTAGCTGGCACAAAAGAAACAATGCAAAAGTTCAAGAATCCAGTCGAGAAACATTGTTATAAATCGCTGTCAGAAAGAATTGTTCTGCAAACCGGACAGGTTCTGCTATTTCTTAACCACAGCTCAATACACTCAGCATGGAAGCAATGATCACATTTGGCAATGCATCTTATCAGTTCTTTCGGATGATAGCTATCTAAGCATATGGGGCAGGTATTAGAATCAGGTTCTGAACTTGTTCTGCTTTCACCAACAGCCACTAACTCTGTGCAAGCACTGATTTTGAACTCATCCATTCCTCCAGCCGTTGATCGTTGTGGTGCTGCTGCTGCAGTGGCTGTGGCAGATACCGGAAGTACATCAGCCGTGGGCGAGCTGGAATTGGTCTCGCTTCTTCCAGCTAGCGAATGCGTGAGGCGCAACAAACAGATTACAAATATTATGGCCATTGTCACGAAGGATGGAACGCAATAGGGTGAGTTAACAAAATTGGTCCACAAGTTACCCTTGGGTTTATCTGCAAGTAAATTATGTTCATGTTTTAGATAACAGCAAAAACGTGAAGTATGAGAAAAGAAGAAATTGAAGAACAGATATTGAAACATAGACCAGAGGTAAATGCTCCTGAGGCCTAATAGACATTTTACATATTCATTCTCTTTATGATTTGAAGAAAGTGTGGTAAAAACAAGCCAGAAATCAAGAATTGGAATGTTTTACCTTTATGTGCCGGCTGATCATATTGATCTTCACAAGCTAAGCAACTAAGGGTTTTCCATGTCAAGTAAAGATCACTGTAAATTCCTTCGAGTTCAAACTGGCCCGGCAATAGAACCGGCAGCGCCCAACTGCCCATAAGCTGGCAACCGTTATCTAACAGGTAGTTTGGTGATACAAGAGCCGTAGCAACTGTGACATTCGTGATGTTGCTAAGGCAATCAATCGGGTAAATATAAAGGTTTATTATGTCCAAGTTGAAAGGACATGTGTAAAACGTGTAGGTCTCAGAAGTAATGGCAGCAAATGGAGACGACGAGAGGTTCAACTCCATCAGCCGTCCTATAAGGCACTCTCCAGGATCATAGAGCTGTATGTATTTACTATGGTACGCGATGTATCGTACATAGAAGTCTCCAGCATAAGGAAGAGTTGCAAGGGCTGTCCCCATAGCCTCCAGAGTTGCATTGCAGGTGAGATTTATATAAGCACAGCCATCTTGGGTCTGTTTGTCTTTTTCTTTGAAAGGAAATTTTATGGAGAGGCTGTCACAGTATGAAGTCGGACAAATATCATCGTAACCAGCATGGACAGCGGAGAAGATTGTAATAAGAAGGAAAAGAATTTCAACAGCTCTCATGTCTGAAAAGTAGGAGAATGTAGAGGAACTTCAATTAGAAGGATACTAGTATAAATAAGGCTGTGAAATAACTGTGCTTCCACTTATCCCTTGTGCATATCATCAGGAACAAGAAAATACTGAGAAAATTTGTCAGGACTTCAAGTTTCCCTTGATTTGTCCAAAGATATAACTATTTCAGAGGGTTTTATCTAGGATTCCAAGGATAGTACTTAGTATAGATCTTTTCCTTCCATCGATTTTAACAATGTGTTGGCACTGCTGAAGCAAGAGTAACCAACGTGCCGTTTTTTCTGTGCGTTTAAGTTTAATTCGTTTTTCCTTTTCTGTCTCTTTTTCGCTTTATGGTATATGTAGAACACGCTGTGTGCATGGAACTAATGTCAATTGCACCAACGCAACAACTTGAAGAAAAACTTAGAGTTTATGTGACGAACTTTTATATTCTGATTCAGTTCGTAACTTAATGAGATTTGCTAGTCATGTACTTGTTTCGAGTTTACTGATGGTTGCAGAATGATGGAAATGATGAAACAGTTAACCTTATGAAGCTTGCAATGTTCATGCAAAGCTGCTTATAATGTTGTCAAGGGGGCTCTCTCATAAAGCTCTAATTCTTGAATGAAAACTGAGTTTGATAGCTTGACTGTAAGGATTTATAAGTCTATGAATAATTAGTAGGAAAACCTCTCATTTGTTTTGAAGGAGTTACAAGAACTAAAGATCTAAGAAATTTGTATGAGTTGAAGATTTACATTCATGGTACTCTTATACTAGATTGTGACAAAATTTTCTTCGGTCTTATTTGGCCGAACCACCTAACTATTTCACCTTCAAATTGTACGGTTTTAGGTTCTTGATCACATGCGTAGTTTCAAACAGCCAACTTGAACAATAGTGGATAGAGGTGTATGCAATTCGTTTCTGCTGCAAGTGTTGTTAAGTTCGTAAAATTTTATTCTGAGACAAGCCCGGACTCATTAGTATAACTCTTTCTGGAAAAATACACCAGGATGTCTGAAATCTGAATTATGTTACAAGACAACATCAGAAAGAGAAGTCCTGCAGACAGGACAAGTGCTGTTCTTTCCTAACCATTGCTGAATGCAGGTTGCATGGAAGCAATGCCCACATTTACTTATGAGCCTTATTGTCTCCTTCTGGCAGTAGTTTTCTAAGCATATCGAGCATGTCCCATTATTACCACTTGGGATGGTTTCACCACTTTCACTAAGAACAATTATTTCTGTACATGCTAGAATCTTGGACTCGTCGAGACCACTGTTACTAGTGGTGGATGGAAGCGGCAAAATTGTGACCATGGCGGTTTGGGGTGTTGGCGCGGTGGTCGAAGCTGCTGCTGCTGAAGCTGAATCATCTTGGTATTTATCTCTGATCATCCTCAATAAATGCAAGCAAAAAACTGAGCAGCAGCTAAAGGCAGTAATAATAAGAACTGGCAAACTTGAGGCTATTGCAACTATTTTGGCTAGTGACTTAGCTCCCCATTGATCTGTAGAAAAGTTTTAAGGTTTGGTAAAACAATGATCAGATATTTAAGACACCATCAAGACTCAAGATAATTCCTTACCTGACTTTTGATCACCAGTTTCTTGACAATCTTTGCACGGAACGGCATCCCATGTCAAGAACAAGAAAACTTCATCATAGTATCCATCAAAATCAAGCTGCTCTGGTGTAACTGGAATTGGCCAAGTGCCGATAACCCTGCAGCCATAAGTGCCTTCCAGGAACTCCCTTGACAGTAGACGGGTGGCTATCGTGATATTAGTGATGTTGCTCAAGCATCCAATAGGATGAACATGATGACTCAAAACCTGGGGATCCGAAGGGCAGATGTAAAAGGTGTAGTCATTGACGTTTTCCGCCTTAAAGGGAGAAGATGCAAGGCTGAAGTTCATAAGCCTTCTGGTGAGGCAATTCCCAGGGTCAGAGAGTCGGATGTATCGTTCAACGTAGTCGATGTTTTGCACGTAGAAATCTCCTGAATTCTGAATGTTAACAATGGTTGTGCTCTGAGTCATGCTGCAAGTCAGGTTGAAATAGGTGCAATCAGTTGTGGAGACTTGGTTGTCTAATCTGAATGGATAGTGTATTCTTAATGTGCTGCTTCCACAGTAAGAAGATGGACAGTGATTCTGCCCATGAATAACAGAAATAATACTCAAGAAAATTAAGAGCAGCAATTTTGAACAAAGTCCCATGCCTATTGGGTGCAGTGGAGATGTATGCTTGTCTTGTAAGACTCCCACAAGGAACAAGAAACTACAACTAGTGCCGTGTTGGCATCATCCCAGTTTACTAAATGTTAAGAACTACTTATAAGAAATAACTACCTTGATTTATCAGCAACAATGTTGTTTAGGACATAAGATACCAAATAATAAATACATAATAAAAATAAGGGTAAATTATAGTTACCTTCCCTGAGGTTTGTATAATTATAAATATCTTTTTGTTGTTTGAAAAATTACAAATACCCTTTCGAAGTTTGTAATTGTCTAACAAATAATAACTCATTTTTATGGGTGAACTGACCAAAATGCCTTTATGCACTAAATTATTTTTTATTTAGTTCTTAAAAAAAATTTGGACTACAAAGCACATGGAGAGGTTTCTTAAGTTTTTTACACAAAAGAGCAATAATACAATTTGTCTCGGCTGATTTTTCCGCAATTTTAATAAAAAAATTCAAGGGCAAAATGGTCAATGTCAGGCCTTTGGTTAAAAATTACAGATTTTATATGGGTATTTATAATTTTTCAAACAATGGGAGAGCATTTATAATAATATCAAACTTTAGGAGAGGCGGTTGTAATTTATCCTAAAAATAAATAGTTTTTTCATACAAACGGAGGTCTCTGTAATTCTCTCTGGTAAAATAATGGACATTATATGGCAATTACAACTTTGGAAAATGGAAAACTATAAAGACAACTACTGCTGTAAAGTCACCAAACTCTTCCATGTGAAAAAGGGTCAATCTTGTCAGTCTCAGCAGCTATACAAAAGTTGAGTTTTAATGGAGCTCTTCCCTTATGAGTTAAAATGCACCAAACAACCTCCGTTATTTGACTTAAAGGAAGAATAGAATAAATAGGTTTATCTTTCTTATCTCTTAAACAAGCTAACTTTCACGAAGAACTAGTGATCAAAAGTGAGAGAACGAAGGAAAAAAACGATACTACTGTCTAGAGGAGATAAACTATCAATCAACTCCTGAATACCTTGTATTCTTACTTAATTAAGTTTTTAAATAATATAACTATGTTATCGAGGTAATACGCATTACTTACAACGCACGTGATCTACTCGTGTTTAAAAAACTTAATAACTCATAACTGGCAGGTGATTGATGAATAATGCTAATGTTTTTCATAAAGCAACCAAGACATTGAGCAAGTATGTTCTAAAAGACTTTTAACAATACCAGGAAGATGTGAATGATCTTATCTTCATTTAGTTTAGGAAAAGGAATGCATCAGCTCTACTAGCATCAGGCAATTTTCTAGCAAATGTTTGAAGAAACCAAGAAAGGAAAACCACTCTGATACTGATACTTAGCAGCTTCTTTCACACAAACAATGTTTTACAATACTTGATCTCACACCACACTAAATATACAGAGCAATTCCTAATAGTTCTCACTATACAAAACTTTATAGGAAAGATTGATTCATTCATTCACCCGTTCATCATCTTATCAGATCTTCACCTCCTGTTTTCTACCGATGTTTCTTCAGGGAGCCTCTACCATTTATACAAACGGAGCCGGTTCTCATTGATCAGCCGGCTAGTAGATGAACATTCTCCCAAAAGCTTGCACCAAAATCAACTGAAATTCAAAAGCTTTATACTACAGTGATATCTCTTGCTCCATTGAACTCATTGAAAAGGGAGGATGGTTATGGTGCTCCCGCGACCTTTGAAGTCTCAACAATGCTTCCAAAATGATAACGGTAACCAAGATTAAACCAAGCAGAAAACCATAGCCTACTCTCCATGCTTGGCCGGCACTAGCTATGTGTATCCCCAAGACTATATTCACTGCTGCAAAAAAAAGGCAAATCCTGCCAGCCCAGTTATGGTACCAGTTCCAATATCTACGGTACTTGCTGTCATGACTAGGCCGTGAAAAGAAGGCAAGAACCTGAAACCACAAGATTCGATACTTTGTCATCTTTCATGTGGTCTTTTGTTCATAAGAATGTTAATAAGATGTCATAAAGATTGAAGATGAAAGGTGTTTGATGTGTATAGATCATGCATCGACAAACCTGGAGAATGGTGAGCACAAGGACGAAAATTCCGATGCCTTTGTGTGCAGAAATGAAAGCATGGAACGTGTTATTGAGGGATAGTCCAACAACAACTGCAGAAACTCCCAGTAAGAATCCAATGAATTGAAAGGCTACGTGAAGGTAATACCACCGACGATCTTTGTGCTTAAGGTATCTTGCTAAAATTGCTCCAACAGGGAGAAACAGACCCCATGCGAGTAGAGCCAATGTCCCATGTGTTCTCCTATCTTTGAGAATGCTACGAGATAAATCAACACTGGAATCTGTGTTGCCTGCCAGGAGAAGTTTTGGAAAATAATGTCATGGTTCGTAATACATTGGTTCAGTTCTAATTGTGCAGAACGATATTTGTCGTCCCTGCTGATCAGAAAATGATCAAAAAATCTTATGTATATGCAAGAAACATATACAGAGAGATTTTGCATGATTATTGAAATAACAGTTTGCTTGTAATAGCTAGAGTTCTGATCATGTGAAGATATATATTATGTCTAGGATTCTTTGTGCATAACTAACCAATTCTTCCTCCGATTTCCAATCCCTCATCCTAATAAACTTAACAAGAGACGTTCAGGAGATAAAACTACCGAATCCCTTAAAGAACTGCATGGATTTATTAAACTAACCTGATGAGAAATCAAAGTAGATAGTCGTCTTATCATCATGAACAGTGAGGTGGTGGTGGTGCGGGGTTTTCGTGCTGAAAGCTAATAGAATAGGCTGAGTTTTGAGAGTTTTATTGTACTTCAACTGGAATGCCAAGTATATAGTGGCTCCCTGCAGCGACACGAACGGTGGAACATTAGTTAGTGGCAGTTCACCTTCATCTGGTTTGATTTCTGATGGGGTGAAGCCCTTTACATAGTACTGTTTTATTCTTCCCCGGCCTTCTAAATTCACCCATCCCACCATGCAGCTGGAGTTGAGCATCTTCCCGTCCCTGGAAAAGCCGATTCCCACCCATCCGCTGGTGTATATGGTTGATAACACAATGGTGATCTCATTGTTCTTGGACTGGGAATACTGCATTGAAAAATCAGTCATTTAAAAGAATTGAAATGCAGCTTTGAAAACGTTTTCTTTGGATTGGTAAGAACTTACCCTTAACAAATATGAGTTCCAAAGTGGTCTGCAAACCATGTGAGGTAAAGTACTATATGGAAACGGAAGAAATGAGGTGAGATCCGTGTTACAGAGAGCATTACTACCATCAGAATCCGAGGTATCTCCTTGTACCAGAAGAGAAGTAATGAAAACCACCACAAGAAAGCTCGATCTCAAGAGCCCGAAACCCGAAAACTCCTCCATCAGTGGAGCAAGAAAACATTCAGATTTGGTGCTACTGTGAAGAGAATGAGATGAAAAGTGGGAGAAGATAATAAGCAAGAATCTTGTAAAGAGCTGTTTGGTGAAAGGAGTTCTTGATTAGCAGTTGTCTTCATTTCCAAGCATGATCAGTGATGGGTGGTGTTGTGTGGGGCTGAGTACGGTGGTTGGAGGTGGCGGGTGATCATCATTCCCTCCAAATACTTCATCTCATGATAATAAATACACCTCTCCAGCTGATACGTTTCTATCAAGACCAACTTTTGATTGTGAATGCAACTGGCGAGTCATTTTTCTCATAAAAATTCAAGATTCAAATGTAATTTAAAATAAGAAAAAAAAATGAGAAAATTGGACCGGGGTGAAATTTTTAGGACATAATATTACTGATTAATAAATATCTTAATTATTATTGTAGACATATTAATTTTGCACTCAATCAAATGACGACAAATGAAAAATATATATTATTTATCAGGTATATTCTATTTTTCTATTTATACTTTGGAATTTACTAAATTAATTCTAAATATAAATAGTTAATTTAATTGATATTTTAATATATTTTTCGTCATCAAATAGACGGCCGACAAATGGCAAGTGAGGTGTTTCGGCTAATCAAATCAAGACAAATATTTTTTTATATTATCTGTTTGAAAAATACAAAAATTAAAGAGATAATATCAAAATCGACCAATCATGTCTCTCCAAATATTTAATGTATTATCTCTTTAATTTAAAATAAAGAGATAATATAAAATAAGTGTTCAAGTCCACCACAACTCTAGCTCTTTGACAGCTGTATAAATGGGTCATTGAAACTCATTCAAAACACAGACACACACATACAATTGAAGATACAAGCAAGAGAACACTCAAGAAGTCCCGAAATCCTCTCAAGCGCAAATCAAGGAAGATCCACAGCGTTCAAGGCAATATTCAAGGCGTTCGTCACGGAAATCGTCCAAAATCAGCATTTGATTCAACAAGAAGTCCGAAGACCGGCGAATTATCAAGGCAGAAAGTCCACCTTGGCGGAAGATCAAAGTCTCAAATCCACCAAGAAATATATTAAATTCAAGTCAAATATCTTCAAGTTTATAGCGTTTAATCCGGGAAAAAATCAACGACCCCTGAATTAACGTTATTCAAAGTCAAAATCTTCGGCTATTCAAAGTCAAAGTCAACGTCAAAGGAAATCAAACGCCGAGTTTCACCTCCGAAGCTGCCGAAGTCAAAGGTCACGTTCTTGAAGAAAAGAATCAGAGGTTTTCAAGTAGAGACTTCGCACCCACAAATACTCAAATCAATTCAAGAAATTTATTTGTAATATTTTCTTGTTTCAACAAATTCAGGAATAAGAAAATTTGTTTATAAATTTTGGCACGCCCGATGGGACCTCTCTACCTCTGATCTCTTCCCTTCATCAAAATTTCAGGTATTAGGATGGATATTTAAGGAAAATCCATGAAGACGGTGAATTCCAAAACTCGCCACAACAAATTCTTCGAGTGCTAGTACGAAAAGTTTCGGTATTACTACGAGGAGCATGTCGAAAAAACTTAAGGAATCTTCCCAGATGACTCCTCCCATTGAGTCTGCTCAGAAGGACATATTCGTACCTAACCACGCAAGCGAAGATGACGAAGATAAATCTCCTCCGTCCTCTCCTCGCTCCGAGTCTAGCTACTCCTTCACAACGAATGTGGCCACAGTCATGGTGACGAATGCCACAACCTTAGAAGAGCAAATTGCAAGCCTGACAAGAGCTATCGAGGGGCTCACCAAGCATGTCCAAGAGCAAGATGCCCAGATTGCTAGGTTGATTAACAAGCCAGACAACGTTGAGACAAGCCATATTCGCGGAAAACAAGTTGAGGCTCATGATGAAGTAGAAATATCCACAAAGCAGAATTATACCGAGAAGGATAAACCCGCAAAAGATCTTCAAGTCTCGTCTGATAGGTTGATTCCGATAGACCAACTAAAAGAATTCATTGAAGGAACCATCAGGAGCAAGATTGAGGGGAGCGCAAGGTCATCCTTCGCCTACTTCAAGCCCTACACTCCAAGGATTGATAGCTTAAAGATGCCGATAGGCTACCAACCACCAAAGTTCCAGCAATTTGATGGCAAAGACAACCCTAAGCAGCACGTAGCTCACTTCGTTGAAACGTGCAACAACGCTAGAACATATGGGGACCACCTAGTCAAGCAGTTCGTCCGATCACTAAAACGGAATGCATTTGACTGGTATACTGATTTGGAGGTTGGTTCAACTGATGGATGGGAACAACTAGAGCAAGAATTTTTGAACCGCTTTTATAGCACTCAGCGCACTGTTAGCATGATTGAGCTTACAAATTCCCGTCAATGGACGGATGAGCCAGTCATCGATTATTTCAACAGGTGGAGGAATCTGAGCCTAAACTGCAAAGACCGGTTATCTGAAACTTTCGCCACTGAGATGTGCATTCAAGGGATGCATTAGGGGCTTCGCTACATTCTCCAAGGGATCCTTCCAAGATCATTCGAAGACTTAGCCACTCAAGCACATCACATGGAGTTAAGTATGGCAGCGAGTGAAGTGGAAGGACCACCTGTTCAAGAACCCCTCAGAACCAAGGAAAGGCAATAAAGGGGGCAAGCCTTATTTGGAATCTCCAAGCAAGTAATCCATGGCAGTAAATGTGGCACCCTTCAAGCTCCGAAGCAAGGCAAATAACGGTAATATCCTAAAGAATAATGCTACTTATGAGAGACAGCAAAGAAAATTAACCTTGAAGGAAATGCAAGTAAAGTAATATCATTTCCTTGATTCCGATGTCCCCGGCATATTTGATGACTTGTTGGAGCTAACCTTATCGAATTACCCGAAGCAAAGAGACCTAAAGAAGCCGAACGAACGAATGACCTAACGTACTACAAATATCATCGCTTAGTTGGGCATTCAATACAAGATTGCTTTGTGCTCAAAGACAAGGTTGTGCAATTAGCCCGCCAAGGTAAAATCTCTCTTGAAGAAGATGCCGCAGCAGCAAATGTTATCATGATCAAGCGTGGGTCTCTTGACAGCAAAGTTTCATGCAATACCAAGCATGGAAATGACACCAAAATCAACGAGGATGACCTACTCAAAAGGAAAGACTTCTCTAATGCGGGTGAATGCATGCCAGCAATGACCTTTACTGATGAAGATCTGCTACTTGGCTCCAAGCCGCATAACAGGTCATTGTTCGTAACTTGTTATGCACATGAGCAAAAGGTCAACCGCGTATTAGTTGATGGCGGTTCTGTGGTCAACATTCTGCCATTACGCACTATGAAGCAGTTGGGGGTTCCTATGGATGAACTAACAAACAGTCGTATGATGATCCAAAGCTTCAACCAAGGAGGGCAAAGGGCTCTCGGCATCATAAGAATAAACTTGTTGATGGAGGATATATCATCAACCACATTGTTCCATGTCATAGATGCCAAGACATCATACAACATGTTTCTCGGCCAACCTTGGCTACATGAGAATGGCGTGGTTCCTTCTACTTGGCACCAATGCTTCAAATATTCAAGAGACGGTGTTGTAAAGAAAGTGCTTACTGATGATAAACTATTTACCAAGACTAAGTCTCATTTTGCTGATGCTAGATACTATCTCGGGAGTACAAAAGCTAAACAAGACTCATCCATCGAGAAATCCAAAGAACAAATCAATCAAGTTGAAGAAAGTAAAAACAAAGTAACTTCTTCAACAGACGCTAGTGAAAGGCTAAAAGAAAAAGCCTCACTCGTAGGATTTAACTCATTAAAAGAGATATTACTTCCACTAACAAATCCTGATGCAAGGAAGCCTCAACCACTCAAAGGATTCTTACGACCAACTCAAGGACCCGAAGTGGAGCACGAAGAGCCATCAGAGCTAAAAACTGCAAAAGCTTCCAACCCCAAAGCATGCAAACTTCTTATCAAAGCCGCATATAAGCAACAAGAAGGGGTTATTTTAGGAAAACTCCCCTCGAAGGTCGGTGGTCAACAAGTACAAGGGCTCAATGTCACCCAAGCGATGTTAAAAGAAAAGGGATATGCAGTTCAGGATTCCCAAATAGGTTTTGGTTAGATCCATCCTAAGCCTATCCGCATTGCCATAAATAGGGCCAGCAACAATTACATCACCGAAGAGTGCTCTTTAGCTGAGGACGACAAAAAGGAAGGAAATCCACGAGAATTTATCTTCAATAGACTTGACCCACAAAGAATGATGCATGAAAAACCAACAATCGATCGGTCTTCGATAGGCTTGGTCCACGTACAAGAGCGGTATATCAAAAGGAAGGCATGTTGAAGGTCATCGCACATTCGAAGGAAAACATCAAGTCCTCATGTACGCAAAAGCTCAGAAGCTTGATTCCTTCTAGGATGAGACGCCACACAACTTTAAATATATCATGTGGCGGGATCTTGAAGGTTAAAGCACGAACTATGGTCTTCACGCAAGCTCAACTTGATGACAAGGATGACAGAGAAAGCATAGCATCATCTAATTATATTAGCAGCAGTGTTGAAGAAGACATTACCCAATCTCATCACATCACCTTAGCTGAAAATGATGAGGTTGAAGGAGAGGATACCGAAGACGGCTTGAGGATAGGCTGATAAATAGAAAGTTCTTGAATCGATAATACACCTGCAAAAAAAGACAAAGAATAAAAACAAAGTAAAAAAAAAAAGAGAGAAAGAAAGAAAAAGAAAGAAAAGGAACAAAAAAAAAAAACTCCTCATGGGCCGCATATATAAACTGTGAACGGCTCTCCCCTCTCCAAACAAATATTTTGTACCTTTGAACTACATATGGACTTGATCCTCTTGATGAGGTACGTAGGCAGCTTAGATATTCTAAGTTCAGTCATAACATTTAAATGAACTTTATTTCTCATATGAAGTCATCGAGATGGAAGTATTCAAACATGCTCAAAGGTTGCAAGATAGAGAGAAAAGAAAAGGCTTCTATTACGTAATCTCAGGAAAAAAAAAAAAAACATTGGAGTTCATGACTTAGAACAAAAGGAAAAGGTATCAAATGCAATGAAATAAAAGGTCTTAAGCAAATCTTAAGCAAAGGGACTCAAATCCTTCAACTCTTCTTTGAGGGCTTCCAAATTTGTTCTTGAAGCCTCCAAACTCACAACTACTTCATCGTTGAGAGGGGTGATATTCTCAAGCGCTGCAATCTCTTCCACAATTTCACGAACTCCAACTTGATCACTATGAAAAAGTTGATTTTCTTCCTTCAGATTAGCACACAATGTCTTTCTTTGCTCCTTCTCAACACGCTTCAACTTGTCCATAGTGGATTGGACCTTGAAAACCTCTTCACTTTCTTTAGTTCGAGCACCTTGAAGACGACCGTTGGCTTCCTTTAACTATCGCTCGAAAAGATCTTTGGATAACCTTTCAGAAGACGACGACCTCGCCTCATCATAAGCCGTGGCCTTGGGAAGAATGTGTTCATCGATTCTTCGACTTTTGAGATGTCAAAATTCTGAAAGCTCTTCATAGATTCAAAAACGAAGTAAACGTCGTCTTTGATTGAAGAGATGAAATTAATTGGGGTGTTTGATATCTTCACGAGAAGATCACGCCATAGCTTTTGAAGGAACTCCTTTCGTTGATTAAGAACAAACCTCTCGCCTTCAAATACCGACACCACGGCTTGACAAGAATGTTGTTTTCTCGTAAGTCCCATTCCAAGAGGACGAGTTGTAGCCAACAAGTTAGACCCAAAAGTCGATCCCTGACTGTCTTGAGAAGTCTCATCATCTTCAACGGCTAAGACTTCATCTTCGAGCTATGACAATGAATCAATTTGAGTTAGAAACAAAAGAAGATCTTTATCGATATATATATATAAAAAAAAAAAGGGAAACGGGTAAGAAAAGAATAACCTCCTTGACAAAATTCGACATCGATGGTTCATGACTTGAGCCTTCACCATCAATGTCGATGTTTGTTGGTTTTGTATTCCTCTTCGGCCTCTTCCAATGACGATCGGGGTTGCTACTCCCACTTAATTCCAAGGAACGAAGAGCACCTTTCTTCTTATTCACTCCAAGGGGTTCGACCACTTGAGAATTCCGCTTGGGAGGAGAAGTAGTTGGCTCGTGAGGTTGATCTTGGGCAACTCCTTCACACATTCCTTGCCCTTGGGAGAAGCTTCACTTGGGCCTAAGGCAAGTACTTCGCCACATTTTCTTCAAGGTAGCCACCATGAACTTCGAGCCACTACCTCTTGTACGCCTCAGAGAGAACTTCTTCACATTTGGGGGCATGGGAGGGAATCACACTTTCTCCATGATCTTGGACAAAATGCACAAATGCCAATAACGGATTTTACCTTCTAAAGAGGCCTTGGCGAACGCCTTGTGAAAGATTCCCAAGAACTTCTTGGAAGAAACCAAATTGACGACTGAATCGATGAGGGCTATAGGGCTCGACAACAAAATGATTGTCTTACCGCAGAGAAACATAATTCGAACGAACGGTCATGAAATAGGTTTCTTCAGATTCGGTGGCGTGCCCGTTGTCTGTGAATGAAAAATCCTTGTCCTTCACAATCATGTTGCAAGTCCAAGAGATAAAGTCACCTCTGTGTAGCCGCTTTCTCGCCTCTTGCGGATCGGAGTATTTCACACCTCTTTCGCCTAAGAAGAGCTTTATCTTGGGCCCACGAACACTTTGCACAAGTTGATAATGAGTCTTGAAATAATAAGTTATCCAACTATAAACAAAGTGAATCGGAAACGGAGAATGCACGCGAGTTGGCCTTGGGGAGTTAGAGATCTTATTCAAATCTCTGTAAATGCTAGTCAAGACGGGAATGGCAAGACCAATCCTTCGACCGATAGTCATGGCACTCGCCACCTTAAAAACACTTGAACATATTGAACCAACATCTTGAATGGGAAGGGCAAAGATACAAAGCCAACACGCCAAATACGCCGCCAAGAATGTCTCTTTCTTTAAACTCCCTTCGATACCAAGCTTCGAGAACAACGCCTCGTCTGTCGTGGACCACTTTTCATGTACCCTAAAGGTTCCTGAAGGGTTATGAGTCGATTTAAGACAAACTGTCTTGTTCTCTTTACGTGGAAGGGGCTCGCAGTACCTCGTGACTCTTCTAAACCAAAACTTGATGCACTTGTCAGCAGGAACTTGGGAGGATTGAGCATTGTTACTACTCCTTTGAAGAAAATGGTAAGCGTGGAGCAGGAATTTGCAAGAGCGAGGCATGAGTCGTCGTCCCATCTCGTCGACACCGTTAAGCTCTTTGGCACTTAGAAGTCCAGCAAGGGTATGCACGTCCCACAAGGGTATGCACGTCCCACAACGAGATAGACAGCTCCCCGAAGGATGTCAGAAGAGTGTTGGTGGATGGGCACCATGCTTCGCAGAATGCCTTGATGATGTCGGAATTACGGTCGTAAGTGAACAATGAGGCATACATGGCATCATATACTTGAGCTGCAACTAGCTTGTGCTCGTACCAACTGAGTACATTTTATGTCCACTCCCAAAATCATTTGATGTAGCGGAACTCGCCGGCAAAGTGAATGTTGTCACCCCACTTGGCCTTCCCTTTGATGATACAGTGGCCTAATGTCGGTAGAAAACTTGGTTCGTCAGAACAACGGTGATGAGTCGCTTGCAAAGACCACACCTTGGAAGTCTTGCTCAATGAAACTTCTTGAGATCATTGCTCCGTGTGAAGTGGATGTGTCAACCTCGGCCATTGCTTCGTATATTGACTAATGAGAGGTGTGTGAGTCGTCAAAATCGTCCTTTTCTCCATGAGTTGACTTTCATCGTCAAGAATGATCAAGTTTTGTTGACCAAAGGAAAGAAACTCGTTTTTGAAATAAACCATGTTGCAACCCTACCAAAGCACAAAAAAAATAGATTTAATTGAGATAGCAAAAAAAAAAAAAAACTCAAATAAATCATGAAATGAAGAAGAGAGAATTAACCTACTTAGGTACTTTGATAACAATGCCTCGAACACCTCAAATCAGCTCAAGTGAATAATCCAATTTATTCAACCAAAAAAATGCGACTATGATCAATCACAATCGTTCAATTACTACGCCACTACAAAGAGACAATCTATTCAAACTTCCTTTCACAAGAAATAACTTTCTTTGGGCTAGGCCCAAAGAATCTTGAATAAAGCTTTGAAGTATGAATAAAACAAAATTGAGGTGTATGATTATTGAGGTGCACTGGAAGGGAATGCATAAATAAGGAACCTAAGCCCAAAAGAGGTTCGACCTCAATATCCATGAATCAAGGAGGTTTAAGCCATAATCCTTGATTCTTCCATAAAGAGATTATTGGGTCCAACAAAATCTCTCTCTGCTTTAACCACAAATTTGATCAACTCATATATAAGAAATTTTATATTGAGGTGCTCATTGCTCGGTTTTACATCAATATCTTCTTCGGATTTCTTGTTTCTTCTCTCTACTGCTTTTACATATAGATTTAATTATTCTGAATCAAAAGATAGATAGATAGATATACTACAGAAATTGAGATGGGGCGTTCGCCTTGCTGCGAAAAAGCTCACACCAATAAAGGTGCATGGATAGACGTCTCGTGCAAATCATCCACAAAGAAGAAAAAAAATTACTTGTTGCACAAAGGACTTGTATTCTTGACGGATTCGAACCACCATCAACTCGAAAGAATCACGAAATTCCAGAGGAATAAAGTTGAAGCGAGCAACAAAAATCCGATACTACAAGTCAAGAAACATCACTGTAATGAGTCGATCAAAGATTCGAGAGAAAACTCGAGGCGAGAGCTTCTCGTCAAACAAAAACGCTGCAAAAAATTCATAGGGCATTACGACAAACACCTTATGTGCGTGACAGAAAATAAAGAAGAACAAAAAAGGAGAAGAAATATACATGTGAATGATGGAACATATCTTGAGAATGCTGAAGAATTGTGCTTTCTATCATCAAAAACATGGGTCTTATATAGAAATAATACACGAGGTGGGGTTTAATTAAACTTGGCATCTTTTAGATGTATGGTTAAATTAGAAGGCTATTCGAATATGGTTGTTCTTTACCTAAACCAATTCAACTTTTCAGAATTCTACGTGTGATCGAACTACAAATAAATAGAGAAGTCGGATTGAAGAAGATCTCAAATTTGCTGGGAAAAAAAATGAAGATTTGACATACACTATGCAGAGGAGTTCATGGAGAAGACAACTAAAGCTACAATCCTACGTGTGTGGAGTATGAACACCACGCGTGGGGCCCACTCTTTTATATTATAATCATTGTCAAAGAAAACATATTGCATATATAAGCATATATAAGGAAAGGAAATGGGTTCAATTCATTAATGAATTTATTTGATTGTTGGGAGAGGAAGTTGAGTTGATTTCTTTGGTAAATTTATTACGCTGAAGCAATTCGAAGTGCTTGAAGGAAGCTCTCAAAAATTGTAAAGCCCAATGAAATTTAGTTCATATTTTTGCGACTCATTCACTTCGAAAATTACATATTCAAGTATATGTTTGTGAACGAATTTAGAGGGGCCATTTGTAGACAAATTAATTTTAGACCCAATCAAATAACGACAAGTGAAAAATATATATTAGTTATCGGTTATATTCAATTTTTTTATTTATATTTTGGAATTTACTAAATTAATTCTAAATATAAATAGTTAATTTAATTGATATTTTAATATATTTTTGGTCATCAAATCGACAGCCGACAAATGGCAAATGAGGTGTTTCGGTTAATCAAATCAAAACAAATATTTTTTTATATTATCTCTTTGAAAAATACAAAAATTAAAGAGATAATATCAAAATCGACCAATCATGTCTCTCCAAATATTTGATGTATTATCTCTTTAAATTAAAATAAAAAGATAATCTAAAAGAAGTGTTCAAATCCACCACAACTCTACCTATTTTACAGTTATAAAGAGGGGTCATTGGAGCTCATTCAAACCACACACATACAATTGAAAATACAAGTAAGAGAGCACTCAAAAAGTCTTGAAATCCTCTCAAGAGCAAATCAAGGAAAATCCACGGCGTTCAAGGCAAGATTCAAGGCGTTTGTCGCAAAAATATCCAAAATCAGCGTTTAATTCACCAAGAAATCCGAAGACCGGCGAATTAACGTTATCAAAACAGAAAGTCCACCTTGGCGAAAGATCAAAATCTCAAATCCATCAAGAAATATCTCAAATTCAAGTAAAATATCTTCAAGTTTATAACGTTTAATCCGAAACCAGTCAACGACTTCGAATTAACGTTCTTCAAAGTCAAAGTCAAAGTCAACATCAAAGGAGATCAAACGCCGAGTTTCACCTCTAAAGTTGTCAAAGTCAAAGGTCACATTCTTGAAAAGAAGAATCAAACATAGTGTTTGGTTTTATTTTTGTTTGTTTTGTTTTAATTTGTGGAGATAGAGGGAGAGGAAAATAGAGATAAAGAAGTGTGTGTTAGAGAATGGAATATGTTTGGGTTTGTTTTTTGAGATAATTTATAATAGTATAAAGAAGAAGTTGTTTGTATTGTGTTATATATTTGGGGGACAGAAAACACTGTTTATTGTCACATTATGTCTTTTTGTTTGTATTTTAAATTTTTATATGTATATATTAATATTTAATTATTGTTAGGTGAGTTTAATAATTTAATATATTAATGTTATTAAATTGTATTTTTTGTTTTTTCATTTAATTATATTTTTTTTTCCATTTAAATTGTAGTAGTACCAATACATATGCTGCACTTCTGAGTCGGATGGGTCTAAACCTAGTGGGTTGACTCATTCCATTCACTCGGCATGGTACTCGTCGAGTCGACTCAGTCCTCGTAGGATGGTGCGGTGAGAAAGCGACTGATCGGAGAGGACTGTTCAGACTCACGGCGCGTGAACTGGGCGCCAGCCGAACGCGCCCAGCAGTCCGCCTGAAGTTGTTGCGCGAAGCTCTTTCAAATCGCCGCGATGTCACGACCCATTTCCTCTCAACTTTCCGTCGCCACCTCGTTTATTCGCCGGCCACCACCTACACCATTTTGAGTCGCCACCTCGTTTATTCGCCGGCCACCACCTACACCATTTCGAACCTCCACAATCGCAACGGACCACGACAGCGGAAAGCCCTTCCTCGAACCCCCACATCCATGCGAGTCAAATGAGCCCCAAGGTGTATGTTTTCATCAAATTTTCTTATCTCCATGGTTGTGGGTTCATTTCACGCAGTTAGCGAAATTTGTCACTTGGGCAACTCAACGTCCAACGATCCAATGAACAACCTTGACCGCCACAATTCAACGGCCGACCGGCCGGTCGATCCCATGACGGCACCAGTGCAGCTTCAACCTTGGGGATGAAAAGTCTGCTGCAGATTTCTTATTCCCTAGGGTTGGGAATGTGAGATGGACATAACATGCAACATTAATCATAATGGACCTGGAGCATTGGACCAAGTTATGGTGTTTTGACCAAACCAAACACCCAATCTTGTTTCGGAGATAGGCCGAAAACGAACCCAAACAGAGTAAAAAGTTTTCAAGTAAAGATTTCGCACCAGCAAAATCTTCAAATTAATTCAAAAATTTATTTGTAATATTTTCTTATTTCAACAAATTCAGAAACAAAAAAATTTATTTACAACTATTAAAAATAAAGAAATGTTTGTACAAACTGATATATGATCCGTGATTCGTTTGTTCGTATAGAATGATTCACAAATCATAAGCACAAACTAAATGCAGTCAGGAGGCATTACAGCATATGACATAATCTCACGTAATAAAAAGAAAAAAGGCACCAATCCTCGATGGTCTCTGTGATTCTCTCTGGTAAAAAGACCAATTGGTTAGTCGGTTAGTTCACTTCTATGGGTAAATGAAAATGCAGCACTCAGAAGGATAGCTCATGAATTGGTCATTTATTTGTTAATGCATTACAATTGCAAAATAATGGACATTATATGGCAATTACAACTTTGGAAAATGGAAAACTATAAAGACAACTACTGCTGTAGTAAAGTCACCAAAACTCTTCCATGAGAAAAAGGGTCAGTCTCGTCAGTCTCAGCAGCTATACAAAAGTTGAGTTTTAGTTCAAGAATTTCCTGCAGTTAGGAGCATTGCACAAGCAAGGGACTTTAACCTCCTCACGCTCATCAGGATCAAACAAGTAGTCGTACCTGTTACATAGTGCAGGAAAAAGAGTTAACAATAATAGATAAAATATGGCTTTCCCGCCTTGAAAGGGGGATCACAGACATGGTTAAGGGCAAAGAAAGCATTCATACGTTAGCTCATCGCCAGCTGATACGTTGGTTTTTGCTATAAGAACTATCCGGCTCTCTTCTTCACCCATACTCATGATCCTCGCGTAACAGTTAGGCATGCACTGCACCATATCCACAAGTTGATAAATTGTCACGAGAGTATCATACAAGGAAGAATTTCAAACGAAAACTATTCTCACGTTTCCACATTTCATCCAACATGAGGCAGATAACTAATGTAGTGAAGTATGTGTCAGAAGATCAAGATAATGGTAAGCACAATGATTCCCCAGGTGTACTGAGAAAATGCAGTATTAATACACTTGTGATCCGAGATAACTATGAACATAAACCATACAAGAAATCTAAAATAGAACATAGAAGAAGAGCATACCGAATGATTAATCAGGCGAGCTATGTTCCCCTTATTCGTCGCATCAATGACTACTTCCTCACTGATCTTAAAAAGCTGCATAATGCATTACATCAGACAATTATAACATGGTCAGAGGCGCATACAGGATAGTAGAGTGAAATCAATCAACATGATAAGCTTGGGACAGACTTTTGGAATCAGAACAATTAACTCTATGTTACATCCCAACCCGGGGATCTTTTTACTTCACAAAGACTGATTATTGTGGTCCATGTACCGGAAACGAATATCCACTTTAGATGAATGAACCCAGGAAGACAAACAAGAATGCACAAATGAATCTCAAGCTCTTCAAAACATTTATCAAGTCAGCTCACGCATATAAATTGGCACCTGACAAGCAGACATGTTTGCATATATCTAGAGGGCCATGTACTGGAAAAGAACATCCACTTTAGATGAATGAACCCAGGAAGACAAAAACAAGAATGGACAAATGAATGTCAACCTCTTTCAAAACATTTATCAAGTCAGCTCACGCATATGAATTGCACAAGACAAGCAGACATGTTTGCATATATCTAGAGGGCCATGAAGAATCAACTCACATAGCAATCTTTGCCCTCCGATCGATAACGCGCCTCCCTTAGGTCAGCAATGCTACGTCTCACCTGCTCACCACGATATTCAACAACCTGGAGAAGAGCCAGAATTGAAGAATGTACCACTTTAAGCATAGTAACTAGTGGGCGAGGAAGGAGCATCCTAAACGAGAAGTCTGGGAACGCAGTTGCACCCATGTATTCTATATTGTTAATAGAAAACAAAGAGGATTTAAAATATTACCATTTCTCCTTCTTGAATGTTTTGCCTAGCAAAGAGGCCCCATCCATGTATCCTTGATTTACCAAAACAAACCCGATATATTTCTGTCCTCTGAAGCATCAACCAAGTAAATTTGTCAAAAAATATATTAGAAATTTCAGATTAATGTTTTTCCACAGGGGTAGATGGTGGGGCTGGCTGGGTTGGAAGACGGGACAGATGAGAAATAAAATGAAAATGCATAAACTATACATGAACCATGCAGAAAAAATTGTTCACCTTTAAATGCTCTAGCCGTTCTCTGAATGTTGAAAAAGCTTTTGCCTCATCAAGATCCTTAACAATGACAGGAAAGGAGAAGCAAATAAGTTAAATAAGTCTTGACAAAAAAGAAATTATTCAAAACCAGGAAATTATTTTTTTACAGAACACAACATGAAAGAAACAAATTACTTTGTTATGTGAAGTTAAACGATCTATATCATGTAGAGAGTGGTGACTAGGCCCCATCACGCGGTGGAATACCGACTCTTGTCCAATTTTCTATTGAGAGCAAATAAGCCATGGTGAGACAAGAAAAAGTATAAATGAAAGATAATGAACAAACATGTCAATAGATACATATAATCTTGAGAAAAACATAAATATTATGCTAATGGTCCACGGCAAATATATTTGCACAGTACAGGCGCATGATCACACTACCTTCACTTTCGAAGGCTTATAAATGCGGCACCTTGCAGCAGACATTGCTTCAAATTCATCTGTATCAGCAGGAGATGAATCAGAGCATTCAGCAGTCCTTGATGAGATGAGCCTCGAACCCCTCAAGCATTGTTCTTGATACTGGCTTTGGAGCAAACTTCTGTTAGAGAAAACGCTATCTGGTGTCTGAATCACGAGTACATTCTCTGAGCTAGGAATCCTGAGACAACATTATATATATAAAACAGCAGGCACATAACGAGTATAAGCTCTTGATCTAAAAGGAATGTCAACGCAATAAAAAGGAGACAGCAGTCTCTTCTCTAGAAAATTAGCTTTCATTTCCAACTGTAGTCGCTGCAAGCAACAATGTTTGGCTATCTTTCATGAAGTTTAAGTTGAAAAATCGATCCCTAACATGCATTTCTTAAAAACAAAAATCACAATGATTCATGTCCTCCTTAATTATTCATAGTGTGTATATTAGATCCTCCTGCCTAATCTAGGTTTACTAATAATACGAACTGATCGCTTTTCTAGTAACTGAATCTTACTTGCAAAAACACACAAGGTACACACATCACATGCATCAACATATTATACGTGCATGTGAGTTACACGTATATGGTGTGTGTCTTTCAGTGTACACATACACAATAGGTGCATATAATTGACAGAACATATATCCACATGCGAACATGTATCATTTATATTAAACACATGGACACACGATTATAAGTATGCGTGAGGATGTGTGTGACTAGGTCCGAACAAAAACAATGTGGCACTTAACCATACCTGTGAACAGCACAATATGATATCCATTTGGTTATCTGCATCCCATTCTTCTCCAAGCAATGCAACTGGATTTAAGGATTAATTACTCAAAAAGCACTCACCCAAGAAAAAAAGACAACAGAAAGAACTAAAACAGCAAACCATCTGTCAGACAGTGTGCATTTATATACAGAATAGAGAATCATAAAAAGAGCACCCCGAAGAAAAGCATATTACTAAAAAGTTGAGTTGATACAAGACAGTCATTAGAGCTCCTACTTAATTCTGTCTTTTCTAGCATAACAAAACAGAATTAGCCCGACCAATTATGAAGCTAATTCTGCTGAAATCAACCGATGTTTTACATTCTCACACAAGAAATGATCTCACTTGTCTCACATTACCATCAATGGGAACCACAAAACTCCAATTGCCTTCATTCTTTTAGCCATTGATACACATGACACTAAAAGAAAATGTCATTGATTCTTTATTCACTTCCAACATTGAAATGAATAATGCTTTCTGTTTAACTTACTTCCATATACTACTCCAAGAAACTATTTTCCTCAACATCACTCAGTAGACAAATGACCTTTCCCAAGCTCTTCCAAGCTTTCTTTAGTCTTTTATTTATTAATACACATGATACTAAAAGAAAATGTCATTAATTCTTTAATCGCTTCCAAACATTGGAATGAACAATGCTTTCTGTTTAACTTCATATATTACTCGAAGATGCTATTTTCCTCAACATCACTCAGTAAACAAATGACCTTTTCCAGGCTTTCCTCAATTCTCTGAAAAACAATAAAATTTATTATCCCAAAATTTATGGACCAGTCAAAGTGGAGCTGTTACGAGCACTTCATTTTAAATGCTTGATTCAGCTTTTGAGCAAGAAAAGCACTAATGCCGTGTATCCTAGAACATCACAGGAAGAAGATCCTAAATCTTTTTTCACCCTTTCTACATGGAGCTATCTCTGCCATCCAGAAAATCAATTTCGTTCAATATGCGAAGGAGTGAAACATGATGTAGCAGTGTTACCAACAAGAATGTATCCTCCCCGCACCATGATCAATAAAATCACGTTACAGATCAAATCTATAACTTGGGCACAAGGTTGTCTTTTCAGGTCAGTTTTATTTACTTAAGAAACATAGTGAAGGTGGAATCATCCACAAATTACACAAGAGATCCAGAAAGCAACTCTAGGAAAATCCCTCAAGTAGCTACAAGGACTTATGTATATGGGTAGATATACATGGTCAAGAGGATATCAGTGTTTAGTAAATAAACAAATAGTGGTAAGAAAAATATCAACTTACTTCCATGCAATATCCCGCACGAGATGCACACGTAGCATGGAAATAGGTGGCACACTTGCAACATTGCATGCAAGAACCATGAATCTGCTTGCAAATAACGCATGCCTGCATATTTACAATAAAAACAATTTAAGCAAAAAAAAAAATGGAGAAAGACAATTTTAGATTAAAACAATGAAAAAAGTCATTAATGGCAAGAAAACAAAACACACTTCAGTTATATGGATGAGAACTAAATGTGTAGAAAACAGAGTCTCACTAGAAAGCTCGATAAAAATCTAACTCTTAAGAGTTCATTTATAAATAATACAATCCTGAATACCACCCTAATACTAGTATTTAGTCAGTTCCACAAATTTTCTAGAGGACCTTCTGAAAGAGCAAGGAAAAAATCTAGAAATAATCAACAATATGTCAATTCTCTGAGGAATCCTACCTTAGTGAACGAGCTTGGTGGAATTCTAAAAAGTCCAACAGCAGGCTCCATTTTCTCTGCATTTGAGAAAGCAATTTCTGGCCGGAACCATGCACACGTAACATGAACCCATAAAGATTCAACATCAGTTGGCTTTAATGCACCTCCTGAAGATGCAGTTTCCAGTTAGAAGAATTTAAATAGAACATTAAACCATACATAATCTTAACTCAGGAAAAATCAAGCTAAGTCAAGTGGCATGCCTTTGACAGGACACAGACAACATTCCCTCTCAACTTCTGGGGTTTCACATGCTCGGCAAACCCACGAAGCAAAATCCTGAGTGTTCCTTACTCCATAGCATTCTTGATGAACTGCTATTTGACATCTGAACCACAAAGTAACTTCTTAGATTAACATGAAAGAGCCTCCCCTAGATGTCTATGAGCTACATAACTGGGACTGCAGAATTCCACACCTGTTGCATATTATTATTTTGTTGTAGTCCCAGTCTTCAACCCATCTACAAATAGCACATCGTTCTGTGGTCCACTTTGCATTAACAGGTTTGTAGTTTTCTGTCAAAGTGAGATTAGTAAGATATTGTATCTTACGTAATTTACAAATGTCAAATGCTTCATTAAAGAAAAATAAATGCGGTGCACTAAAGCAGCTCAAGCTACAACCTTTCAGAAAAGCAAACAGCTGCTTCTTATCCAACCGCATAGGATTGAAGCAGTGCACATTGTACTCTGTCATCTGTAGCACACCACTTTTAGTAGACAGAATTAAGAGCATAAATTCCACAAATTATGAATATACATCAGCCATTGAACATACAAGAGCCTTTTACATTTTCTTTTAAGAGAATAGCCAGAGATACCACGAATGTTAAACTGAGGCAACAGTGGAGCAGTAGAAAAAGGTGGAAGACCCCAGGCATTATATCAGGGGATGTATCTAAATTTTCATTCTTGTTGATCTTTTTCTCTTTACAGCATTCTCTGACCACAAATGGTTATTGAGAAAAGCTTTATGGATAAGACAAGATCAACTATACTTGTGATAAATGACAAAGTACAGAAGTGCCAAAATTTGGAACATGGGGGTACAGTAACAAACCCATTTTTCAAGTGGCATATTAGACCCCTTCACTTTTACACTATGTTTCCATTTCTTCGCTCTACATCCTGTATGTCGTTCCCACTCACTGAGCCCATATTTCCTTGTGCCACATGAACCACAAACACACTGAACCCTGAGAGTGAGAAGAGGAGAAGATATAATAAATAAACCATTTGCATTAGTCTTTGCAACATCAGATATCTCAAGAAAAAAAAAGGTGAAGGTTCTGCCACCTACAGCATGTCGCTTTGCACTTTGTTTTCCTCAGATAACCAAAGTCAAACCCAACCAAACAGCCAAAACAAGTCAGATCAAACTAAATCAGGCAAAACATAATCCAACAACAGCAGTTCTTCTTACAGCAACCATATTAAACACTGTATTTACATAAACTGTTATTGGCTGCCATCTCAAAACTGGAGCCAAATAAAAATACTTAGAACATTCAGCAAGTCAGCAACATCTAACAATCATCACTCTATGTTTGTTTAAAATTTTAAAATAAAAACTTCTGCAAATTGCATTCTGCAATCCAGGATCAGAAGTAGTATACTTCTACTAGAGTGCACTGAGTCACTAGAACCCAAATGCAGTATGTAACAAGTCACATAACAATTTTTAGTCATGATACACACACTGAAAATTCACAAATAACAAAAGCCAAAAGACGGTCTAATAATTCATCCAGGGTGTATATGTTGAGCTTTAACCTGGTACAAGGACTAAAGTACAACGGACACGACATGAGTCTTTTAAGATCATAATAAGATGAACATAAAATTCATAAATGGAAACCACAGAGTGTGGAAGCTTTAGGTGAACATGTCATGAAAAGTTATTAAGTAATGCAAAGAAACTGTGATCACTAGCGCACGAAATTAAAAAGAAAACCATATGAAACCTAGAACTTACAAATGAAGACTTGGATAATAAATCCCTTCCACACCATTGCAGACAACTGTTATGTTGTCAGGCAGCATTTTGCTTCCAAGCTTTTCAGCTGGCCTGGTGGATACCAGCATGAGCACAAGTCAGCAAGTTTGCCAAAAATTAATTATCCTTTAAAGATAGGTAGATAAAACACTAGTGCAGCAAGATGTGTACCTAACATAAAGCTGCTGTTTATCCAAAGGAAATGATTCAGATGCAGGTTTTGCTTTGCATTCAGGGCAGAAGTAATCCACATTTTTTAGATCCTACAAACATTAACATGTCAAACGTTACACATCATATCTTGGTCGCAAGCCAAGACTTCAGAATAGCATGAAATCCATCTTAATATATAAGATTTGTAGGCAGACCTTCAAAAGCTTGGTAGAAATTTCAGCACATTCCGCATGGACCCAAACATCACAACTATCGCAACATACCTAACAAAAATAGTTTGCACAAACCGAGAATGAAGTCAATTAATAGTAAGTAGACAAGAACACACCACACACACACACACAAAGAGAAAGATCAGAAGTACAGATAATTCTCACCCAACTGCCACCATCAGAATGATGCCAAATTTGCTTGCAAACACCACAGTATTGTTTTGATTTTCTTAGCTGCAACATTTCCACTTTTCAAGTAAAAATATATTCAAAAATAACTATAAGAAATTTGTACCAAGATAGCAAGCATATAAGCTATTGACTAACCTTGATGCAATGTTCACACAGAAAATAGGCTTTAGCTGCTGTATCATTCATTTTCTTCACCATTCTGCACGGAAACATCAAACCACAGCTGCCACATTCTCGGGTATCTTTCCTTGTATCAAATAAATCCTGCAACACACAGTCCACAACGAACTTGACAAACCACTAAAGAATATTTTGAGACCAGGACATTTTGGAAGTGGCGAGGCAGGAGGAGATTTACAGGGTAAGAAAAGGTAAGACATGATTCAAACAATATACCGCTACCTGTCCACTTTAGTAAACTATGCTCAATCTATCATTGACCTAATACCTTGGAACCCCGAAAAAGCATTTTTAACATTAGACCATTAAAGCAAATCTACAATGAGTAAGCCTAGCACGGTCCACGGTGACACTTTACCATAAGTCTCTAACTAAATTTTGACGAGAAAATCTTGTAAACTGGTTTCTAATGGAAACTGTAAGACTTAACGTACCATCCATCACCAAGCAAGATTCAGATATTTTCTTTTCTTACAACAATAGAATAGTCAAGAGCAATTGAGACTTGCCTGCTGAATGGTACATTCAGACTCCTGATTTGAACCAGTGGCTTCGGCACTGCCATAATTTGTGACAGGCAAAGTTTCCTGTCCAGCCTCAATGGCCGAATTGGCGTAGCCATTTTCTGCTAAAACTGCCTCCTCTATAGCCAGGTGGAAATCACTTGGCTTGCTACCATACAACTTAGTCTGCCCCTGAAACCTAAACCAAACAAATTTAAACGCCTGCTTTCCTCACTTAGCATGGTTATAAAAAAGGTCAACATTATATTCACCTGCCCATGTATTCATGAAAAGGAAAAACCATTCCCGCTTTTATCCATGCATAATCCTGCTTAAGATAACAAGTTCAGATACTGATACCTTTACAGGCCAGAAAAAAGAGCAAGCTCCTGCATATCATTGCTTATGAAAAGAATAGCAGCATTGAATGACATCACGATAAAACATGTCCATGTGCATGAA
Source organism: Sesamum alatum (assembly GCA_034509735.1). Taxonomy (NCBI): domain Eukaryota; kingdom Viridiplantae; phylum Streptophyta; class Magnoliopsida; order Lamiales; family Pedaliaceae; genus Sesamum; species Sesamum alatum. The sequence goes on along the minus strand of JACGWO010000011.1, from coordinate 24,016,862 downwards.
CTAACCCCCCTCACGACCAAGACCTTCAGTAATCATAGCCAAGAGCAAAAACTTGAGCTGGTGCACCAGCTGCAGTTGCTTATAGCATTTCTCAGATATTCCTATGTATATTGCATAATGATGTTCACCGCATAGTGTAACTTTCTAAGTAAAACAATCAAGAATGACCCCAAGCATCAAGAGAGGAAATTACCCTTTGCCCACTTCTAGAGTAACCGTAGAACATCACACAAAGAGTGCCAGGAACACAAGCTCTCAGTACTGCTTCAGGAGCTTGCCAGAGGGGGTCAATCACAATAGCAGGCCAAGCAGGGAAATTCTTCCCACATTTAGCCCAAACTATATCTCCCATTACAAAATCACCAGGCTCATAAAAATCAGCCTTCTTTTCGACCACTTTCTCCTTAACTGGTTTCTTAGATCCTGCATGTCCATTCATCTTACCACCACTTTCCACCATGGGAGAAACACAAGAAATCCCTTCATTAACCGACATCACTGAACTCTGCGAACTAGGATAGGGCTCTAAAATTATATTCTTCAAGCGGAAGTCCAGTGGCCTCTCAATTCGTGGTTTCTTGACTAAATATATGTCATCATAAGATGCAGACGACTCTTCCCTCTTTAACTTCTTATTACGAGGCACATTCTGAGCATGTTCATCATTATCTGCTAAACAGCTCTTCAAGTCATCAGAACACTCCGACTTTTCTTTCTTCCACGAGTGCAAAACCGAGTCACTAAATTTCATCGGGAGAACCTGCCTACGCCCTCTGGAAGACTTCAACAATGGAGGCTTATTCTTAGAAACCCTCTGAGCCACGGAATTAGCTTTGCCGTTGCATGATGATGACACCCCAGTCGGTGGGCAATAACTTGAGCGATCAATGTTCTCGCTTTCTAATTGGACTACAGGAACTGAAAAACATTGAGTCTCTTGCTTCTTCATCGTCTTACAATTAACAGCAGTGGAGCATGATTCTTCAACATCGTCGCCACCAATGATTTCTTCTTTCTCCGCTGAGCAACGCTTAAGTTTCGGCATTCCAACTTTCCTCGGCCGTTTCCCGATCATCTCCTCGTTATCAATCAGATTCACCCATCGCAAAAACCCAAAACCGAGAACAAACCTAATTCCTCACCCCCACCGGAAAAATTAAAACATATATCTATCCAAATGCCCTTCAAGTAAATCGTGAATATCACTCACTGAGATTTAACAACAAACCACGACCTAGAATTCTCTATACAACCCTAATTAAGAATCAAGAACTCAAAGCCACGGAATCTAAAGACCAGAAAAAACAATTCACCCTCGAACTCGATTTTCCCAAACGAATTTTGCATGCAGATCAAATTCTTCCCACGGGAAGGAAAATCAAAAATTAAATAAAAAAATTACAAGAAAGGAGGAACAGAAGAATGAGAAATTCTGGTAAATCACAGAAAAAGAATCGAAAAATTGCTCAAATTTCAGACCAAATCCAAAAGAGAATTGTATGAGTAGGTTGTTTGTGTGTATATGAATGGAGGCAGAGGCATAAAGGGATTACTTTTTCTTTAATTTTCAAACCAAATAATAATAATAATAATAAATAAATACTCCAAAATATTTGGATGGGCGGATTGAATTGAAATTTTGGGGAAGCTTTGGCTCCAAGATTTTGCAGCAAGGATCGCGCCAAGGTCCAAAATATTGGAGCCAAAGCTCGGTAGCACAGAAGTTTTGTGCTACCGGGAAGCGGTGGTGTCAGATAGGAATCTACGTGTCTGGTTTCTATTGGCAGTTTTTCTGTGGTACGATGAAGTAAGCAATTGAGACTGTCTGGTTTTTGGGCTTGCATGGCTTGGGTCTTTGGGCTGAATTGATTGAATTTTCTGTTATTGGGCCTCATTGAGTTTGGAGATAGAATTATGGGCAGTTTATATATGATTGTGGATTATTCTTCGGCCCGGACCATTAGTCATCTTTTCCTTTGCGGGCCTCCTCAAGAGGTTTTGGCAACTGATTTTTGCTGCACCAATTTCTTGCTTGTTTGTTCCCCCCTTCAATTGGGGGGGAAAAAATATATATATTATCAAAACTTTAGAAAAACTTTAATATGTTTAATTTTATTCATTGATGTGAAGATTGCTTAGTAGGCAATAAATATATACTTTAATGAAGATTGTATTGATGGATAATTTTTAAATATTTATACAAGTAAGTTATACTCTTTGATTTGGCGTTAAGGGGTTATTCGACTGAATATTTCACCTAATTCGATCCAATAACTTATTTACGTTTTTCATTTTTTTGTGCCAACCCAAAATTAAGTGGGTTGGTTATTTTGAATAACTGTGTGATATGGATGGCGGATTGTTAATCCAACCCATAGGTAATTGATTACATTTTTGTTTTAATTATGATCTGAAAAGTGGTGTAGCTAATTAATATTATATATTAAGAGAGAGCACATTTTTGGTGTCTCTTCCATTTTTTGTCTGATTTTTTTTTATATTTATTTTATTTTCTCATTTAACTTCCCACCTTTTCATTATCTTTTAAGAGTTTTTTTTTTTAATTTTCATTTATTTTTATAACCATTTTCTTATAATTCAATATTGACCTACTATTTTGTATATACTTTATTAATAATAAATATTTTATAAAAATTTTATTTTAAATATTATTAGAAGTTTCACACACATATGGTGTGCCACAAATAATATAATATCTGTACTTCTATACTAATCTATACTAATATATAAAGGAAAGACATTTCTCACTCACAAATGGCGGTTTATGACACCGCAACACCAATTTTTGGTTTTACCGATAATACCCCTAAAGTTAGTTTTTTTTTCCTTTCTTTCTTTCTTTTTTTTAAAGGTAATGTATGATTTATATATATATATATATATATTCAATAAATTTAAATTGTAATATTATTTTATATGCACGCAGGGACGGCATGCCACAACGGCTAGTACAAAAAAAGGAAAGAGCTTCTACCTCACAAACGACGGTTAATGACACCGCTGCACCAAATTTTTGTAAAGCCAAAAGTGCCCTTTAACAGATAACGCAACTAACTTATTCAACTTCCAATTTTTATATTAACTGATAAATTAATTTTTTTTTATTTTCTCCTTCTTTCTAATATAATGCATTGATTTGATGTATTTTACTCTTATTTATAATACATTTTAAAAAATAAAATATTATTTATTGTATGCACGCAGGGACGGCGTGCTATAATAGCTAGTGTTCAATAAGTCCCTCCTTAGACCTCTAATTTCAAGTTTGTCGGGCCACTTGCAATTAATCGGATTGGACTTCCTATTGCAATTCTTGTTGCATCTTATATTTCATTTCATGCATATACGTCACGTGTATAAAGATTACGGTCATCAATTTTATCTAAGAAAATATTTTATACACGTAGCGTGTATATGTGAAATCTATAGTATTATAAAATAAAATATTTTGTCGTATTAATTTTTGAATACTCTAATTTATCCGTTAATTCATTTCTTCCCTTTAAATTAAAATTTGGTCAGAATAGTAATTTCATTATTTTTTAATATCACAATTACAATTTTTTTCCCTCTCAACCCACTACTTCACATTTCTCTCTCACTTACTTCTCCGTATTTCTTTTTATCACAAACTTTCATATTTTTAATAAATTCACAATTTTTTTTGTCTCACACCTCACCCTACGTTTCTTTCTTCTCAAAGACTTCTTTATTTCTCATTCCCTAAGACTACAATTATTTCCTTTCACAAAATTTATTTCTTCTCTTTGGTTCACACCACAATTCTTTTTTATATGCTCGTGTGGATCACGTGCGGCATGACTAGTTGAATATAAGATACAACTGAACATACAATAGAAAATCCAATCTGCTCGGGTTTGGCCTACTCGTATCACGTACACTAAAATTGGCAGGTGGACAAGAGAGGGAGAGATCTATCTATCTATTCTATATTATATATATATATATACAATATAAGTACCAATCCCGCTAAAGGTTTCTTTGTTTTTTTTATTTACCTAAATTAACCTTATCATATTATTTTTCCTATGAGTGATTATGTAAAACCATAGGCTTATTAATTCATATTAATTACTTCTCACGTTAATATTATCACGAACCGTGTCAAATTTATTAACCAACCATTCCAAACACTGGTCTAGAAATATCTATTGTACATTCCTGTGACGATATCTCAACATCCGTGAGCCGGATTAACACGAAACTTAAACACATATAAGATTATGTATAAGCCTTCATATCCAACAGTGTGTCAATACACGGTCTGATTGAAGGTTGCACTATTTTGAATCTCGCTCATTACGGATCATATACGATATCTCAATACCCGTTTACAAAATAGTCCAAAACTTCAGCCAATGTAATCTTTTGTCTACTTAATCATATCTAACGGTCGGATCAAAATTTTGACGGTCTGATTAGGCGATGCAGTACAATAATATATAATGTCATTTACATTTGCGTAATACTAACAAATTCGAAATACAAGTATACTTCATATTGTAAACATATAGCAATCTCATGAAAAATATTTTTTGTTTCAAATTATCTTAATCCACACATTGTATACTTTTATTTGCTCTTTTATGTGTTCGGAAAGGATTCCTTTTATTTTCTATTTATTTTCTTAGAAAATGAAATATTATTTACCACATTATTAGGAGCAATCGTCAACACAACATGAACGTTTACAACTTAAAGATCCGTATACGACGTCGTTTTTTATAATAGGAACGGTAATTGGAAAGCGCATACTCAATAAATGACCGTTCCTATTTATTGTAAAATAAATCAAACAGAAAAACGTCGTTGTTTTGTTGTATTTGGACTAGTAATTGGACGGTCAATATTAAATACGATTGTTCCGAACTTTTAATATAAACCTGCCCCTTAGTAGATTTTTCACCTCCCTTCTCATCTCTCTCTCTCTCTCTGCAAAATTATCACCAATGGTAGGGGGCAAGAACAAGGGCCGTGTATTCGGTCTTGGTTCTGAGGCCCACGCCATTAGCCAGACCTACACATCACCATCACCAACGCCACACCCGTACATGGAGGATCGGATGGTCTGGCTTGACACGATGATGGTCGACATGATGGCCATGATGATGGCCAAGCAGACCAACGCCTCGACTGCTGACCCGTTACAGCTGATTAGAGGAAATTATATGACATATTTATGTGCTTATGCCCTTATTTTCTCTCGACATGATGCTTGTTCTTGGGTACATTTGTGACATTTAGGAGCTTTCAAGGCCAAAAGATGACTACAAGCAAAGAGCTCAAATGTGGAGGAAAAAAGCCAAAAATGTTGTAGATTCGAGCACAAGTTAGCCCGTGACCCATGTGCTATCAGAAGTCCATTTAACAGAAGCACAAAAAAACATTACCCGTGACCCACGGCTTATCAGATATACGCTGGGCGGAAATCGCAGGCATGCTGATCGTTAATTCTGAATTTCAGCAACTTGAAGAAGAATTTTATTCCTTTTTTATTCCCTTTATAATTAGGGTTAGAAGTTTGGTAAGGAAAGCATTAGGGAAGGAAAAAGAATTTTATGGTAGATAGAATACTTTCCTTTCTTACAATAGTTCGGACTTATTATAAAAAGAGGAGAGGATGGAAGGATGAGGGGATTCAATTTTCAGCAGAAAAAATGCAGAGATCACGTTTTGAAGTGAGGACGAAGACGAGGAGCGCGTGAAGGAGCGGATCCGGCCTTGGAGTGACGACCATTAAAGTCGATATTCTACTACATGAGTTTTTCTTACCCTTTTCCCTTAGCTTTAATCTTAGTTAATATGAACTAATATTTTTTGTACTAGGATTTATGGAAAGCCTAATTGATACAATATGTTAACTATTTTCCGGATTCATCTATTTTGTTATTTTCACATTTCCATGAATTATTGTACTTGTTGCTATTATTTGAGAGATTGATCACCTCTTAGATTTTATTAATTATGTTAATGAACCGAGAGGAAATTTAGCATAGTGGATAGAATAATTCATGGTATGAATTGAATGATGTGTAGACATACATAAGCATGATCCATCTGGTTACATAGATTTTTCATAGATTCTAATGCATTATTATCACGAGTTTTGGAGAGGAGAGATCCCCTAATTCCTTGATAGTAATAGGCTCGGTATAGCTCGAGAGAGTATATCGGATTAAATTAGGAAAACATCAGTGTGTGAAAATACTCGTTTGTTCGGTTAATCCATCAATATTGAAGGCATTGTATCGATTAGGTGGGCCTATAGCCGTAGCACCTCTTCTAAGTCTGCTTTTTTTCTCCAACATAATTGCTTGCCTTAGTTAATTTTATTTCTTTCTCGTAGTTACCGTAAATCATCAAACTTTTCGGTTGTCCGAATAATTCGGGGTTAGTTATAGTTGCGGTAATTACTTCGTTAAATTCTTGTGGGTTCGATATCTTTTATACTACTGGATAGCTAGTGCACTTGTTAGTAACCAGTACATATTTATGCAATCAACAGCCTCCGACTGACCTCCGTGCCCGAGACGATAACGACATGGACCATGACGATGAGGGGACCGGGGTGTAGATTAGGTTCTGTTTCTTTAATATTTGTAATTAAATGGATAATTTTTATATTAATATATATATATTGTAATTATCCATATTTTAAAGTTAATTGCATTCATTCAATATTTAATTAATTAATCAAATCAAATTAAATAATTAATTGTTACTAATTAATTATAATTATAAAATTATTATTTCAAAACTAAAAAAATTAATAATATTTAATTAGGAAAAGTCATTTGAATGGGTAGTGATTGCCTAAATATCGAGTAAATCATTCCAAATATGGATTTCACGAAGAAGTGATCCGTTCCAAAGTGTAGTCCAACTTGAGGTTCAACCTGTGTCACAAATACCGGCCCAACATATTGAAGCAAAAATAAATGCCGTTCCAAAATTAATTACAAAATATCAAGGTTACGTTCCAAATAAAGTTCCTATGGACCGTTCCACCATTGCATTCCAAATAAGGGACGATATCGTGCCTACTTATATTCCAAAATTAATGACCAAATATCATTCATGTTGCTCCACAATCCATTCATAAAACCGTGTCAACCATGTATTCCAAATAAAGAACAACACTGTTTCTAAGTGCATTCCAACTTAAGGATCAACTAGAGTTCCATATACCGTTCCAATACCTATCACCCGGACATAAACCAACAATTCCAAAACGTATACCTAAAAGAGTTGCAAGTGCCGTCTTTGATATATTCAAATTTATGTCAATAGAGTTGCAACGACCGTTCCAAATCATGTTAAAAAATAAAGAACCAACCATTCCAAATAATAAAAATGTGTTCGAAATACAGAAATTACATATTTACATAGACAAGCGTAATTAGGGACGATTTTTACCATGTGAGTAAAAAACCGCGCTTAATTAGGAATGGTCGCTTCAAAACCGTTCCTAAATATTAGGAATACCGTCAATTATGACGGAAGGTCTCCCGTTCCATTACCGTTCCAAAGGTCGGTCCAAGTATGTTCAACAAGTAATTCCCCATTCCAAATTATAAAAAAAAAAAAAAAAATCGTGCCTAAACCCGGTACAATCCCCGTATTTTTTTTATAGTGTAGTATTATATCACAATCACCTATTATTTGTCGAGATAAAATCAATCTACAATCCTCAATTAAAATAGTTTGGAGAGAGAGAGAGAGAGAGAAGAGCGTCATGAGAGAGAGAGAGAAGAGACAAAAGTAATAGAATGCATATGAATGATTTTTTGCATTTGATATTAAGGAGAAAGGGTAAAATAGACAAATTATAGGGCAAAATATGAGATGCGATATGCACAAGTGGACAACACCTCCACACGAAGGGGGGTAAAATACTTCTTTTTCGAAATGACACGAGGCATTTTGCCTATTTATTTAGTTAAGAGGGAGTAAATTGCCCTTTTCAACTTTCATAGGGTTTTTTTTTTTGCATTTCACCATTCTTTTAGCAGAGCTCTAACTCCACCGCCTCATCACCTCTTTTCTTTCTTTCTTTTTTTTTTTTTTTTTAGAAACCACATTCTATAACATTCTAAGGCTAATACATAGACTTAGGTGTATATATATATATATATTGGATATATCTAGATAGATATTTATGTCCTCCCCTCATTTTTATAAATTTTCTATTTTAACCCCACAATTTCTACTGTACTACTATTCAAGTGTCTATAATAATTTATCTTGGCTTTTTTTTTAGTCTTTAATTGAACACAAATATTATATAAATTATCAGACCATATATACATATTATTATGCTAATAAATAATAATTTTGTATTAATGTTGAGGATGTTACATGGCCATCTTTTTGTATTTTGATTCTCAAAATTACTAATTTATTAGTTTATTTCATAGCTCCAAATATTAGAGACATGAGCTTGTAAGCATCTACCAAAGTATGTGAGTTTATTAATCAAATCAATGTATGACTCAATTAATTGATATTGATGTAAATAATGTAATTATCATTTATGTTAAGAAATGAAAAGGATGCAGTATCTTGAAATGACGGAAATAGCAAACAAAGAAAGGTGACACTGAAATTCAAATGCTAAGTAATGGAAGACAATTAATACTTTCACCCAATAAATTCATGAAACCAAGCAAGAGGCTTTCGCCTACCAACAAAATTGAACAAGTAGATGAATAATGGAACCATGTGTTTACATAACAACTTATTTAGATATATTGTTATTTAGGTTTTGAATTTCCATTGAATAGAAGCTATAAATTTTAAAAGTCCAAATTCATTAAGATTAATGAATAGGATCTTTTCTATTTATAAAGTACTCATGAAATTTTAAAAAATATTTCTTAATTTATGATAGCTTTGGAGCGAGTAACTGCCTAGTTGACAAGCACGAATGAAGCTCACTCTGTCTGTTACTTATTTAGGGAGCTCCTTTCTTTTATAAGTTAAATGAGCTAAACGATCTGTGCTATTCTGACTAAAAGAAAGAATAGAAATGAGTTAAATGAGGTGAGATCCGTCTTACAGAGAGCATTACTGCCATCAGAGTCCGAGTTATCTCCTTGTGCCAGAAGAGAACTAATGAAAACCATCACAAGAAAGCTCGGTCTCAAGAGCCCGAAACTCGAAAAAACCTCCATCAGTGGAGCAAGAAAAGGTTCAAATTTGGTGCTACTGTGAAGAGAAAGAGATGAAAGGGGGGAGAAGAAGATAATAAGCAAGAATCTTGTAAAGGGCTGTTTGGTGGAAGGAGTTCTTGATTAGCAGCTGTCTTCATTTCCAAGCATGATCAGTGATGGGTGGTGTTGTGTGGGGCTGAGTACGGTGGTTGGAGGTGGCGGGTGATCACCATTCCCTCCAAATACTTCATCTGATGATAATAAATACACCTCTCCAGCTGATATGTCTCTGTCAAGACCAACTTTTGATTGATAAACATAAAGTCCTGAAATATATGTAAGAACTACTGTGAGTTTGTACAAGGGCTTGCTAAGATTTGGTAAAAAATGAGAGTTTTTGGTTTAAATGTCATTATTATGAAACTGAATTGGCAACTAGCATATTTGATACCCACAAATAAATTTGAACTACTTATACATTGAGAAATTTTTTCTGCTTTACCGATATTCGAACCTTGGATAATTTGGATTTAGCTCTATGACAACATAACAAGTAGACAGAAACAAGATTTGAGAGTTCTTGTTCTTTCAATCACATGATTCTTGATATATCTGTCTGTACAAGAAAACCAAAGCTTTTGCAACAACAGTTACATATATTGATACACATACATCTTCCACCACCCAACCCCCCACCATACCCCCCTCAAATCTACATAAGATGTTGACTTTACTAACTCTTGCTGAGAGGAACCCTTTTCATAAACTCCCGGACTCTGCCTTGCGCGTAATCTCCACATCGAACGAACGACAATATCTCTGCCATAGATCAAATGAGATGATCAAAGAACGACATAGTTTCCAACACGAATGAACCAAATTCACATCTCAATTCTTGCACGTCTGCCGTAAAAAAATCTCATCTACTGTGATCTAGGCATCCTGAAAATATGCTCCTCCCCACTCTTTTCATCCACTTGAAAAATCCATTGACTCTTGTCCGTCTTCTTGACGATGCCCCCCTTTCTCTCCGGTCTGATGCAATAGCTTCCTGATTTGCTCTTCTCCCGCCTTCCGAAATCATTACTCCTCCCAATCATTGTGATCTCCATACCTTGACCAATAGGATGTTTCAGGGACCTAACCTTAGTCTTGTTTCCGACTCCTTTAATGTGTCCTCCCAACCCTTTGTCCCCTTCCAACAAATTATTAGCCACCACCACTGATCTTTTCGGGTTCACATCCAGTCTTTCAAGCAATCTTTCATAGTTATTGGATTTGCAGTCTACTAGGGAGAAGTCGATGTTTTCGTAATTACGCAATGCCTCAGCAGGGTCCCCTGTCTTGAACTCTACCATGTCACTTAAGCCCGAATCATCGATGGCTTTCCGGGATTTTTTGAGCTTTGGTTCTGGAAGAATGCAAACGAGCTTTCCTCCCGTTTGCCTTGCAGCTGCTGCTAAGGCTACTGTGGACGGGGAAACCTCGGATGTAACCTCGACTATTAGCTTTGCACTCATGCCTGCTGCTAAGGCTGATATGAGTTCATTGCTTTCGGGCGTTCTTGGTTCACATGAACTGCATTCTTCGTTACAATTACTACACTGTTAAGGCACAAAGTGAATAGGATCAGACAGAGTTGCCGAAAATTTATGTACTAAAATGTAAGAGGAAATGGAGTCAATTCCATATAACAAATCAGCTAATTAACCCATCATCTCTTATTTTTCGCAAGAAGTGATCCTAGTTTATGAAGCTAATGTTTGATGTATTTCATTGAATTTTCTTGGAATCAAAACCCAACTAAAATCATTGTCCATCTTCATCACAGACCAAAGAAACGATTAACTAGTCTTTTTCAGGCAAAGGTTGATTATATATATTTGTTAGCATTCATGTCTGGTCGAAATTCTTTTCGGACAAGCAAGTTATAAATGTTCATAATCTTTGCATCATCGATAACATCATATATCCTTTGGGAGATCATGCAGTTCCATATTGGTGCATCTTCGAAAAAAAAAAAAGGAAATAATTATATCTATATATATATCCCATAAAAAAATGCATTAAAAGCAAATAATTTAAAAGAACAAGAACAAAAAAAATCAGGTAAAATGATTCATGCCCCCAAATTCAATCAAAGAAACCAACAGTATTCATGCATGCAAATGCACATATACAGATCAAATTATACATTTTGGAAGGAAATTCAAAAAGATAAACAAAAAGCGAAACGTGAATCGTAATTCATACATACCAATTTGAGGGTATCAAGATATGCATTTGCAGCAGATGACGGAGACCACTCCATTTATATTTATTAATTCTTGAAATTCACGGCAAGCCGCCGGACATTTAGAAGTTATTCTCCGACAAAGGAAGTTGGATCCGTCTAGGGTTTTTGTTTTTTCTGAATATTTTTGCCCCCTTGGCTTTCTTGCCACCCTAGCTAATATTAGGCTTGTATATATATATATATATGGGGAGAGATGAATAAGGGCATTCAACAAGTACTAATGGTACATATTTAGGGTTACAATTCACAAGACGAGTAAACTGACGCGGTATAATATTTCAATACGTACGTATTTTAATCTGTTGATCGATTGTATTTTTTTTAGGGTAGGTGGAAAAGTAACACGTCAAGTGGATATTGTTATTTTTGTGGATTGAAATAAATTATTTGATAACATGTGCGTGTTATATGTACGTATTTACAGTTCGGTTTATCTTTTGTTACGACAAGTGTGGGATATCTTGACAATCATAGTATCATTAATTAGCTAAAATCTTAATAAATTAAGAAAATCAAAGCTGAGAATGTAGCAAGATCTAAATTTAAAAGCTTCTAACTACAAGTAAGTGTCAAAGGAAGTATCCTTTTCTTTTTCATTGAAAATAGGGTGAATTACAATGATCCCCTCATGAAATTTGACATAACCACAAATACCTACTTATTGTTTCAAAAATTATAAATACTCTTATGAAGTTTGTAATTTTTAATGAAGGACCTGAAATGGTCCATTTTTTTTTAAATATAGAACAATTAGACGAGGCAAATTACGTTATTGCTCATCTGTGTAAAAAAAAAAAAAACGTAAGAACCTCTCCCTATGCATTTTTGTCCAAAAGTTTAAGAAAATTTAAAAAAATAATTCAATTTGCATAAGGGTATTTTGGTCAGTTCACCCATATAAATAGATGGAAATGAGTTATTTGTTAGACCGTTACAAACCTCAACGGGGGTATTTATAATTTTTGAAACAACAAGAGGGTATTCGTAATTATGTCAAACCTCATCAAAGATTATTATAATTCACCCTTAAAAATATGATTATATATTAATTAATTATCCCTTTGCATGAAGAGGGAAAAACCACTAGTAGTTGGCTGAGTTTTTGAGTATTAATGAGGGGATAATGTATATGGTTTAAGATGTAAATTAAGATGAAATTATTCGAGTTTGATCATTAAACTAATCAGTCTCTTACCCCAGCATTAATTAATGCCTTAATGGTTATACTTCCCTTCTTTTTATATTTTAGCACATAATGGTAATATTTAGAATTTGAATTCTACGAATAACTACTAAGTAGTTTGAATTGTTATCAACAGGGGGGTGTAGCTCATATGGTAGAGCGCTCGCTTCGCATGCGAGAGGCACGGGGTTCGATTCCCCGCACCTCCAATTTGGTGCTGAAGGTATTAATTTTTGTCTATGAGATTTTAAAGTTTTAAATGAACATTCCTTTCCTTACTCAACAGACATTTCTGTTTGATATTGCAGTTGTTTGATTTAAGAGATGCTACTTTAGACACCATCAACACATTATGTTACCATTTTTCAGCACACAAAAGTCATGCATATTTACATCAATTTTCTAGGTTAAATGCAATTTGCTCCCCGTGTTAATCAAAAAGAGCAATTATTCCCCTATGAAAAAATAATTAGTAATTTACCCCCTTGTGATATTCAAAATATAGCATACAGTCTCTTTTAGGGGGTTTTTTGCTCCATTTTTTAAAATACAGGGGGTAAATTATTATTTATTTTTTCACATGGGGGTTTTGGCACATTGTGCATATCACAAGGGGGTAATTGCTTTTTTCCCTCAATTTTCCAGTCACTTGTGTGGTGTCTTTTATCTACCGTAATTATCTATATATATTTGTGTAATTTCCTCAATTTTCGTATTTCATTCCTTTTCTTCTCCAACTCTTTTTTTTTTTTTAAAGTGAAAGCTATGAATATTATTAATTGAAGTAAATCAATTACAATCAATCCTGTCGAATATCAATCTCAGAGACAATTACAACAATCATACATGATCAACAATACCATATAAATTAAATTTAAACAACACCTTACTATTATACTACATAAATAATACCTATTATACAATAGACTATCATCATACGTATTGGTAGGAAAGAACCCATGACCGTAGAAATTATTTTTTTTTCTCTCTCCCTTAATGACTGACTTCATTCTTTCCCATTCCAGTTTCTACGTGTTTTTTCTTAAATTGTTCATTTCTCCTCTTGATTTCTCATCTCAAATAATATACTTGTCATGTATTAACACTTTGTTCTTCATTTATAAAAAAACAAGTTCACATAATAAAAGTATGGATAACAATTTTTTTTTTTATTTTTAATTTTCAAATATTTAGGCAGATGTGCCAGATCTCCTTCAGTATTATAAACATTTGCTCACATTGAAATTTAGCCGAGCTATTTCAATAGGGGTGAATTATAATGATATTTTTATGAAGTTTGACATAATTACGAATACCCTTTCATTTTTTTAGAAGTTACAAATACCCACTGCGATTTGTAACTGTTTAAAAAATAACTCATTTCCATCCATTTTTATAGGTGAACTGACCAAAAAGTCCTTATGCAAACTAATTTTTTTTAAAAAAAAAATCCGAATTTTTTTGAAATAAAAATGCGCAGGGAGAAGTTTCTTATGTTTTTTACACAGAGGAGCAACATTGTAATTTGCCTCGAGTGATTTTTCCTATGATTAAAAAAATCAAAGTCAAAATGGACAATTCCAAACCTTTGATTAAAAATTACAAATTTTAAAGGATATTTGTAATTTTTAAAAAAATAAAAGAGTATTCGTAATTATGTCAAATCTTATGAAAAGTCATTGTAATTCACCACTTCGATAAATAACGAATCATTTGAGCAGTTCAGTGGATCCCATAACTGCAGTGGCTTCATTATCCTCAAATCATAGTCTATGTGAAGGTTGAACATAGAAAGAAAGTTTGGCAATTAAGCTTATATATAGCTAATAGCCCAACCTTCTCAAAAGTGCACAAAAGAATTGGAACTATCATCTATCACTAATTGATTGTTGGAGTGAAGAATTAGAACTAACTCTCTCATATAAAGAAGGGAGAGATTCATCACTTCTCTATTTAGCCCAGGCTACAGAATCAATTTCTGCTTGAGCAGCTCTGTACAACTCCAGTCTCTTTGCCAGAGACGCACGACGTTGCATAACTGCTGGATCCTCGTCTAGCAGTTTTCCTAAATGTTTCCCCTGAAAGACCATATAGAGAGTTCATTTTTAGCATAAGATACGGGTTTTTTCTTCGTGCATGTAACCAAAATTCGACATACCTCTCTTTTACCCAATTCGGCAAAGAACTGATCGAGTAAGCTTCTCTTTGCCTCGCGGACTTGACAATAAACGACAGACTTTGGAATAGAGTTCCTTAGATTTGCACAAACCATGTTGACATAATTCAAGACAGTTGATCCTGTTAAAAGAGCATGTATGACGCCTATTAGGCAAATTCATTGATGGTTAACATATCAGAAAATCTTTTAAGAGCAGAGAACAACTCTCATACTCACCAATTCGTCGAAGATAGGAATCATTATATCGATCAAAAATTGAATGCGTTGGATTGCCACCCTTCTCAACATCCTGAGGAAGCTTCCTGAAGAATTCTACAGTTAGGTAACTGCATTCCATTTCTACTAGCTGTAGAGTTGCCCTCTTGCTTTCTTCCTTCATCCTATCTAATGATTCAACAGCAGCATTCCCGAGCTCCACCCTGAGAGAAGGGTACTGTTTCAGCTCCTGCAGGAAATGGAGGCGACTGTAATTAGCCTATGAAAACTTATATCTTCAGGCATTTTATGTGAATCGATTGTCCATCAAGAATTTTCATTTCTGGCCCACAGTCCTGAAAGCTGTGCTACTACTACCTAAAGGGTCCCTAACGCAATTCAAGTTTTCATCTTTCATTTCAACAGGAAAATGGGAAGAAGGTAGAAGGGGAATCAGAGAAGACACAGCATGCGAATGATTCAACAGACTAAAACCAAGTAAACAGCCTTCCATGGCAAACAAATGAGCTTAGATGGAAACAGACTTCAATGTCCAAGAATTAATTACACCAATTCAAGAAGACTGCATTGCGGATTTGGAACAAACTTAGAAACTTACCACAGTCGCGTTAATCGACTTATGAACTAGTTCCTTCAGTATTCCATGAACCTGAAAATAGGAAAGAGCAACAGATTCACAAGCAGATAAGTTTCATTGAAGAAACATGTATTGAATACTAGCTAAAACAAGTTTGTTTGTCTTATTTCCCGAAATGGCATCAGCTCTTCCACCAAAGCACATCATTTTCTAAGGTAGTAAACAGACTTCAGATCTTATGTTAAGAACAGCAGTCTGGAATACGCTAGGATGCATGATGAAAGACATAGAAACTCATTTTCAAGTCAACCCAAGATCATCAAACACTCAAAGAACATAGCAATAAAATGACTTCTTAATAAGTTATACAAGGCAAGGCTAAAAATATCCATATTAAAATCATTCACATGGCAGAGCAACTTAATGAGATATAAAGTAGGTAAGAAAAAACTCTGTTTAAATCTATACCGCATCAACAGCTGCCTCAGCAGGACCTTTGATGGTAATCAAGGCAGTTTCAATGAGACGGCGGTAACCCTGTTCAGGTGCTATAAGGTGAGGCTGATATCCATCAGCCTCTGTAATTAATTTTCGAACATTTTCCATTGCAAGATGCTTGTCAAACTGCAAGCGTTTCAATGCAGCAGGCAACTGGTTATCGAAGACACTGTAAATTTTATCACCACCAGGCCGACTGCAGAATCAGATGGCAACAAGGATGATTATTCCAAATGAATTATAACATGAAAAATTGTTGCAAGCTATAAAGGAATCAAAGAAAACCACGGATGCATACACTCCATCAAGATGCTCTTTGAATATTCCATCAAATATGCGGCAGATCTCCATAATCATGTACAATTTTCCCTGCATTAACAATCAGGGGTGGAAAACATGAAGATGCTTCATGCTGCAGGCACCAGTTACTTAGGAGTAAACAGGGCATCCGTACTTCCAAATAAATAAGGTGAAGCACATTAAGAGGATGTTAAAATAGATGAGAAACTACAGCTCGCCAAGATGTAAAGGAATCACAGTTTCAAACTGATGCAATTAAAAATGGCCGCTGAATTAGCTATTTAATAGGCAAAGGTAAATGCTTACTTACTCCAGCATCAGTTGCAATGGGCTTTCCTAGACGACTCAACTCAGATTCCAGGTCAATAATAGTTTTGTTGATAAGTGACTGAAGGCCTGGAATTCGAGATTTGATGACTGTTTCCAAATGCTAGAACATGAACAACACAAGTTAAAATATAAGGACAAATTATACTATACCAACTTAATTTTGAGACAAAAAATAAATCACTCAACAAAGACGAGCAAATGACAGTTTAGTGCTTGATTATAACAATTAGATCAAGCATATTTTCTGGGTAAAACAGAAAAGCATCACTTCAGCATTCTCAGCCACAAATAAAAGGCAAACCAAAGCAGGAAATTTCAGTTCAGACATATTTTGCTTGAAAAAGAATTTTCAACTCAGTTTTCAGGGTAATTTTATTAAAACCAACAAGATTTCAGCTCATTTATGCAAGCCTTACCTAAAACAAAATAAGTAGTAATCTTTACGGGATGATATTTGCTTACTTTGGACATAACTTTCCCTAGATGTTCAGAACCCATCCTGTCAGCAAGATGTTTATACTCCGGGGTTTGAGCAAAATACTCCCGTTCTCTACGCCTAGCAGCAATCATGTCAACATTTTTGTTAATATCAGCTTGAGAGCGATTAACAACACCTATCCATGGGAATTGCAGCTTATATGCTCTTCCTTCCAGGATCTAAACTCAAGAAAAGGAATGAAACAGTCAAAATATATTCTTTCATCCTTCTAAAACAATAAAAAAAGGTTCTGTCACATAAAAATCTCAGTTCAACAGAATGAGCATCGGTATAGAACCAGTAATGCAACTAAAATATGGGAAGAAATGTATAAACAACCACCGCAGCTAGTATTCAAAGCAGCAAAAGAAAAGTTCAGCAACTCAACTGAGAACAGAATGTACATTAAGCGGCAAACATAATCACAAATAGCTTCTGCATAGTGCATGGAAAATGAGATTATCAAGCACTTAAAATGTTTAGCCCAGATTGCAAGTTCAGAATGCATGATGTTGATTGATGAAAATGCGGGTAAAAGATGAATGCAGAATCAAGCAGGTTTATTTACAAGGAAAAGGAGAGATCCAATAGTTTTCTGATAAGACAAGACAATATTAGAGTCAGCAATCAACTTGCTTCTACCAACAAGTTCGAGTGATTCATAGTTGAACAGCAAGCTTCATACAAACAACTCATTCAACTGATTTTGGAAACTATACCAAAACACAAACATTTCTTTTCAATGCTTTCCAGAAAGTATCAGCAGATTAGTGGTCTACAATTGTCAACTTACATCTACAGCATCTGTACCCTGGTCCATAAGATCAATCTTTGTTAGAACACCAAATGTTCTCTCTCCTGAAATAAGATAACACACTGTCACAGACAATATGGGGAATCACATGAACCATGAGTGGAGTAATGATTACAATGAAGTAGTAATACACAAGCAGCTTAAGAAGACGCGACAGGTAACCCACAATGCGTCACAAGTACGACCTTAACCACACATGGTGTATAATATCAATAAACCATACCTTTGGGATCTACTTCACGAGAGATCTTAATAGCATCAGATGTTGCAAGATCTTGGTTGGCAGGAGAAACAGCTAAAATAATACAGTTGGGCTGCAATTGATATTTTAGCGAGAATAAATGACGAATCACAGCCACCTTGAACTATAAACTGTACAAAAAGAATATTCTTACAATAATTCTGAACATCTTCAATATAAACATTGAACTCAATATTACTACCATTAAACTTTTACCAGAAATCTAAAGCATGCCCGTGACAACTTTAGAGTCTAAATTAATAGCAGACAAAGCACAAGAAAATTGTAAGTACCTTTTCAATATAAGACCGCACCATGTTCTCAATGTCCGCTACAATGGAATCTGACTGGCCGTCTATATAAACCCGTGGAACAACCATTTATTTCCAACCGAAAATGTGATAAAAGGGAAAATAGCTAGTAAAAGCTACAAGATAAAATTAATGGTAAAATAGACTCACCAACAGCGACTTTCGTAAGGCCAGGAAGATCGATCAATGTCAGGTTCACAACTGCAATTATGAGAAGTATGCGAATAACTTCACACTAAAATACTAAATCAATCATCAAAGAAAGGAAAAGACTGTTTCCTTCATTGCTTCATAAGCCGAAAAATGAAAAGTAGCAAACGGTGTGCACCAACCAAATATTTCATGCATATAGCGTCACATCAAGCAAGTAATTGATTGTATTTGCCAATTTGTTCATTTTACTTGAACTGTGACATAAAATACATTCCTAACCCGGGTCTTTATCCTTTTTTTCTTTTCGTCATTGTAGGTAAAGGATTTGGGTGATACAAGACAAAAGGGTTATGTGCAATTCCTTTAATACTATGACAGAGGTGGTTATGCATGCGTATTCATACTATTGCTAGGTTAAGAGCGTTTCAATGTGATCCGAGATCAGCTTCAGTCTGTATAAGTAGATTCCCAGTCCTCGAAATTCATTGTTCACTAGACAGTGCCAACATGTGTTAAAATTGTTATAAGACACTATACCAATTCAATTCAATTTCCAAAATAAAAGATGAAAACAACCACGTCAGACTTACCATTAGGGGAGTAAATGCTAAGATAAATTGGAACAGTAGATATTTGTTTACTGCGTCCTGTCTCTCTATCGGTCTCATCAGAGATCTCCTTTCTCACAGCAGCTGTCAAAAGCAGTTAGCATAAAAATTATAGTTATAATTTGTAAACAAATTTACAAGAACTGGGAAATGTATGCCAGCAATATGTGGTGTTAACGTGAGACAGAAAATGAAGTGTTAATGCACAAAAGGGCATGTTTGGAATATCGAAACTCAAAGCAGATGAAATTGAAAAAAAAAAATGCTCAAAACTTACCAAAATCTGTGAATTTCTTTCTAGGAAGATGTCCAAATTCCGCGTATTCTCTACCTTCATCAATCCGATGTAGCTGCAGAACAAGTGGACGTCGAGTAACAATACCTATATTATATCCAGGAAATCAATTCCAATATTTTTGGACATCCATACATCATAACAGAAGGTAATTTCTATATAATGAAGGTGACTATGCAATATGCAGCAACAAATACAAATGACTTTAGTTACCAGATCCACGAGGCAAAAAGTCCTTTCCAACAACGCTCTCCAGCACCGAGGACTTTCCAGAACTCTAGAAACAATAACATGTCAGGTCACTTACCACAAAACGCTAATAATAAACTAAGACAAAGTGTGAAGAGGAAGTGCATATGATGGAGAGAGGAGCAATATTACCACAGTAATAACAAGTCAAGACTGCAAAAACCACCAGCTGAATTAATAATTGTTTATAATGCATGAAGTGCAGGCGGTGAAAATACAACATGGCGCCAACCATACCACATCTTCGGAGCCAAAAGCAATACTATGTAGTTGACATAAATTTGAAAAGATAGACATGTTGGAAGAAATTTATCCCAAATCCTAGGTAATCCTATATTTAAAAAAGAAAAGAAACAATCTGTGAAGTTATAGTCCAAAGAAAAAAATTATGGTTATAGAACACAGCGAATGCAGGGTACAATTACAATTTGAGATTAATGACACGCTGCAGAATTCACAAGCAGGATTCTCTACAAAATGACAAAAATGAGTTACTGGGGAAATAAACTCTGAATTAACAACAAATTAACGTATTCAAATGAAAATCAATATACAGGGATAGACTTCAATTCACATATGAAGCAATGGAATTAACACATTGACGAAGATCCAGAGACACCGGATATAAGAAGAAAGAACAGAGGTCCATGTAACTTCTCTGATCAAATGTATCAGCATCACAAATTCACCATACACAAAAGACTCAGTACCACAATATTAAGTAATAAAGTGGAAAGTTCTCAGACCTGACCACCTACGACGGCAATTGAAGGCAGCGCATCCCACAGAGTGGGCAACGCGCTCTCCTCTCCGTGATCGCCAAGAGCGGTGCACGCTCTCTGCAGTCTGTTGACCAATGATATCAAATTCTCCATTTATAGCTCTGCTCCGATTCACAGTTTTCGTGACTTGACTGGAATGCACTGCGAACAAATATATATTCAGAAGGTTCACCGGCCGCTGTTCGATCTCAATTTATTCCGAAAAATTTGAGAAAAAACTTCTGTATATCGAAAAGTGTAAGGAAGTAGAGATCCCACGGGAAGAGATAGAGTGTAAATGAACAGAATTAGAGGACTTTAAACGAAGAACGGCGTCGGCGGTTGAGGGGTGGCGATGGTGGCGGGTGGCTTCGTTATACGGGGAAGGACCTTTTCTCTGCATGTGAATTCGAATACTTGGAGCGAGAATCGCTTTTGAGAAAAAACGGGATTTAGGAGTGACGATTTTGGTTCACAAACTCTGGGCCCAGACTTGAAAGCCGGATCTGGGCCGATCCAATAAAAAGGCACGAAATTCTTTTAAGAAAAAAAGGTAAAAACTAATTCACTAGATAAATAAGAAAATACTCAATTATACAAATTGATCTATAACTTTGACCAATTGAAAGCTGGCGTTTTAGTCGATGAGGCCTAATTTAGTTGGCGAACCTGAGGCCCCATGATCCTAGAGATCATAAGTTCGACCCCTGCGTGGATTGATGTTATTTCTACTGTATAGTATGTATGATTTGTTGTTATAATAGCTAATTGTTAGTTTATGTGATATTATTGATTTGATTGTATGTAATTGTCTCTATTTGATATTGATAACCGACAGTATTGAATGTAAACACTTTACTTTCGATTAATAAAATTTATCGCTTTAAAAAAAAAAAAAGCTGGCGTTTCAAAGTATTTTGCAGATAAACTAATGAGTTAAATTTTACCTCGAATTTGAATTGTATGTTTTTTACTGCATTTATTGATTAACGTAAGAATTATAGTAACTTTCTATTTATATATATATATATATTGAAATTATTTGAAATAAAATTTAGGCTGCAATATTAATATAAATAGTAGTTTTCAAACAATAATTTAATTCTTGAAAATCTTATTGTGATAAATCTTTAGAAACTGTAAAAGAGACTTGCAGTTTTTCTTTTTATTTAATTTTGTTGACTTAATTAAAATATTTATTTGATGGTTTTATATTTTGTGTTGACGGTAATGCCTGAATTCCAATTTAAATGTCTCTCTCCCTCTCTCTCTTGCGTGGGAGGAAATCTATGCTAACGGTTAACGCATCTTTGCTTGGGGGCTGCTGGGCAATGTTAATTTATTTTCACTCAGTAAAGGCCTGTTTTGCTATTGGGAGAGCAATCGCGTGACTGACCTTTTTGCTCATACGACGGCCGCTGCTGGCTTCGCAGGTATTTTGGACAATGCATGTTTTTGCAGAAGAAGTACTTAAATTGGATCATCATTTAGCTTCTATCAAGCTCATTGTTTCTTCTTGTGTAACGTCCTTTGATATGATTTAATATATAAAATCTATATTTTCTTGTTAAAAAGAAATGCTAAATGTTATGGACTATAAAATATCATCATGATTAGAAACTATAGACTAAAACTATATAAAACTTAAACAAGAAAAAAAAAAAAAAAAAAGAGTATATATGCAAAGTCCACAACACATGAATGGAAAGATTGAGTCTCCACCATCAGTGTTAGTAGCGTTCATATGGCTGACAGATTTATTGTAGCCAATAACAAAGCACAACCATGTAAAAAATCAACATACAAGTTATGACATATGTTTAGTCCCACCAATATCTTAGGAAAAGTTCGAAATCATATTATGTGTGTGACAACATTTGACCTTAACCACTAATCACAACGATGGTAGTATACATATTTGTGTTTGTGTACGTATCAAGATGCACAATGGGCTGAGCTGGGCCAACCCAGCCCAGGATCGAATTAACCTAACATAAAATGGGTTGGTCCAGCCCAGACCTGTTATGCACAATGGGCCGAGCTGGCCAACCTAGTCCAGGATCGGATTAACCCAATAAAAAATTGGTCGATCCTAAATATCAATACCTGGGACCAGCCCAATCCAATGGGCCATGTCGACTTGGTCCTGGACTGGGCCAAGCTTATTGGGCTATTTTTTCTTCTTTTAATAATGCATGTCATATCATTTTCTTTATTCTTTTATATTGACTATTCTAGTAGTTTTTTTTATACTTTTAAAGCTCTAAATTTTGTTATCTTTATTGTTTCTAAATTTTTAGTATATTAATTCATTAATAATTTTATTTATTTTTTTCAAAGTTTATTTTTTTTTTGGAGTTATTATTATTTAAGTTTATTATTGTAAACTTATTAGTCAAATTATTATTTAAATTTATTATATAGTTTTAACTATTTCTTTTAGTCACAATTTTTTGTGTAATTTAATTTTTTCTTTGTTTATTTTATATGACACCCATAAATTTAAATAATTACTCAAAAGAATAACTCAAATTCATAAACATTAAATAAAATAGGCACATCTCGGTCAGATTCGGGCCTCAATCTAGCCGATCTATGGGCTGGACCTAAGTTTATAAATGGATACAATTGAGGGCCATTAAAAGCTCAAGACCACCTCAAAACTGAATATGAACAGTAGTGGGTTGTTTCTAGGTCAGACTTTTTCGGGTTGGTCTGTGCCGACTGACCTGACCCACAGTGCACCCAGGTACATGGCACACAAATATTTATGCTAAAAGATATTCTATTGGGCACAAACAAATCTAAAAAAAATATTTATGAAAAAAGATATTCTTTTTTTTTTTGTTTATGCTAAAAGATATTCTATTGGGCATAAACAAATCTGAAACAAATTATATTTATGATATTCTTGTGAATAGGAGAGAGAGAGAGAGAGAGGGAGAGAGAGAGAGAGAGAGAGAGAGAGAGAGCAAAAGTGGGAAATTCTCTTGAAGTCTCTGGCGTAACAAGTGACCTTTAATAACTGGAGATTGGACACTTTGGTCTGTGCAGAGACCACCAGAGTCACAATCTCAAATCTTCCAAGAAGTTGAGTTTGGTTAGAGTTAACCAAAATTGAGTTGTAGTAAAATATCGACTCCTATTCGCATATTCCCCACCTCAGGCGACGGATGCCTCAAATTGCTCATCTTTCAACCCCAATAATATAAAGCAAACTCTCATCTCTTCTCTCGAACCTGCCGCTCTTTTTCTTGGTTCTTCCTCTCTGTTTCGATGCAGAATGAAACTCAGCCCAGCTTGTTGAATCACTGTTTTCATGGGCTCTCTTGTTCTGATCACTTCTCCCTTCAAAGGCTTAAGCTTTGCGACTTTCCCTAAACCTACTTCAGTGAGTTATTCCTCTTTTTCGCTTTTCAGACACAAGAGGACCAAAAGATTCAAGAAATCTTCACTCACTGTAAATTCTTTGACCCCTCAGAACCCTAACTCAATATGGGGCGATTACAGCTCCCCGATCAAACCCTTTTCATATTTACTCCCATTTTTCCGGAAAATCAGGGACTTTGCCATAAAATCCTCAAAGCAAAAATGGGCCTCTGTTTTTCAAGATTTTAGTGTTCAAGAAACTAAACTTATGCAAAATGGTGCATTTGGGACGGCGCTCATGAGCGTGACAGCAACAGCTAAGGTTAAAATAAGCCCCTTTGTGGCTACATTAGCTGCGAATCCGACCTTTGTGTCGGGTTTGTGTGCGTGGGCTATTGCACAATCGACCAAAGTTTTCTTGAATTTCTGCGTGGAGAAGAAGTGGGATTTCAGGATTATGTTTGCCTCTGGTGGAATGCCTTCTTCCCATTCTGCCTTGTGCACTGCATTGACTACTTCTGTGGCTATTTGCCATGGGGTTGCTGATTCTTTGTTTCCAGTTTGTTTGGGATTCAGTTTGATTGTTATGTATGATGCTATTGGCGTCAGACGGCACGCCGGGATGCAAGCTCAGGTAATTGTTCTTGCAGTCTTTGTTCTTGATTGTGTAAATTGATTGTTATTCATCAATTTGGAAGAAGCTCTGCATTTCTTGGACTGTGCTGAAGTTTATATCTTTAAGATTGTTTCCGTTTTCATTGAGTTATAGCATGTCGAATTGTTTCACAAAATTTGTTTATATTGCTCGTTAATGGCTGCTAAACTGAGTACTTGTGAATCAAGAGACGCCGGGCATGGAACGTCGCGGGGGATTATAAATGTTGGTTTTCTCATGGGGGAAATTCTAGTCTGAACTTGGTTTGGCTGAATCTGAACCAATGAGTGCGACCGACTTATACTTGCTTTATAGTTCCCATTCGGTTCTCTTATAGACTCGTTACACGAACTTAAGTATTACACCGGATGTATTGCATCTTTGGCCATTCTAATCTTTTCATAAACTAATGGTATCGATTACACGACACTGTGATCTTTATTTGCAGCCAACTAACTTTGATTTTGTCTGCTACCTGGCTATGTCAATGTTGTAAGACGGTATCCTGTCCTAAAATTGGAACCTGTTGAATCGATGTAGGTTCTCAATCTGATCGTTGAGGACTTGTTCCAAGGGCATCCAATAAGCCAAAGAAAGCTCAAGGAACTTCTTGGCCATACTCCATCACAGGTCTTTGCTGGAGCTCTACTAGGAATCCTCGTCGCTTGGATGTGTTGTCAGGTTTGCCCGTTTCTGGTCTGATACGCAGCGCCCTTCAGACATGCAACGACACTGCAGCTTTGTCGATGAAAACCACGTAGTTTGGGCTAGTTCGTAGATGTGTCCAAGTATGGAAGGAATTGGAGTGGGTAATTCCAGATTTTAGAGTCCTCTGAACAAGATGACATTCTTGTAACTGTAATGGATTTGGCCATGATGTTGTATCAGGTTTCGGACTGCATACAAATGAGAATTCAAATATTACATAGCGTATAAATTACACGTGTTGTCTGATTGTTGTATAGTATAAAAACAATGACAAATCGTACAGTACTATTATGTAATTAATTGAACTAGCATGAACCTGCGCTAAGCACAGAAAAATTTAAATTTTATAGTATTTTCATAAATTCTAAATTTTATAATTATATGTAATAGTTTAATAATTCTCTTACTGTATAGTACAATAGTGTTATTTATATAAAAATTAATGTTAAATTCTTTATAAGTTTATTTATGAAATATTTGAAAATAACAATAGAATATTATAATATTTTTACACATTGATAAAAATATATTTTATAAGATTCAAATACAATATATATTTTTTTATTCAATTAATATACTTTTAGTAAAATAAAAATATTAGTATTAAACACATTGTGTTAAATTATTATCATATTATCGTGTGATGTAAATTTCCCTAAAAGAATACGATTCGAATTAAATGATCATTTAATAAAGTTTCTAGATAATAATAATAAAAAATAGTAACACTGAAAAAAGTTAACAATATCTTAAACTAATAAAAAAACAAATATATACATATATATATATATCAAAATTATATGCTAACAATACAAATATACAATAAGAAATTCGAAACAATACAAACATAACGTATAATTATACATTTCTAGTAATTGGGTTCATGTCCTTTAAGTATTACAGATACTGTCAGATCATCGAGTTACTTTTTAATGAATAATTGCTTTTATTATGTTGAATTTCCAACTTCAACTCATTTATTTTCACTTTATATTGAACTTATTAATTACCTATAATTTTATTTTATTCTTTTGTTGGTTTCATTTTCTGTTGATGGACCAAAGAATAAAATTAAATAATTCACTTAATCTCTATACATACTCTCACAAATCTTATTTTTGGCATGCCATTAAACATAAACGTATGTCATGTTTTAATGACCACTTACTATATATAATAGTGCAAACTTATTTATACAAAACTCAAATATTGAATTATTACTACGTTTATTTATTTATTTATTTTTGAAATCAACAATAAAACTTTCATTCAGTTATCTTCATCAATACAAAGCACCTGGAATAGATAATTCGGAGGCATAGTACCCGCATTATTGGACAAAGCATTCCTAGCTAATAAATGCGCTGTCTGGTTTGCTTCTCGAAATGCAAAGGAAAACCCAATATTATTCCTTCCCTGTAATTGCGCGTCCACATCATGAAGCAAAGGACCCAGAGGATGATTAGCATAGCCCTTATTGCGTAAGAGATTGATGATCTCTAGACAATCACCCTCAATAATTATCGGAGAATTTGGGAATTCATTAGCATATTCAGCCGCCGCCCGAACAGCAAAAGCCTCTGCCACACCCGTGTCCGCCACATGCGGGAGAAGAACTGTTTTCCAACCTAAACAACGCCCGTTCGACTCACGTCCAAGAATTCCTACACCACCGCATTTGAGTTGGGGAAATAAGGCACCATCAAAATTTATTTTGATTGTCCCTGGATTAGGCTTAATCCACTTTTCCTGTTGTCTGTGTTGTGTTCCTGCACTGCTTACACAGGACATAGATGATAAAAAAGCCCCCTGATACGTTTTTGCGAAATCAGCAACCTCCCCCGGCAAACGACGTATTTCCTGAAAAACAGCTTCATTTCTGTTTTTCCAAATAGCCCAACCCACAATCATGAAACAAGAAAACTGATCCGCAATAAGAGATGAATATAAATCTCGAACCCACGTTTCAGCCGAATTTTCCCACATCATAACAGAAATGGTCGGAATACTCATTATTGCCCAAACCTGTCGTGCAAATGGACACTTTATCATCACGTGCTTGATATCCTCATTCATTTCCCCACATAGCACACATCCTTCAGCAATTTGGATTCGCCTTCGGCGCAAATTTGCAACAGTAGGAATTGCCTCATGGCACAAACGCCACCAGAATATTTTAACACGATTAGGTACCTTCTGCTGCCAAATAAACTTCCAACCGTGCTTCTGTGCCATAACAGAGGACTCAGCATGCTCTAAGGGCGGTTGGGGCTTCAATTTCCTCACAAGATAAAAAGCACTCCTCACCGTAAAACCGCCATGTTTGGTATAATGCCAAATCAGCTTATCAGGCAAGGGGAAAAGGGTAATTTGAACATCCGAATTATTACTACGTTTATTTATTGAACATTTTGAAAAGGGTAATTTGACATCCGAATTATGCCCATTTTTACATTTTGTCATTTCAATTTTTTTCGTGTTAACTTACCATCTCAACTTTGAAAATTTTGTTTTCCAGCGTGATGTTTTCTCGGTAGAAAATTTGAATGAAAAACGATTACATATGACAAAATACAAATTTCGCAAAGTTGAGATCGTAAATTGACCAAAAAAAATGGCAAAAATGTAAAAACGGGCATAGTTCGAATGACAAAATATAATTTACCCTTTTAAAAATAACCATAGCATATTATCATATTTTAGATATTGAAAAAAATTATTTTATGAGTTTCAAATACTATATATATTTTCTTAATCAATTAATATATTTTCAGTATAAGTTAACATCATATTTGTCCTATGAAATAAATGAAATTTTCTTAGAAAAAAATAATATTCACAATATATTTTCTCTTTTGTAATCCAATTTCTTAAAGGCAAAAAAAAAAGATTATTATCATATCATATTTTAATTTCCTTCATAAAAAATTAATTTATAACAGCTAGCATTGAAACTAATAAAAAGTAAATATATTTATATTTTTAAATTTTATGCTAACAATACATATATACAATAAAAAATTTGATAGACTACAAATGTAAGATATAATAGTAATAATACGCCTAATAAAGAATTTTTAGTAGTTGGGTTTGTGCCCATCGATTATGATAAATACTCTAAAATAATTGAATTATTTTTTAATGAATAATTCATGCTATTAGGTTGAAGTTCCTACCATGAACTTCTATATTAGAAAATAAATAGACAGTGACAATATAAATATATATATACACGTAGTTTATAAAAAGAAGAAAACGAATACCTTAAGAATGAAAATTAATACGAAACTACACAAAAACATCACTATATACAAAAAATGGATGAAAGAAATTTGGTGGAGGATATAACACAATATATATATATATATATAGTCTATACCATCGTTCAATAAGAGTTTTAAATAAATAAACATGAAATTTATTATCATATTTTAGATATTGAAAAAAATTATTTTATGAGTTTCAAATACTATATATATTTTCTTAATCAATTAATATATTTTCAGTATAAGTTAAAATCATATTTGTCCTACGAAATAAATGAAATTTTCTTAGAAAAACATAATATTCACAATATATTTTCTCTTTTGTAATCCAATTTCTTAAAGGCAAAAAAAAAGATTATTATCATATCATATTTTAATTTCCTTCATAAAAAATTAATTTATAACAGCTAGCATTGAAACTAATAAAAAGTAAATATATTTATACTTTTAAATTTTATGCTAACAATACATATATACAATAAAAAATTTGATAGACTACAAATGTAAGATATAATAGTAATAATACGCCTAATAAAGAATTTTTAGTAGTTGGGTTTGTGCCCATCGATTATGATAAATACTCTAAAATAATTGAATTATTTTTTAATGAATAATTCATGCTATTAGGTTGAAGTTCCTACCATGAACTTCTATATTAGAAAATAAATAGACAGTGACAATATAAATGTATATATACACGTAGTTTATAAAAAGAAGATAACGAATACCTTAAGAATGAAAATTAATACGAAACTACACAAAAACATCACTAAATACAAAAAATGGATGAAAGAAATTTGGTAGAGGATATAACACAATATATATATATATAGTCTATACCATCGTTCAATAAGAGTTTTAAATAAATAAACATGAAATTTATTATCATATTTTAGATATTGAAAAAAATTATTTTATGAGTTTCAAATACTATATATATTTTCTTAATCAATTAATATATTTTCAGTATAAGTTAACATCATATTTGTCCTACGAAATAAATGAAATTTTCTTAGAAAAACATAATATTCACAATATATTTTCTCTTTTGTAATCCAATTTCTTAAAGGCAAAAAAAAGATTATTATCATATCATATTTTAATTTCCTTCATAAAAAATTAATTTATAACAGCTAGCATTGAAACTAATAAAAAGTAAATATATCTATACTTTTAAATTTTATGCTAACAATACATATATACAATAAAAAATTTGATAGACTACAAATGTAAGATATAATAGTAATAATACGCCTAATAAAGAATTTTTAGTAGTTGGGTTTGTGCCCATCGATTATGATAAATACTCTAAAATAATTGAATTATTTTTTAATGAATAATTCATGCTATTAGGTTGAAGTTCCTACCATGAACTTCTAAATTAGAAAATAAATAGACAGTGACAATATAAATGTATATATACACATAGTTTATAAAAAGAAGATAACGAATACCTTAAGAATGAAAATTAATACGAAACTACACAAAAACATCACTAAATACAAAAAATGGATGAAAGAAATTTGGTGGAGGATATAACACAATATATATATATAGTCTATACCATCGTTCAATAAGAGTTTTAAATAAATAAACATAAAATTTAATGAACAAAATTTGAAAAATTGGAGAACTTTAATATAAATAAAAATGTATAAACTAAATAGGAGGGGAATAAATGCAAAATCTTAATTTACTTATTCTAATTGAAATTGGAAAAGAAAGATGTTGATAAACTATTATCAGATAAAAATATATATTCATATAATGATCAAGTAGAGAACTCATGACTTTGATTGAATGAAATTATGAAATTAAAAATAAAATAATATGATTGGATTATTCTAGCTAATGATAAATATTTAAATAGAAAAATCATTAATAAGAACAAATAAATAGACTATAAAATTACAAAATGTTTAAGAAGTAAATATAAGAATACATCATGCAATTCTCCATCATGTAATATTTAAGAGATGATGAAAAGAAAATTAACTAAAATACAAAAGAAAAATACGTAAGCAGTGTGAAATTGGACACCAAAAAACAAAAGAATAAAAAAAATGATAATGCATCACGGAAATAAGCTAGTGCTGTTGTATCAGGTTGCCCTTTATATTAATGAAAAATATATATCACGTTATACTTTGAGAAGCCTTTATTTTCTAAAAAGAATTATACAAAAATTTGAAATTAAAAAATTCATATATTTATCAAGTATGACCACGCTTTTGTATTGCAATAAATTCAAACCTATGAAGCTTGCAATATATTTAACATTAAAATTTTGATAGAGCAACATTCACAAAATTATTTCACTAAGGATGTTCATAAGGGAGAAGATGGCAAAATGTATTTTATAACTAAATTTTAAACAACAGTGGTTTATAATTTTTTAAACCTGAATAACAATTAAACATTAAAAATCAAATTTAATTTAAAAACTAAGAAAAGAAAAAAATATTAATTTGAATAAAATTAATAACTGACTTTATCAGTAGTAATGAACCAATAAAAAATATTATAGAAAGATAGATGAAATATATAAATTGTAAAAGTTAATCATTTTACCTAATTAATTAAATAAAGAATTTATTGAATGAGATATATCAAGAGATTGATATAAGTTTAGTGAATAATAAGTATAAGATTAAAATGAAAATAAATAATTAATAAGATATATATTTCTTAGGGTAAATTATATCTACTTTCCCTGAGGTTTGACATAATTATAAACACTCCCTCGTTGTTTGAAGAATTACAAATACCCCCTGAGGTTTGTAACTATCTAACAAATAACCCATTTCCATCAATTTTTATGGGTGAACTGATCAAAATGCCCTTATGCACTGAATTATTTTTATTTAATTCTTAAATTTTTTTTTGGACTACAATGTGCAGGGAGAGGTTTCTTAAGTTTTTTACACAGAGGAGCAACAATGCAATTTACCTTGGCCGATTTTTCTACAATTCTAATAATAAATTCAAGGACAAAATGGTCTATTTCAGACCTTTGGTTAAAAATTACAAACCCCAGGGGGTATTTGTAATTTTTCAAACAACGAGGGGTATTTGTAATTATGCCAAACCTCAAGGAAGATAGATGTAATTTACCCTATTTTTTATGATAAAAAAGTAATCCTGAAATTTGAATTTATTTAAAATAAATTAAAATTGGATTAGCATCCAAATTTATATAGAATCTATTATAGATAAACACTAATTTTGGAGATAGGATCTTTTAGATAAATACAAATTTATTTTTAATTTAAAATATATGATATTTCTAACCAATTAGATTTTTTCTTTGTAATTAAAAAATTCAAAATCACCAGAAAATAGTATTGAGTCAAAATTAGTTCAATTGCGGTAAAATTTTGTTTTGCTATATCTATATACTAGTATGTGACCGTGCTATGCACATGCATAATATAAATTTGAATAAACTTATATTTTATTAATTTTTATTATGTGAAATGAAATAAAAAAAAGTATTTTGAATAATTATTTTTTTTCAAATTTCATGCATCAACATCAATAAAAATCATAAAAAAATACAATTATAAGAACACAAGCAAAAAAGATTAAGATCAAATGAAGCTATGTTTTACTTATATCAATTGAATACAAACTATCTTCATTATTTAAAGAAAAGTTACTAAAATTTAAGTATTGGTTCAATAGGCTCATGAAATATCTCATTAAATATTTTGATAATGATGATTTATAAAATAGATGACAAATATAAAAGAGATAAAATCATAGCTTTTCACCGAATAAATCTTACAACTTTCAAGCGGCACTCTTTTTTTGGCCAATAGCACAACAGAATGTATGATGGATAGTGTTTTTTATGAATGCCACCCTTTTTGACGCCTTTTGTTCAAGCAGATCTATGTAACTATATATGTTAATTGTTCGACTACCTCTTTCTACAACAAAACCTTGAAGCTTAATATTTAATATAAGTTATGGGTTGATTTGTGATAATTTTTTTTTTTTTTTTTGGGTAAAATGACTTTATAATGAGAACTCATATATAAAATAAGGAAAAACCTTTATCATAAGGAAAATGAAAAAACAAATTTAATATATATATATATATCACATAATAAATGTACAGATAATAAAAAATAATAAAAGCAATAAAAGTTGAATATTCACCAATAAGAAGTATATGTAAATCTGGTTTGCACAAAACTATCAATTAATAATCGAAATAAGTATGATAGTAAATATAAATAAATAAAAACATGATATTAAGCATAAACAAATTCATAATGAAAAAAATAAAAAGCAACCAAATGGGTCTTCTCTTATTTAATAAGTTAATTTTATTCGAACTTTCACCCGTAAGTAGATAGACAGGATGTTTGCGTCCAATCTTTTTCTTTAAACAAAGTTCATATTTTTCTTTTATTCTAAACCCAATTGTACGTGTATATCACATAATTCATAAAATAAAAAATTGATAACCTAGGGACAAAATTCTATTGTTTATGGATGTTAAACATCAATTACTAACTTGTAAATAGTAAAATTGTGAATTTAGAAATATAAACTTTTGATTAAGGATTAGTTCATAAAAATTTATGAATTGAAAATCTAGAGTTTATTTTTCACAAATTGTATATTAAAGAGTGAAACATATAATTGTGATGAGAAACTGTTATCAGAACAAAATTATATAGTTGGTTTAGAATATATCTATATATATATAGATAGATAGAGAGAGATAAAACTGAATTCCTATTTGTTTATACTATCGTACGTGAAAAAGTTGTTAGAACTTATAAAATAAGAAAAGACATTGCTCATAAGGAAAAAAAAAAAATGTATATATGACATATCACATAATTCATGAACTCAATTATAAAGAAATAATTAATTGAAAATAAAAAAATAAAAGAACAATAGCACTACAAATGCTTACTAAAAAATGGTATCTGCAAAGTCCAATCTCATTTGCCAAAAATCTATCAATAAAAATAATCAAACTAATAAAATACATAAAAAAAATGATAATTAACAAAATATTCATGTATTTGACAAACTCATGACATAAATTAATTGATAATGAAAAGAAATAAAAGTAACAAAAGATACATACCTTGAATTTTTTCTTATTTTATGAGTTTTTCCAACTTCATCTCTGAGTAGATAGGTAGAGAGTTTGCTTTTAATATTTATCAAACACCTAAATTATGCTACAAAAATGTATAAATTATACTATAATTTACAAATATTATGAATATAGCAATATTATATGATACTATATATATACAAAGAAAAGAGAGATTTAACAATAAAATGAAAACTTGAAAACAATAATTAAGATATATAAGGAATTGAATTAACCTCTGCATTTATTATTAATTTAATGCATATGTACAAAATTTTAAATTAAATTTAAATATATAAAAGAAGAAAATAAAATTCAAACAACCATGTGTAGATTTTTTTTCTAGAAAAACAGCTTGAATTACTCGCACATGAAATACATATATTTTCATGTAAATATAAATATTTACAAAGAATATGATCATAGATTTAATAGAATTCTATTAGCTGGTTCGAAAAACCAATCACATAAAAGTTAAAATTAGGTCATTCTTTTCATCTTATAAAAATCATTACCAAACAAATAAAAAAAATGAAATCATAAAAAGAACAAAAAAGTTTGATGGATGAAGTTATAATTTGTAAAAAGAAAAATTGGTGTGTAAAACGATATAAAAAGATAAATATTAATATAACTATAAATATAAATGCCAGATTAAGTAGAATCATACAAATAAATATCAAACAAAATACATGGCTATTAGCAGTAAACAAATTTGTTCCTTCTTGTAGTAAAAAAAAAAAAAGTTAATAAAACATGAAAAAGAACAGCAAAGTAAATTATAAAATTAAAATTTAATGGATGAAACTACAAAATATAGGAATGTTGTATAGAAAGATAAAAAGGGCTAAATTAATATCAAATAAAAACTAAATGCAGATTAAGTAGAATCATACAAAAAGAAAAACCAAGAAAGACAACATGCAAATCGAAACAATGAAACTATGCAAATAAAAATTAAATGAGTGAACACAACAAAATCACAAAAATAATTAAAGAAAATATAAATTTAAAAAATGTAATAAAAAGTAAGAAATTACTCAAAACTAATATGAAAGTAAAATTAGTGCACATGATAATAGACAATTGAAGTATTACAAAATTTTTATTGCCAAAATGAAACTTTGACAAATGAATATGTCTGTGAATGTAAAGTGTAAAGAAATAAACCATCAATCAAAATAATAAATTTATGGGATATATTATTCTAAAATTTGAACACATCCAAAGAACATCAAAAGAGAAAAAAATTAACATATAAAAAAGAAATTTCTAATAATAAAAAGACGAAGCCGAATAATAAAAAGGGAAAAAGACAAAATGTGATGATCATCATATGCAAAATCAATTTTCTATTATATTGAAAGAAAAATAATATATATAAGTTACGTAGCTGACCAATATGCATCTTGATAGACAACATCCATTCGAACATTCAAAGGGGTTGAGCTTGAGCACAACAACAAATATTTCGTAGTGCATAATGGATTCTTCAACTTTTTTGTTATTCCAAAATTTTAACTGATATTTATATTTATATTTGATGTGATTTTAAGTGTTTGAATTGAATGCAACTCCAAGAGGAAGTACTATTCGTATATCTCCATGAGGGTTCTCCTATTTCCATGCTAAAATTTTGGAATTTAGTTTGTTAAGTGTTTTTCTTTTAAAAGAAACTAAAATTCCAACTAAAATTAAACCAAGCAATTAAAATTTTTCTTAGTAATTAAAAAATTCAAAATTATAAGAATTCAGAATTTGGTCAAAATTGGCTTAATGTGGTCAACTATCGTTTTACTATATATATATATACTAGCATACAACCCGTGCTATGCACGGTAATATGATTTTTTCTTTTTCTTTTTAAATATTAAAAAAATTATAATATATTTTTTAATAAAGGAATCTTTTCATAAAATAGAATTTTTCATTTTTAATAAGTAAAATATAGTAATTTTAAATTTTGAATCTATTTTATATTTTCTACACATACAATATCTTTTACTAGCCAAATTTTGTATTTTATGAGATTATTTCAAATAAGTACGACATTCTATTGAATATATAGATCACTTTTTTTTTTACAAATATCCAACTCTTAGAAAAATATAAAAAATAAAAAATTAGTTAAATGTATTTTTTGTTATAATTTATCTTCCATCAAAATCTATATTAAAGTAAATAAATCTAAAATGATCTTATATTATAAAAAATAAAATAAAATATAAAGCAAGAATAGAAACTTACTTTTAATAAGTTATAAGAAAGATAAGTGCATGAAAACAAAAGAAAAAAATAGAAAGATGTATGATAAAGTAAAATAATTTTAAATTCTCAATATCATTTCATCAAGAATAAGAAAAAAAATAAGGAGTAAGTTATCATGAAATGAGAAAATAAAATGAGTACAAATAAAAATAAAATAGCTACATCCAATTAAATCATAAATATCGTTGGTATGAACGAAGAAAAAGACTTTCATCGGTATAAAATAAGATTTTCTCGAATAAGATTTTGTTAAAAAGGAGCTCGAATTACACATACATGTAAATACATATATTTACATGTTAAGGTAAAAAATTACAAAGCATATAATCTTAGATTTAGCTTAATCACATTTAAATAGTTCGAGAAACAAATTATATGTAAATTAAGATCTGGTGATTCCTTCCATCATGTAAAGCATCATCTGAAGGTAAATAATAATAATAATAATAATAATAATAATAATAATAATAATAATAATAATAATAATAATAATAATATATAATAATAATAATAATAATAATAATAATAATAATAATAATAATAACAAAAATTACAAAAGAACAAAAAATTTAAACTATAAAATAAAAATTTAATAGATGAAACTATAATATATAAAAAGAAACAGGTTTATAAAAAGATAAAAAGGGTAAATATTTAAATACATATAAAAGCTAAATGTCAAATTAAATAGAATCTTACAAATAAATACTAAATAAAATATGTACCTATTAGCACTGAAGGAATTGGTTCCTTTTTGTTGCCAAACAAAAATAAAGTAGAAAAGAAGTATGAAAAAGAACAAAAAATTTAAATTATAAAAATAAAATTTTAATGGATGAAACTATAATATATAAAAAGAAGAGTGTATAAAAAATACAAAGGTATAAATATATTTTTAACTGAAAAAAAAATTGAATGGTAGTTTGAGTAGAATTATACAAATAAACATTAAATGAAATGTGTACCTATTAGCATTAAATGAATTTGTTTCTTTTTGTTGAAAAACAAAAACAAAATAGATAACAAATTTGAAAAAGAATAAAAAGAAAAAACCTATAAAATAAAAATTTAGGGCATGAAACTACGATATATAAAATAGAAATGGAGTATAAAAAAATAAAAGAGATAAATATTTAAATAAAAATAAAAACTAAATGATAATTTGAATATAATTATACAAATAAAATGAAAATATAATGGATGTAATTATAACATATACATAGAGTAAGTAAATTTTAAAAATAAAATATGTACTTATTAAAATTAAACAAATTAATTCTTTCTTGTAAATCAAAATCAAGCCCTCGCCATATAAATCTAAAGAAATAAACACCAAAAGATAAATAAGTATTAAAATTTAATAAAGACAAAATATGAAAAGGATAAAAATTGTTACTTTTTTAAGTATCATGAAAAATAATATATAAAAAATAAGATAATCATGATAAAAGTAATCATTAGTTAGCTATAGCATATGAGTGTAAAGACTTATAACTATTAAAATTTAACATACATAAACATATGGGTAAGGGCTAGAATTTATTAACTACATAACTTCAAAGATTATGGAATAAAAAATAAAGGGTTAATTACATTTAGACCCCCTCTGAAAATGCATAATTACACTTTCCCCCAAAGAAGTTTTGAAATTATATTTACACCCCCTCTAAAAATTCTTTGTTTACATCTGACCTCCATTCGTCAAAGTTTGGGCGGAAAATGTTCATTTCAACAAAAATAATTACATAAATTTTCAATTTTACCTCTCATTTAACATTCTCGTGCAATAATTTTGTACTTATAAGGAAAAAATATAATAATATTGGCCTCACTCCATACATATACGTTACGCTTATCCTCTTATAAGTACAAAAATATACATGAGAATGTTAAATGATGGGAAAAATTGAAAATTTGTGTAATTATTTTTGTTGACGTAAACATTTTTCGTTCAAACTCTAACGGATGGGGGTCAGGTGTAAACAGAGAATTTTCGAAGGGGGTGTAAGTGTAATTTCAAAATTTTTTTGGGAGAAAGTGTAATTATACATTATCAGATGGGGTATAAGTGTAATTAACCCAAAAATAAATAAAATAATATTATGAAAAGTATAAGACATTACTTCATACGCAGAAAAGTAATGAAAAGAAGTATGTAGAGTGTTGAGTTTGAGATCGTTCAATGGAGAGCAAAAAATTGATAATATTGAGCCTATCAAATAAATGAAGGATGAAAAGTAAACCTTTTCTATTTAAATACAAATATGATGAAGACCACTATCTATAAGTAATCAAAAATCTTGGTTTGGATACACACAAATGATTTATCTTTTAAGATTTTGATTTGGTTTTGGATAGTTAAGTGTTGATAAATAAAAATTAATCATAAAAATAAACTCAGTTAAGATAAATATATTTTGAATTAATATCAAATAAAACTTAATCTTAACATATAAAATTATTTAAGATAAAATACAAATTAAATTACTATTTTAACCTTGGAAATAAATTCTCAGATAAATAAAAATAAATATTTAACATAGATGATAATTCAAATAAATAAGATGTTTTATTGTCAATTAAAAAATTCAATTATAATCTTGGGGATAAAATTTCAAATAAATATCTACTAAATTTAAAATAGGTGATATTTCTAACCGGTGTTTTCTTGAAAATTTAAAAATTCAATTATAATATTAAAAATAAGATTTCATATAAATACCAAATAAATATTTAAGATGTTTAAATAAATAATATTTATAACCGATAATATTTTTTTACAATTAAAAAATTTAATTATAATCCTAGAGATAAGATTTTGTATAAATACAAAGTAAATATTTAATATAGATAATTGGATAATACTTCTAACTAATGAAATTTTTTCTTAGTAATTAAAAATTTCAAAATTCTAAGAATTCAGAATTTGGTAAAAATTGACTTAATGAGATCAACTATTATTTTACTATATATATATATTAGCGTAGAACCCGTGCTATGCACGGTTATATATATATATATATATATTCTTAAAAAAATAAATATTCTTTATAATATATTAGGGTATAAAGGAATTTTTTAAATAAAATAAAGCTTTTATTTTAATAGGTAAAATATAGTAGTTTTAAATTTTTATATCTATTTTTATTTTTATTAAAAATGATATTATCGTACATACACGACATATTTCTACTTATCTAAAACTTGTACTCATATGAGAATTACTTTCCGACAATAGTGACATTCCATTAAATATTCATATCAGTTTTAAACATATCTTGTCCTACATAAAAAAATATAAAAAATAAAAAATTAGTTAAACGTATTATTTGTATTATATAATTCTCTTCTATAAAAACTGTATTAAAGTACAAACATAAACATTATCACGGCAATGAAATAATTTTTAACTTTCATTGGGCACAAAAAAATCTTAAAAGATGATAGTTTAATGTGCAAATAAAAGAATGAATTGACAAAAAAACAAATCAACAATTAAAACAACAAATATTTATCATGCATTTCTCTAATAAAAGCCCAAATGCATTAATAAAAAGAAAAGGTTAGCAAGAGAAGAGAAAACACATGAAAAAAAATTATAATGGTGAAAAAAGTAAAATATGCAAAAGTTTAAGATACATAATATATTGAAATGTATAATTAAGCCATAACTATTGTATTTTTTAATCAGAGTAAAATCCGGACACCCCCAACGTATGAGGGTCTTTGCACTTTGCCCGCAATTCTTTTTCTTTTTACACTCCACACCTCAACCTTTGATTTGTAACGTA
Organism: Sesamum alatum; assembly: GCA_034509735.1. Lineage (NCBI taxonomy): Eukaryota > Viridiplantae > Streptophyta > Magnoliopsida > Lamiales > Pedaliaceae > Sesamum > Sesamum alatum. The sequence continues at coordinate 23,977,000 of JACGWO010000011.1, read as the reverse complement.
GTATCTTTCTTTTTTAACTTTCAGACGAATAAAAATATGAACACACACACTTGTAATTCGATTTAGGATGGGATAAAATTATAATTTCACACCCCATCCTTTTCTTTAGATTAAAAAAAATACAAACAAAATAATGAAAAAACCCCAAAAATCAATAAGGCAATGGCGGATGAAGAAGAAGACCCTTCAACAATTTTGCTTGTCTTTGCAAGAGTTGTTGAAATATTTGCAAGAGCCTGCTTTTGCTTCCATTTTTGAATAAAGAATTGAGTATTGACAAAGGCGGGGCGAGGTGGTGGGGATGGTGGAGCTGTGGGCGACTGTTGGATTTGCTTTCTTTTGCGATGCCTTAATCAACCATACAAATCGGGGGGGGGGGGGGGGGGGCATTGATGGTGGGGTTAGTGGTTTTCTAGTATGGAAGATGAAGAAGAATTGTGAGTTGCAACAATTGTGGTTGGATCTTATTATTTTTCGGGCGATGGATCTGGGTCTTTTTCTTATGGTCTTCTTAATTTGGGTTTGGGCGGATTTGGGTCTTCTTCATCCACTAGAAATGACGGCGGATCTGGGTCTTTTTCATCAACTGGCAATGGTAGATGATGAAGACTACTCTTATTGGGTCTTGGCGAGTGAAAGGGGTGGACGGTGGCGGTTTTGGGTGCGACGGTGGTTGTGCAGCGACTGAAGGTGGCTGTTGGCTGGCAATGGCGGATGAAGAAGAAGATGTTCTTGATTTTTTGCTTACGTAAGCGTGTGTGTTCATCGACCGAAATATTCCCTTTTTATTCCCCTGAAAGTGAGGAAAAAAGCAAAATACTACAAAATGCAAAGGTTGGATGTTCGAGTGTATAAAAAAAAAAGTTTGGGGGGGCAAAGTGCAAAGACCCTTAAACATTGGGGGTATCTGCATTTAACCCATTTAATTAAAAAAAAAGGACCATATTTATATGCTATAGGCTTATAGCCACTTGCATATCATACTGCTATCTATTCAGTATTTGAAACTTTTGGTGAGCAATATAAAGTTGTAAAGCATAAATAGGATCATAATATCGCTCATAACGATATTTGAAATATAAAATATGAAACTTTATTTTCATGAAAAGTCAAGTTAATTAATTCATAGTTCATGTTTTAAAGTGAATTTAGAAGTTTAAATATAATAACTTACTAATATGTAGATTATATTCTTTCTTTTTAAAAAGAAGAAAAAAAGTGAATCACAAAATAAGATTTTCTCGATTATCAAAGGAATGAGCTAAATAACCTTGATTTTTTTCATTAATATGTAGCAAAACCTATACAGAATTTATTGAACTTTGCAGTTTTTCTTTTATTTATTTATTTATTTATTTATTTTATTATTATTTTTTGGTTTAGTTCGACCATTTAAAAAATCAAAGTGTTTATAATGTTATAGTTTGTTTCACAAAAATTTAAAGAATTATTTTTCTCCAAAAAATTGTGCGAGTTAATGAAATTAATTTGAAAATTTTATCAACAATGATATGTGATTTATAAAATAAAATTCAATATTTAATATTTTTTTGAATATTTAAAAAAATTGTATTATTAGTAATAATTTTAGTTGTTTGTAGAATGAACTAAAGAAAAAAGATTAAATATCTCAAAGTTCAAAAATTAAATTTTATAAAAGTTTTATTACAATAAACAGATATAGTTAAAAAATTAATTTGAAAATTAAAATTAAGAAATAAAATAAAATTAACCAAGGTAATTGTGTCCTAAATAAAATATATACGTCTTCCTTAAAGATTTAAATAAGATATATACTTCTTTTTTAAAGATTCAAATAAGATATATACTTCTTCCTTAAAGATCTAAATAAGATATATATATACTTTTTTTCTTTTATGAAGGCTTTATCTCCTCCAACTAATTTCAATAAACTAAGGAATATATGTGTAAATTGTTGCACGAACTAAGGGAGTAAAAAAATATTTTTTTGGGGGGAGAAAGAGAGAGTAAATAAATTATTCTAACATTAACAAATCTTAAGTGTAGCTAATAAAAACTTTCATTATAATTAAATAATTCAAAATTTTAGAAAATTAGTATTTAGTTAAAATGAAATAGATAGATTCATTTTCGAATAAATCAATACGGGGATAAAAGGAAAACAAAATAGTGATGAAAAAAGTCAAAATATTAATTATGAAATATTATGTTAATTCCTAATGATAAACATATATGTGTACACATATTAATTGAACAAAATTGTCCGATTATCATGTCTTTAAACACAAAAAAACAAATAAATAAAGGAATACAAAAGCCTTTCAAAAGAAAGTGTTGTACATCTTTTAAACTTGAAGTAGAATCACAAAATGAAAATTTGAAAATACTACTTAAGATATATAATAAATTGAATTATCCTCTGTATTTATTATTAATTTAATGCAAATCTACAATATTTTTAATTAAATTAAAATATATGAAAGAAGAGAATTCTGTGTAGATATTTTTCAGAAAAAGAGCCTGCATTACGCGCGCACATGAAAATACATATGCTTTCATGTAAATGTAAAGATTTACAAATGCTCTGATTATATATAGATTTAATAGAACCATATTAGATAGCAGGAGAAACCAATTACATAATAGTTAAACTTGAGTGATTCTTTTCATCTTTTAGCATCTTTAGCAGACAAATAAATAAAATAAAATAAAAAAAAGAACAACAAAATTTAATAGATGAAATTATAATATATAAAAAAGAATTGGTGTATAAAAAGATACAAAAGGATAAATACTAATATAAAATAAAAACTAAAGGCCAGATTAATAAAACCATACAAATAGATGTTAAACAAAATATGTAGCTATTAACAGTAAAAAAAATCTGTGCCTTCTAATAGGAAAAAAAAAGCAAAAAAAATTAATAAAACATAAAAAAAGAACAACAAAGTAAACTATAAAATAAAATTTTAATGGACTAAACTACAATATATATATATATATAAGAATTGATGTATACAAAGATAAAAATGACTAAATATTTAAACAGAAATAAATAAAAAACTAAATGAGAATTAAGTAGAATCATACAAAAATAAAAACTGAAAAGGACATCATGCAAATCAAAACAATGAAGCTATGCAAATAAAAATAAAATGAATGAACACAATCAAATCACATAAATAATTGAAGAAAATATAAAGTTGAAAAAAGTAATGAAAAATAAAAAAATTACTCAAAACTAATATGAAACTAAAATTAGAGCACATGATAATAGACAATTGAAGAATTAAAAAAAATTATTGCCAATAAGAAACTTTGACAAATGAATAATTTGGGTGATTGTAAACTGTAAAGAAATAAACCATCAATCAAAATAATAAATTTATGGGATATATTACTCTAAGATTTGAACACATCCAAAGAATATCAAAAGAGAAAAACTAACATATAAAAAAGAATTTTCAAATAGTAAAAAGACGAAGAGGAACAATAAAAGAAGAATAAGACAAACGTGATGATCATATGAAAACTCAATTTGCTAATATATTGCAAGAAAAATAATATAAGTTACATATGACTGATCAATATGCATCTTGAAAGAAAGCCATCATTCATGCATTCAAAGGGGTTGAGCTTGAGCACAACAAAAAATAATTAGTAGTGCATAATAGATTCACTTTATTTGTTATTCCAAAAGTTTAACTGATATTTATACTTATATTTGACGTGATTTTTAAGTGTTTGAATTGGATGCAACTTTAAGAAGAAGTATTATTCTGGTATTTTCATGAGGGTTTTCCTACTTTCATGCAAAATTTTTGGTATTAGTTTGTTAAGTGTTTTTTTAAAAAAAAAAACTAAAATTTGAACTAAATTAAACCAACCAATTAGAATTTTTCTTATTAATTAAAAAATTCAAAATTCTAAGAATTCAGAATTTGGTCAAAATTGACTTAATTGTGGTCAACCATCGTTTTACTATATATATATATATAAATAGATATATAGATATAATCCATTTTTTGTTTCAAATAAGAACTTTCTGAAGGAGCTACGGTTTCAAAATGTTTCTAGAACTTGAATAAATTGAATTAATAAAGGATTATATTGTGAGAAATTCCATAATTAGTTAAAATTGTTTTAAATATTATTATGGGAATTTTGTTACGTGGTACGGGCAAAATTGTTCGTCGATTCAAAGAATCGGACGCCTGCGAGGTTGATGTTTCTTGTTCTCCAACCAAACCAGAATTTCTTGCTCAACGGAAAAATCGCACGGAAAAGGAAAAAGTCGTCGTTTGGTCATTGCAATTTTACCTATTCAATCGCCGCAAAGACCGTAAATTTTCACTGCAATTCATCACTTTTAACCCCCTTCTCGATCATCGCCTCCGCCGAGGCACCAGTTTCCCTTGGTTCTTGCTCTCTGGTGAAAAAACCTGTTTCCCTGCTCAGTTCATCTCCTCTTTCACTCTGTAATTTCAAAGTCGTGCTTTTAATTCAATCCCTCAAAGCCCCATTTGCAAAAAAGGAGGAATCTTCAATCTTTTTTCGTCCCCCTTTCGGGAGTTAAAGGTAAATTTTTAACCTAATTTGATGATTGAAGGTGTTGATTTCTGGGAATGTGTTTGAGATTTGATTTCGTTCGCTGATGATGATCATTATGTACATGATAGTTTTACTCATATTTGATGTTGCAGGGATTTGATTTAGCCTTTTAGGATTTGAGGTTTGCGTTTGAGGGCAAATTTAGAAAGATGTGTTCTGCTGGTTTGGTTTCCATTGTCCCGGTTGGTGAGGAGAGCTTGATTTTTTCGCCTCCTCCATCGCTTGAAAATAGCCAAGAATCAATTTTGATATATGTGGCTATGTCAGGTTCAATGGTGCCAATGCAGGTTTTGAAGTCGGATTCGATTGAATCCGTGAAGCTCAGGATTCAGACCTGTAAAGGAATTTTTACTAGAAAACAAAAATTGGTTTGTGGAGGTAAGGAGTTAGCGCGGGGGAAGTCCCTTGTTCAGGACTACGGTGTTCGTGATGGGAATGTTGTGCATTTGGTCCTCAGACTTGCAGACCTTCAAGTTATTAATGTGAGGACGTGCTGTGGGAAAGAGTTCACCTTTCATGTGGAAGGGAGCCGGGATGTTGGCTATATCAAGCATCGGATAGCAAAGAAGAGAAATTTGGAGAGAATTGATGATGAGGAGATCTTGCTTAATGGCGAGCCTGTTGAGAATCAGAGGTTGATAAACGATCTCTCTAAGAATAATAGTGATGCTGTCATTCATTTGTTTGTGCGGAGGTCTGTGAAAATTAGAGCTGCACCGATTGGGAAGAACTTCGAGCTGTCTATCACTGCACCACAGCAGAACAATGTGAAAGAATGTTATGTGGATAGGGAAAATGGTGATGGGGCTGATTCAGAGAGTGGGCATAATCTGTATGTGCCGAGGAAGCCTTCACGTAGGAAGACATTATTGGAGCCTGTGATTGTTAATCCAAAGATTCAATTGCCTAAGGAAATCAGTGATATGATTAAATCTACTTTGGATGGATTAGATAATGGGAATTATCCAATTAGGTCTTCTGAGGGTACTGGGGGAGCATATTTTATGCTGGATGCATCCGGGAGTAAGTACTTATCTGTTTTTAAGCCGGTTGATGAGGAGCCCATGGCTGTAAATAACCCTCGAGGGCTGCCCTTGTCAGAAGACGGTGAAGGGTTGAAAAGGGGGACAACAGTCGGGGAGGGTGGAATCCGGGAATGTGCAGTCTACATACTGGATCATCCAGCAAGTGGTCACCGCTCATTTACTGGTGAGCTTAGGGGTTTTGCTGGGGTTCCTCCAACGGTTTATGTTAGGTGCCTCCATCAAGGTTTTAATCATCCAGGAGGTGTGTCCGTCAAGACTGGGTCCTTGCAGATGTTCATGGAGAACAATGGGAGTTGCGAGGATATGGGCCCTGGTGCTTTTCCGGTTAAGGAGGTGCACAAGATTGCAGTACTAGATATGAGGTTGGCCAATGCTGATAGACATGCTGGGAATATACTAATCGGTAAAGGTGCAGATGGCCAAACCGTGCTAATTCCCATTGATCATGGCTATTGCTTGCCATTTAGTGTAAGTTTTGAACATGCCATAGCCTAAATCAGTTGCACGTTTTGCTGTTATTCTATCTGGATTGAGCTTTATTTGTATATGTCTGTACTAAATGTGTTCTTATAATAAGATCATCTCATTTTCATCCTTGCAGTTCGAAGATTGTACCTTTGAGTGGCTTTATTGGCCTCAAGCTCGCCAGCATTTCACTGTTGACACCATCGAATATATAAGGTCATTGGATGCCGAAGAAGACATTGCCTTGCTCAGGTTCTATGGATGGGACCTGCCACTTGAATGTGCTCGAGTGCTACGCATCTCCACCATGCTTCTGAAGAAAGGTGTGGAGAAAGGGCTGACTCCATTTGCAATTGGTAACATGATGTGCAGAGAAAACGTGAGAAAGGAATCTGTTATCGAGGAGATTGTCCGAGAAGCTTGGGATTCCGTGCTTCCTGGCTCAAGTGAAGCTGCATTTCTTGATTCTGTCTCCAGCATCATGGATCGTCGTCTTGAGGAGATCGTTTAACTACATACTTCTCAGTAATCCGTACATAGGTTTGTCGTAAATATGCACATAGGAGTTGGTTCTGGATGACTTAGTTGGCATTCTTCAGTCTCAGGGATAATTTCCTCCTGATTCTTTATTGTCCATAAGACATACCACAATGTATTTTTTGTAGAATTTTTCAGTGTCCAGCTTTAGAAACAGAAACTAGAGATATTGAGGTCTAGTGTTTCTGCTGTTATACTGTTGTCGTTTGCTTATCAGCCTCCAATATTTATCAAAGGAAGTTGAAAGGAGTAAGCAGAGTGTTATGATTTCAAACAATTTCAAGACTCTTTTGGCTCATGATACCTTATTCTACTATTCTTGCAATGTCAGCCTGATCGAAGAGGAAGCTTATAGATTGACTTGAAAACTGCACATACACTTTGTAAGAATGTTGGATAAATTGTCACTAAAAATATCATTAGACAGTTTCAGCTTTCGATAAGGAAAAAAGCCAAAGCACCTTTAACTACATAGATTGGGTATGCATACTCCATCTGGGTTCTGTTGTTCTTTCCATATTCGCCCCGTTACACGGAGCTTGAGCTCTTTCCGATCACCTCCTGAGAAAAAAAGTGCCATGTTCCGCTGTATAACGAGGCCGTCATGGCTGTCCCGTACCTTTCTGTGACTATCTCTGATGCTTCGAGGGGTGCCCTCCCATATAAGTTTCCTCCCATTTCCCCCGACCTCCAAACTGTAGGTATAATTCCGAGCCTCCATCTCGTCCCCCATGAACCGAAGAAAAGCCATATAAACCGGGGCCATCCCAAGTTGGAAAGCTTCAAAATGCAGACAAAAATACTGACCAAAACAATGAAAAACCTGCATAAGTAAAGAATAGGTAAGTACTTACAGCATTTACACCTGAGAGATAAAGACCAAATACGAGGATTCGTTTGGCTTAGAATGCTGTATGCTATCATGTCAAAAAGCAGGAGCAGTTTGACGTAAACATGTCATTGAAGAAAAATACTCACAGTTAGCATCCACGTGGCATTCTCTACGTCCCGAGGATTTGATTTAACATAGCGATGATTAAACGTGCATCCAGAATGCATGTCCACCTTGTGATCATCTCTCAGGTGAGCAACGAGGTACGGGATATCCCCAACAGCTGAGCATTCTGATCCAGCATAAGGGCAGTTGTAAGGCCTAAAATTGCAGACCGCCTCATGTTTCAACTTACTATAGTAAGGGAAGATCTCAGGGCAGCCAAGGGAGCAGTACTTGCAGGGAAGCTCGAGCGACTCAGCCACCTTTTCTAGTGCCAAGCATCTTATATCGCCAAGCTCCTGCCTACACGTCGGGCATCTGTTGTGTACCCTTGCTTTACAGGTAGAACAGAGGGTATGCCCGTTGTGGCACTGCAGTAACCAAGTTGATGTTACAACAACTTTACATGTATTCAGGACGACAAATACGTGCATATACGAACAAGAGAAGTTTCATCAGAAGGAAATAACAAGCTGCATTATCTAATTCTTTTGCTTATGGAACGGTAAGTTGTCGTGCCGTATACCATGACACAAAATGAATCACCATGTTAATCCATTAACAATTGATCTATCCTGCTTCCCCAGAATTTAAATCGTAGCTTTCTGTAAATGCCTGACCTAAAAGAAGTGATCAGAACAAGAGAATCCAAAGACTTGAATTAGGCCAAGCTTCAAGAACATTATCCCTTCAACCAATCACCCAAATGCCAATTAAGAATCAATCATCCAGTGGCACAACAGCTGAGAGATTAAATTCCAAGATTTGGGTGGAATTAAACAAGCTGAAGAAAAAGAGAAAAGGATAGTTTGATGAACCCTACAAATCAGAGCATACATCTAAAATTATTTCAATCATGGATAGAAACAAAGATCCCATTTCATAAGTTTAAACAAGTAAAATGTAGCAGATTACAGATTACAGCCTAAAGCATAAAATCAACAACTCCCACATAAAAAAAACACACTCTACTGAAGAACTAACCAAAAAGGATTGAATCTTGAAACCCAAAGTAGGAAGCAGAATATTGCTCTTCACAGCAATCAACAATAAACCAATCAGCTCAAAATTCAACCCACAAAATGAAAAATGGATAAAGAAAACAAGATGAGAAACCTGATGGATGGGAGGGTACATAGAATTTGTACAAACGGGGCACTCAAGAAGCTCATGAACACTAGTGGCTGGATTAATCACCCCACCATTGAGATTACTGTTGTTAACAGTGTTTTGAGATGGCTTCGGAGATGAAAACTGAGAAAAGGGATGGGGGTGAGAGATCTCATCTTCTTCTATCCCATCAATTGATGATATGCACTCAATGCTAGATTCCATTCTCAGAAACCTTCTCTTTTTCTACTTCTTTCTGTGAGTTTCTATATCAATCACTGCGCATTTCTGGAGGTTGGAGGTTAGTTTGTGGGAAATTTGAATGTGTTTGCAGAGAATTTTTCTGAAAGTGGGAGATGAACAGAGAGAGATAAAGCAAGAAATGGGGTTCCCACTTCCCAAATGAAAATGCTTTTCTTGATGCAGCACTGTTCTTGAGAAAAAGAAGAAAAAACTTTCATTCTTTTCTGGCCATATAATAATTGTTTCTTCTTTCTTGCTTTCCTTTTTTGGTGGATTGAATTGTAATGAAACAAACACAGAGACAGAGTCATACATACTCATCATGACAATGAAAAATGAGGGTCAATGGCACAAAAAGTTATACACAGAAATCAGTTAATGAAGTAGTAAAATTTCAGAGTCTTGGATGATGGGATAGGATATGAAAAAGTATGAGATTTTTTATAACCTTTTAATACAGATGTTGAGCCGCAATACCCGTAATTTATTTGAAGATAAGATTTGTCTTAAACTTTTTCTTGATACAATATCCATAAATCTATTAATAGTTGTTGAATTATATATGAAGTGGATAATGTTTATTATCCGTTTTCTCTTTTATGTAATCGCGATCATGAATAGATTGAGCGCGAGGGAAGGAGCATGAAAATCTCTCGTCCTGTACGACTCAATGTACAGCAACTGAACGAGTGTGTTGCAATTGAACAATCTGAAAATTTTGATATTCTTGTTGGTTAAAACCTAAAAATAGAGATGATGCATGCATGCATAAGTATGTCCCAATATGTAATTTTAATTGGGTTTAATACAATTTACCCATGTGATATTGTAAATGAGTAAATTATTCTCGTGCCCTTACATGATTTCGTGTAGTTCAAGCGATTTTTCTTAATTTTTTATTTTAAAATTACAATTACGACCCCATTTAATAACCATTGGATCTGATTTAATTTAAGGCCCGATTTAATCGGTAGATCAATGCTGCAAATTTTATTTAATTTCAATTAAAGATTAAAAATTAATAAACAAATTTAAATTTAAATAATATATATGTAATTTATATACACACAATTAAAAAATATATTATATATATAATTAAAAGTTAAACATATATTTATATATATATATATGTATATATAGAGAGAAAGATGGCGCAATAGGAGAGGGGGGAAGGGAGAGGGCGCAGGAGGGAGAAGGGGTGGCGAAGGGAGACGAAATGGAAATGCGAAAGGGAAGGGGGGGGGGGGGGTGGAGACATAAATGGGATAGAGGGAGAGGGGAGGCGCGCGCGAGGAGGTGGAGGGAGGGAGGGGGAGGAGAGCAGAGGTGGCAGCGGTGCTAGAGGGGGGAGATTGGCGGTGGGAGAGAGGTGGGCTGGTAGGGATGAAGTTTTTTAAACTCGTTAAATTCATTGAACCTGCATTACAATTAACTCACATTAAGTAAAACAAATATTCATTACAATGAATAATTCAAATTAAGTGAAGCAAATACTCACACGTCTCGTGAAACTCGAACCATGACCTCGATCTTGTTTTGTTGAGCAACGCTACAAAGTTGCTTGTTTTGGCGTGCAAGAATTTTACTTGTGTATGTGTGTGCGCACGCTTTTAGATTTTATTTTTTTTTTAACGAGAACTAAAACTTTCATTTACTTAGATGCGTCTGAAGACAAGCGAAACAACAACTGTGGGAATCAACTATTCTCCCTCAACAAAGTCCTGAGCATAATGCGCAAAGAAATGGGCAACAATATTGCCCGAACGCCTCACCAAACTAAATTGAGAAAGAGGAATACAAGAGGCAAAATGCAGAATGTCAGTCACAATCGGACCATTTGTGGAAAGATCACGGGTCTTCGTGCGCAGCTTCTGGACCAACGTAGCACAGTCCCCTCCCACCACAACTCGACCAGCTCCCCATCTCCCGACCTAGCCATCCGCCTAGACAATCATGCCACACATTGGCCATTCTCATCCCTGGTAACCACCCTAATACCCACCAACTTTCCTCCTTCGAATGCGGCACCGTTGAAGTTGATTTTTATGAAAGTTGGAGGAGGAACCTGCCAGCAAAGAGGGATCTCCGAGGCCTTCAGAACAATTGCTCCAGAATTCTGCATAATAAAGGAGGCTAAGTAGCGGGTAGCAAAACATACAACTTGATCGGGAGCCCAATTTTCCCCTTCCATCAACTTTCCGATTTCTACACCACCAAACAACCTAACACAACACCAGAAGCAAGCCAAAGGCACCGCTATCAAGGTGAGAAGAAACATGTTGCATCCATGTTAAGATAGAGGGGACTTACCCAGCAGCATCAACGAATTGAAAGGGGTAAGGCTCCATACATGGCGAGCAAAGGGACAGTGGACAAGAGCATGCAAAGTGTCCTCACGTTCTTCCTGACAGTATGGGCAAGCAGCCTGGAAACCTGGGATGCGTTTGCTGAGGTTCACACTCGTTGGGAGAACGTTGAGGCACACATGCCAAGCAAAAAGCTCGACTTATTTGGTAGTTGTGCCTGCCACACTTTCCTCCACCATCCACTCTCTATCTCCTCTAAAGAGCTCGAGCCCGCGCTGTCTTCTAGGGAACATGCGAGGTGGTAGGCGCTCCGGATTGAGAATAGAGCTGTTTTGGAGTAGTGCCACACAAGAAGATCTTGTTCGCCAATATAACTCACGGGGATCACAAGAACAAGCTCGATGTCTTGTGGCCAAAGCAGTTCCGTAACTTTCCCAACATCCCGGTCCTTGCTCACAAGATCAATCAAATTAGTTACACAAAGATGTTCCAAGGAAATAGGTGCTGGTTTGATCGGCTAAAAGGAGCGAGGCCTAGGCAGCCAAGGATCCCTCCAAACACGAATCTAGGAGCCCGAACCCACTCTCCACCGACATCCCCGTACAAAATAGATTCTGAGCCGCCATCACACTCTGCCACATAAAGGAAGCCCGGGTCCCTAACGAGTCTGTGAACACTTCCCCGTTGGGGAAATACCAAGCCCACAGTACTCTACTCAGCAGCTTTTCCGGATGGCACCAAATCTTCCACAACTGTTTCACCAACATCGCCAGATTGAATAAGTGAAGCTGCCAGAAACCCAGCCTCCCACCAGTTTGCTCTCACACAGATGCTGCCACGAAACCCAATGAACCTTCCTTTGACCCCTATTACTTCCACTGAAAGCTTGCCACCATTCCCTAAATTTCTCTCAACAGCCGAAGAGGTAACTTAAAAACAGCCCATGGCTTAGGTAGGGACCACTTGAAGGACAACCTTTATCAGTACTTCCTTTCTGGCCTGTGACATAAGTTTCACATTCCAACCCGAAATCTTGGCCCAGATCCTATCCCAAATGTTGGCGAATAAGTCTCTTTTGGAACGATCAACTTTTCATGGGAGGCCCAAGTAGAGTTCCATTTTGTTCTCCCATATAATGGTAAGTTCATTTCTGAGGAAGTGACATAGCTCCTCCTTCATGTCTTTTACTAAATGCCACCGAAGACTTGGAGAAATTGATCTCTTAACTCGATGCGAGCGGATAAACTTCTGGAATGTCATTTATGGCGTGGGTGCTCTTGGTTGTGCTCGGAAAAAGATCAACGTAACGTCTGCAAAGAGTATATGAGAAATGGAGGGAGCACCCCAGCAAATGGACACCCCCCGTAGCCGTCCCACCTGTTTGGCCTGTTGTAAAAGAGCACTGAAAGATTCCATACACAGTAAGAACAAATAAAGGGAGAGGGGGTCCCCTTGTTGGAGGCCCCTCTCCGGCATAATAACACCAAATTGTTTACCCCAAGAATAAATAATATGATACAGAAGAGACGTAAAGCATAAGTAGCCTAACAAAAGAAGAAGGAAAGCCAAGCTTAGAAAAAATATGTTCTAAGAAGGACCATTCAACCTTTTCATATCCCTTACTAACATCAAGCTTAAGTGCCATCCAGACCTGTTTTCCCTTGGATTTAGTGTTGAAAAAGTGGTTAACCTCGAACGCGAGGAGAATATTATCGAATATAAACCTGTCGGGCAAATAGGCTGACTGGATTGGGGAAATGATCCTATCAAGAAAAAATTTCAACCGATTCACAATGGTTTTAGAAGCAATCTTGTAAACCACATTGCACAAATTGATCGGTCTAAAATGAGAGAGATACTCGGGATGTTTACATTTCGGGTTAACACAATATGGATGGAGTTCAAACCCGGGGCATAATGAAAGAGTTTAACAGATTTAGCACACAATTTACAACATCTCGATGTACTATATGCCAATACTTTTGAAAAAAAATGAGAGACATACCATCGGGCCCTGAGGATTTCAACGGGGCCATTTGGAAATGTGCTTTGGTGACTTCCGACTGTGTAAGGTTGCAAGTGTTAACCACCATTCTAGCATCCACCACCCGGCGCAGGCCCTCCGTCCCTTTGGCTGTGTCGTCAAACTATGGTTGATTGGAAGCATATACCCCCTGAAAGTGGGAAACAATACACTGTTGGATGCCCTCCTCAGTCACAATCCACTCTCCTTCGGGATTTTGAATTTTTCAGATCAGGTTCGTGTGGAATCTATTACTAGCCCACTCTCCTTCAGGATTTAGAATTTTTCATATTAGGTTCGTGTGGAATCTATTACTAGCCCCCCGATAGAAATAACCCATATTACGATCGCCCTCTCGGAGCCACAGCTCTTTGCTACGTTGTCGCCAGGCAGTTTCCTTATAAGCTGTCAGCCTTTCCAACTCCTCTCTTACACTGGAAATCTCCTCTTTAGTCTCTCGAGTAAGTCGCCCATTAAGTAAGCGTTTCGGTTTCTCTTCCAACAGCGCAATCCGATGTTTATCAGCTCTAAAAATAGTCCAGCTCTAGCTGCTAAGGCTGTGTTGCCAGGACTAAACTTGGGTAGCAATTCCACTACCCCCGACCGTATCCAACTTTTCGCCACTACTTGTTGCCTCTAACCTTCATAGACGGAACTGTTGAGAAAAGAGGGGTTGTCGATCCTCTAAATGGACATGGAGTATTATGATCCGAGCAGTTCACATGAATATGGGAAATCGAGGCATTCCGGAATAAACGAGACCACTGAATATCGACACATGTCCCATCAAGACATTTCTGAATAGTATGAGCGAATAAGTGTCTATTACTCCAAGTGAACGGGGTCCCCCTGAACTCGAGGTTCGTAAGCCCACAGTTAGCCAAAGCATTTATGAATTTTTTTATTTTCCAGTTTGGTCTCCGAGGGCCTCCAAGCTTCTCTGACTGGTCCAAAATTTCGTTGAAGTCTCCGGCACACAACCAGGCTCGATTGAATTGAGCATTGAGTCTAGATAGAAGATTCCACGTCAGGTCCCTCCGACTAGAATTCAATTCACCATAGAGGCCAGTCTTACTAGAATCTGATTCACCATAGAGGTCAGTGAATCTCCAATAAATCGAACTACCGTTGAACTGTACCGAGAGGTTAATGTGACCTCTGTGAAAAGTTCTGGAGCTTCACATAGGTCGATTTAACCCAAAAAAATTTCCGGACCGCTGCCTTGCCCTTCGCTTGAACACTAAATCCATTCATATCTAGCCTTCTTTTTATTGACTCAACATGGCGGGAAGTACACTTGGTTTCTGGCAAGAACACCAACGAGGAGTTATTAACCTGGATGAGGTTTCTGAGGGTTTGAACTATCCAGGGGCTCCTAGACCCTGGCAGTTCCACACTAGCAGACTCATAGCTCACGACGTGACTGCCCCGCAGTCTCTGCCACAATATTCGTCGAATCAGTCAGAGGGTGTCTGCCAACGTTGGTTGGACCCAGTCAAGCTACGTCCTCATTTGGAAATTTATCCAACAAGTATCTTTTCCTGTTAGGTCTCAGTTTAGGCTTGCGCAGTGTAGGATTGGTTGAATGGAGAGGTCGAGGTTCCTGTTTGATGCCGGGACAGGCCACAAAGGTGTAAGGCTGAGAGGAGTTCTGGTTAGTAGCCTGGGAGATCAGGGCAAACATCGCAGTTGGAAAGGTTGGCTACTTTTGCCCCGGGTATGCATAGGGGTAACTGCTCAGAGCGAATTCCCAAAAGGAGGATTATCACCAGGATCACAAAAACCCTCTTGAAACTGGAGTTCGCACAGACGAGACAAATGACCCAAGCGTCTGCAGAAATTCGGAAGCCTCTCGTAAGTGAAGGAAATCAACTGCTCATCCCCCAACACTGTCCTAATCTTCAATGCTCGCTATAAGGGTTTAGTGATGTCTAAGGCCACTCGAATCCGCACAGAGAACCCCTAAGCTTCCCTATTACTGTCGAGATCCACCTTCTTAAAATGACCCAACTTATTACCGATAAATGATGCTATTTCCTTCATCATTTCGCCCAACGGCAGTCCATGGATATGCACGTAGAACTCACACTCCCTTAACTAAACCAGATTTGGATTCTCGGACGTGTCAATCGGGGCCAACACAAGCAAGTTTTTGGCATAAGCCCAGGGGCAACGGTTCATCACCCGATCGTGGTCTATGGTATGACTTTGAGCAAAAACCACTCCCCCTCAATCATCTTAAACTCCATTCCCCGGACAGGATTGAAAGCGGATTTAAGAGTTGTGTGAACTGCCTCGGGATGAAAAGACTTACTCGCAATCAAACGACCAACCACAAAGAAACCCTGAGCCAGTGGTTCAATACGCCAGATACCAGTAGGGAAAAACAGCTCAAACTCCTCCTCCTCAGTCAAGGAGAGAGATGCGCCCAATCAAACTAGATCTGACACCATAGCCAAAACAAGCAACCAGGGGGCGAGCTAGGCGAGTCGGGGGACCTAGAGCAACCTGCGGAAACAAAACATAGGAAACAACAGAAGAGAGAAAGAGGAAGAAAAGGGTGCCGAAAAAAGACAGAGAAGAGCTAGGAAAGAGTGAGACTTAACCAAACGCACAAAAATGGAACGGCAAATCCAGGAGGAAAATGCGGAGCTAGGACGACCCCCAAGCCATAGTAGTCAGGCACATGACGAAACCAGTATCCAAAGGAGCATATTTAACCTAAAATCAACAGACCAACCAAAGGGAAAAACAAAACCCTAAAAGTTAAGGGAAGGACCTCTCCAAGAGAGGAAAGACTCTCATGACGAGAGAAAACTGTGTGCAAGCTTTTTAGATTGGTATGTGTATGGTGGTGAAATTGACAATTTGTGGAATTTCAGCCTTTTTTTTTATAAAAATAAAATGTAAATGCTAATGTCGTCAAGTGATTAAACAACGTCATCCATTTCAACATAATTTTTAAGTTTTCAACTTTCTATCCAAATCCTCCCTATAAAAATATTATGATAACGCGCATTTCCCTTCCATTTTATCATAAGTATTGTACACGTAATTGACCTTATCATAACTTACAAATACCTTTTTTGAAATTTTGCATAATTATGAATATTTTCTGGTTGTTAGAAAATTACAAACACCATCCTTAATAAAAAAAAAAAAATAATTATGTAGTTCTTAAACGGTAAGGTGAAAATTACTATTTTATTCTCCCTAAATTTTCTTTTCATTAAAAAAATATTTGAAAAAAAAAAATGAGAGTAGGTAAAGTAAATAATCCATAGAGCATATTATTCCACATAAAATATTTTTTAAAAAATCTAAGAAGTATATCAAATTTTAATTCATAATCTAAAGGCTTACTTGCATAAAACCGCCCTGTATTTTAAGAACAACTAGAAACCCCCTTCTGATTTCAAAATAGGCAAAAAAAACCCTTATGTATGATGAAATTCAGCTCATGTGCCCTTTCTTTAACCGAGTGCTAACGATGTTAATTTTTGGAGTAGCTTGACCATTATACCCTTATCACTATTGTTGCTTTCTTTCCAGTAGTCAAAACACAAATCAAAGAGAGAGAGAAAAAAAGTAATTGTGCAAAAAGACAGAGGCGAGTAAAATTAGGGTTTTTCAATAGGGCGAAACGTGGGGGGAGAATTCAGAGATTAGATCCAAAGCTAAGTTTATTTACAGTAAAACAACACATATTTTAGGGATCTGAGTGTCTATTGGGGACTCAATTCGAGGAGCAAGAAGATCTGCATAGGAGGAAGAAGATTTGAAAAAACGAGTAAGTTTTTTTTTCTTTTTTTTTTGTATTTTACTTGGTGTTTTGGTATATTTTATAGTGATTGTACTTGGGTTTTGGTGTATTTTTATAGTGATTTTACTTGGATTTTGTTATATAAACAAGGGTTTTGTAAAATTTATCTAGGATATTGTAAAGTAACCCGTATGTTTGGCTTTTTGTTGGTAAATTTGTTTACCTTTTTTGGTGACAATGGTCCCCCACTCTCATGATTTCTGTGCTGTTTGTTGCTTCTGGCCCCCAACTCTGATGCTTTCTAGTATGAAATCAATAAAAAAACTCATGGCCCCACCCTCTGTGCATAAATATTCTTGTGGTTCCAATTTGAATGCTATTAAATTTGTAAATTGAATGACTGTGCTTAATTTATATCTGCATAGTGATTGTCACATTTATTTATTTGAATGTTGTTGTAGTCTGATACTTAACTTGTAAATTATGATTTTTCTGTATTAGATGCCTAAATTAGGTTCCTTAATTATTTTTGCAGAGAATGATTTTGGGTGACTATGCAGACTTTTTTGTGTGGGTAGATGGTGTTATAAAATGGATACCGATAGTTAGGCATGTCGGGGGACATAAGGTCAAATATCCAGGGGTCGATAAAGAAAGACCATTTTAAGATAACCATATACAATGTACGCAAAGGCTGGGGGTAAGGGCAGTTATGTAGTGATATATTATGCACTTCCATGTCAAACTTTAGATATGCCTTTAAAGATTTTACGAGGGGATAATGGTATTAGGGAGCTACTGAGAGACTACAAAGGCTGCAGTGTTATCTCAATTTACTTTGAAGAGAAAATAGGCCCCTTATTATCTGTAGATATAGATGGTAATATCCTGAATGTTGTTGATCATGTGCCATAGTTAGGATATATTCCTAAGTGGGTGGTTGGGGCAGATGCTAGGACAGAGGGAGTGGCTGCGTGTCACCTGTCGCCCCTTAACCAAGACAGTCGGCAGTGACTTGCGGAGGACGTGCGGGCGGCAAGGGGATGCCGGCTAGGCACGCAGTGCACAAACGGCAAGTGGCCAGAGACTCTTACCGATTGGAGATCGCAATACTGTTCGTATGAGAACTTACTTGATATGTGAGGATGCTATCCGCCAAGTATGAAGTCATTTCACGAACGTTTGAGCACGGAGTTATAAGGGCGACTACCAGTCATTAAAGAACAAAATCAAGAGGGAATTGCAGATTGAGGTGAGCACATATAAAATGTACAGGGCTAAAAAACATGCCCTTCAATTGATAAAAAGGGATGTTAAAGAACAATATGACAAATTATATGACTACTGTCACAGTAGTAAAGCATAACCTAGAAGCTCCTTAATCATGAAATTGAACAAAGAATTGAATCCTCCATTGCTTCAAAAGAGGTATTTTTGTCTGAAAGGGATGAGGGATGGTTTTGTTGAGGGTTGTAGACCAATTATTGGGTTGGATTGGTGTTTTTTGAAGGGGCTATACATGGGTCAATTGTTGGCTGCAGTTGGGAGGGATACAAATGATAATATATATCAAATTGTTGTAGCATATGTGGAGGTGGAAAAGTATGACAGTTGGGAGTGGTTCTTGAGCCTTTTGCTTAGAGATATAGGTTCACAAGAAGAGAGGAATTGGGCATTCATTTCAGA
This sequence comes from Sesamum alatum, assembly GCA_034509735.1. NCBI lineage: Eukaryota > Viridiplantae > Streptophyta > Magnoliopsida > Lamiales > Pedaliaceae > Sesamum > Sesamum alatum. The sequence goes on along the minus strand of JACGWO010000011.1, from coordinate 23,958,234 downwards.
CAGGCAAAAAGGGTTGTTGGAGCTGTGGCTGAATTAGCACCTGGGGCAGAACACAGGTTTTGTTTGAGGCATATGTGCAATAATATGAAGGGTAAATTTAAGGGACAAGAACTGAAGAAACTGTTTTGGAAAGCTACCTCAACATATAGTGTGAATCAGCACTTAAAAATAATGAAGAAAATTGAAAAAATCCATCCAAAAGGAGGTGCAGAAAAAACTCCTTATGAGTGGTTGGCTGAGATTCTTTCAACCTATTGAGCAAGGTGTTTTTTCCCAACAAGAAAAAAATCTGATGTGTTGGTGAATAATATGAATGAATCATCAATCATATTATTCTTGAAGCAAGAGAGTTACCTATAATAGAAATTTTTGAATGGATAAGAAAGAAATTCATGGCAATAATTCAAGTAAAGAGGGAAGGGATGGAAAATTATGAAGGGGTAGTATGCCCTAACGTAATTAAGAAGACTGAAAATCAAAGATTTGAGGGTAAAAATCGTTTCCCTTCCTAGGCTGGGAAAGATAAATATGAGGTAATGCATTTCATGCAAAATCACATAGTCTATCTCAAGGACAGGTTCTGCAACTGCGACATGTTTCAACTGGTTGGGTATCCATGCTGTCATGCCATAGCTTCAATTGATTACCACAGACTGGAGCTGGAGGATTACATTGATGAATGCTTCAGGAAGGCCACATATTTGAAGGTTTACAGCCATATGGTCAACCCAGTTCCAGGAGTTTATGACTATGAAGATTCAAAAATAGAAAAGGTTGCTCCCCCTGATGTAATAATCAAAGTGGGAAGGCCAAAAAAATCCAGAAGGAAGGGTGCAAATGATGTAAGGGATTCTGGCACAGTACCAAGAAAGGTCTCACCCATACATGTGCAATTTGCTTCAGTAGAGGCCACAATAAAAGGAGTTGCACCAACCCCCCTCATCCTAATTCCAAATTCACACAGGTAAGTGTATTGTTATGTTCTATTGCATAGTTGGCTTCCACATTTTCATGTAATTCTCATTTTAATAATTCATTACAACATCCAAATCAGTCCAGACAGAGGTCTAGAATCTCACATGCTACGTCAAGCTCAAGAGGGAGCAGACAGAGGTCCAATGCCCCAGAACAAACACCTTTTGATGAGACTGAAAATGTTGCTTCAGAGGTAAATAATCTATATTAATACTTTATGTCTACTTTATTACAGATTCTAGCCATATGTCTTAAAATGCAGACGCCTAGAGCTTTTTCCCAACCCTCTCAAGAGGAACAACACAAACAAGTTCAAGAGCAACCCCAAGTGCCACAACATGAACAAGTTCCAGCGTCCCAAGTCCAACAACTTACACCACATTATCCTGTTACAAAAGCTGCAAGGAAGCCCTTTAAGATTAGTAGTATAAAATGTTTAAAAAAAGGAAATCTTCTATATTTACCTACTTTTCTCATTTTATTTGTAGATGCCTGAACATAGTAGACCAACCCCAATACAGGCTACATCTAAAAGTAATAATTTGCATCCACCATCACAGCAGGTTAGTATCAATGTGGAATTTATTGTTTCACAAAGTTTTTCACCTAACATGTTCATTTATTGTTCTAGGATGCTCGTGCAGTCTTGCCTACTCAACCGCATGTGCCGAAAGAAGGCCCAAGACAAGTAACTTTGTAATTGTGCTTAACAATTTATTCATTGTATCAATGTCTATGCATTAACACAATTGTTGTAACTGCAACCCACCTTGCCTAAAGCCCCCAGAAAACAACATAAACCAATTTCAACATCAAGTAAGTTGGTTAAGAGGAGACAAACCCCACTCCAAGTAAGTCAATTTCCTTCAAGAGGAACAACACTTCCTTGTCTTCATTGATTAAGGGTGTGGCCAACTCATATAGGCCAAAATAGACCAGCCAAAAAGGAGAATACACTTCTCAGAGTTCAAATCCAGAAGGAAATGTAAGAAGATGAAGTCTGTCTTATTTTGTCTTGGTTGTTCAAACATTGGTATTTTTGGATGTATATTTGTCTTAATTGACAAACATGTGGTTTCTAATGTTTAGGATGAAAGTGAAAACAAGGTGTTCAAGTCAATGAAAATTCAGGATGTTTATTTTTGGAAAAATTATTTAAATAATGCAAAATAAAAAAATTATGTAATTGGTGTTTAAAAAATTTAAGAATTTAGACAAATCCGCTTTCTAAAATAGCGGCTCCATTAAAAAAAAAAAAAACAAAATCGTTATTTGCAACAAAGGTTTCTGACTAGTCAGAAACCGTTGCTTGCAACATCGGCTTTAATGATTTTTTATTAATTAAATATGTATTTTAATAATTTAATTATTATTAAAATATATTTTAATAAAAAAAATTTATTTAATAATAAATTTAATATTTTTATTAATATTGTATATAAAGAATTGACCAAAGTAATATTGTGTGGTTATTAATATTGTGTCAAAAAATTGACAACAATTATATTGCATAACTTTACTTGAAGTAACATACACTTATCAATTTTTTTTAAAAAAATTATATTTTTATGTAAAAATACATTCTAATAATAATTATATTATTGTGCATTGATATTTGTGGTGAAGTGTGAACAACTCTTTTGACAATAATTGCGTGATTTTACTCAAACTAAGGACACCAACTAATTTAAAGAAAATATATTATTATTAGAATGTATTTTTAATTAAAAAATTAATTTAATTTGATTATAAATTTAATGTTTTTTTATTAATATTACATTTATTTGATTGACAAAAATAAATTTAGTATTTTTATTAGTTTAGACAACCATTTTATAAAATATGATCATTACTTCGAGTAAAGTCACGCAATATGGTTGTTGTCAATTTTTTGTATATAATATTATTAAACAGGTGATATTATTTTTATCAATTCTTTGTACACAATATTAATAAATATATTAGACTTATTATCAAATTAAAAATTAATTTTTGAATTAAAAATACATTTTAATAGTAATTATTTTTAAAAAAAATAGTTGGAGTAAAGTCAAGCAATTATTGTCAATTTTTTGTACAACATTAATAATATTACTATTAAATTAAAATTAATATTTTTAATGAAAATACATTCTAATAATAGTCATTTAAAAAGATAATTGGTGTTGTTAATTACCTTGATAAAGTCACACAATGCTTTTATTAATTTTTTGTACACAATATGAATAAAATATTAAATTTATTATTGAATATTAATTTAAAATATTTTTTTTATTAATTAATAATTTAAAAATTAATTTTAAATAATTAATAACTAACAAACAAAAATTAAATTAGAAAACCTATCAATTTAGGGGTGCAAACGAGCCGAGCTCGAGCTCGACAACTTGAGCTCGAACCTTTAACATAACAAATATATTTTTAACAACAAAAAATTCTCTCTCTCTCTCTCTCTCTCTCTCTCCATGTACGGCTGCCCCCCCCGCCCCCGCCCTCCCCTTCTCCTCTCTTCTCTCTCTCTCTCTCTCTCTCTATATATATATATATATATATATAATATAATCTCTTCTTCTTATATTTATATAATTATGACATTAATTACGTAATTAATATTAATTTTTAATTATTATAATTATGAAAAATATGCTATTGATATATATGTTATAATATGGTTAAAAGTAGTCATTGAAATTAATAAAAAAAATATATCAATTATATATCTATGTTAATATTCGACTAGCATGAATGTTAATATTATTTCGATGCAAAAGTTTAAAAATAATAATTTTTCAATTTTTTATTTTTGAAAAAAAAAATCTATTAATTTTTATTTAGAGTTAAACTAATGTATACTATTTATGAAAGTATTTTAAAAATATTCAAATACAAAATATGTCAAAAAATTATAATTTATTTGATTATAATAGTATCATGTCTGTTTTGGTCATTTTATCAATAAAAAGACCTTATTATGCCAAACACCCTAACATCTTATAAGATGTGAAAACATCTTATAAGCTTTAATATCTTATTTTATCCAAACACTTTAAGAGCTTATTTTTAAAATAAGATCCAACATCTTATAAGCTCCTAAAACATCTTATAAGATGTAGGAGTTTATAAGATGTTTTTAAAAAAGCTTAGCGAAACACCCTCTTAGTCTCTTATATAGATAGAATAAGGGCATTTTTTGGTCCTCATCCACTTTTTTCGTTTATGTTTTAATGGCGTCGGCCACATGCCCATTACATGGGCTTTAAGTATTTTTTGGTTGGAGAAAAAATTAAAAAAATGAATGATGACCAAACATATGAATATTTGTAAGTTATGGGACAAAAAATATCAATTCCGTAGCAAATACGATCTAAAGTAAAAAGAACTTAACTTATTCGACCAAAAATGCTATTTCTCCAATTTTATATATTGAAAGTAGTTAAAAGGGTGATAGGGTTTTGGGTGGGGGGAGGCGGCAGAACAATCTTGCATGGTGGTCACTTTATTCACCGAATGTAACAAGGGCCGACAAAAAGCACGACTTTGGTGCCAACCTACTTATTAAAACTGTAATGGCCACTTGAAGCGTCTTTCGCTACTTTGATTGGCTTTTATAAAGAAATCGTACTCCTCCCGCCAACATTTCTACTAATCGTATTTTGATTTCAAGTCTAAATTTAGCCAAATTTTTAAAGTTTGAGTTCACATTCAAGTTTTTCAAGTGCTCCTGTGACCACAAGATTTGTGAGAACAACGCTAGAAAGATATTGGTTATAATGAACTAATATTTAAGTCAACAAAGTCGTTTAAGAAGTAAACTCAGGATCAGGAGAATATTTATGGTAGTAAAAATTGTGCCCAGCATTTAGACTATGCATATTTATAGACACAACTGACTAGTATTATTTCTCGTGAATCTATGACTTGATCAAAAAATTGTGGTGGCTTCCCACGTTCCTAGAATTTTGATCTGGTTGGTAAAATTCGAGTACAAAGCACATGAATTCAATTAGTCCGGTTATATTATTAGAATCACGGATTTATTAAATTATTTTAACTTCATTAAAATCTTGACACAGTGACGTATTGTTAGAGTAAAATAGAAGCAGCACCAATAAAAGAAGGAAAAAAAAAATGAAATTAATTGAGTATTTGGCATTTAATCAAAACTAGAGACACTATATATTAGCAGTTCAGACTTGAGACCAAACCCGAACAATCGGATATAATCAATTGTAATGTTTGTGGGTTCGGAGTTCGAAATTTGGGCCAAATTTGCTGCTGGTTGTTGGGCTCTTCGGAAGTTGGAAAAGGGTCCGAAACAAATTGGATTTGTTTTTCAGGTAATGGTCCATTAAATTATTAAAATTAGGGATAATTACACCTCCATTTCTCTGAGATTTGGTGTAATTACACGTATACTCCTGTGATTTGAAAAATTATATTTAGTACTCCTGAAGTTTACTTCTATCTAACAAATAGGTCCCTTTGTTAATCAAAATTCACCAAATTTGTTGATATTAGCAAAAAAAAAATTGAATTAAAGGAAATATTTGTCATCGATTGACTTATTACTGACTTATTGTAAGTCAAATGAAACTTTTTATAACCAAACTACCCTTATATATCGTCAACACGTTAATGTATGAGAATAAGTATATTTTCACCATTATAAGGGTAATTTAGTTATAAAAAATTTGTTTGGCCTGCATTAAGTCATTAATAACTCAATCGAGGGTTAATATTGATTTTCATTCAGTTTTTTTTGTTAATATCAATAAATTTGGTGAATTTTAACTAACGGATGGACCTATTTGTTAGATAAAAGCAAACCACATGAATATTAAATGTAATTTTTCAAATCACTGAAAATTTATGTATAATTATATTAAATTTCAAAAAAATAATTTGTAATCATCCCTTAAAATTATTAGAGTATATAGAAGTGATAGTGAAAGTCAAAGAAATTAGAATTTATAATTCAGACAAGATGTTTTTGAGGTGGAGTAATAAGTGTAAAAGAAGTGGGGGTAGATCCGAAGTAGATGGGGATGTTAGCGAGTGTCCTCTGCAGTGCAGTTAATAAATGAGATGAATATTATTTATTATAGTAGAAGTGTGTTTTGTAAGTAAAAATTGATTTTATGTTAAGGATGATGGTTTAGGGGATCCTCCTCGGAATGTCTTTCACACCTGTAATAAATGCACCATTTTTGCATTAAAGTGTGTTGAGCTGATAATTAAAAATTGATTGGGATAATGTGAAAAGGAGAGCAATATGTCATGTCGTGCCGGATCCAATTTCACACTATCTACATTTATAATTGTGAAATGATTATCCTATGCACCGGACCAGACACACCTCACATGCCTAATTTTATTTATTTATTTTTGTATTGGCGTCTTTCTAAAGTCTAATTTTAGTGATTATTATAGATAAACCATATATATATATTGAACCAATTTAATATGGCGATTTTTCTGTGATTGGGTAATGCGGTCCTGTGTGTTTCACCCAGATTAAGTGCAGTACTTGAGAAGAGATAAACACGTTAAGCTAACTGGGATGATCCCCAACTATGAACCTTCGATGTTTAAATCAGTTCAAGGTCAAGATGATAATATGCGACTGAAGATATTTCATATGGTAGAAACTAATAAATGTGTCATACCATAAATACAGTGGAATGAGGGTATTTATAGGGCCAAATGTGCCAACTTGCCTGATCCATGTGGCGTCAATCTCAAGCCATGAGCTGTTAGACGGTGTATGGCCCAGATCTCGGGTCCCTGGAGCGGGTCAGGTCAAAGTAAAAGGACGCAGATCCTGGGGCTTTGATGGCATTTTCGCCTTATTTGAGGGTCATTTATGTCTTTTTCCAGTAGGTATCATATACCCCTATCATTACTTTACTTCTTCTAGTGTTTTAAGTTATTGCACTAGGAGAAGTCGAACTGTTGCTATGTAAACCATCGCGACAACCACCCTTCGATCCTGTTGATGTGGCAACATCCTAACCGTTCAAGATGAGGGCGTCTTTCCATGCCCCCTTGCTATAAATAAGGGATGCATTTGACTCATTCAAACAACCTAAGATCTTGCCCCTTTCGAGCCCGTCTTTCCGGACGTCGCCCTTCGCCAACTCGACCTTCGATCTCAAGGTACTATCACTTTATTATTTTCTAATGGCTTCTTCTTCAAACTCGAACTTTTGCTCCGATTCCTCCTCTCCAAGGTCGTCTGTGACCTCACCACAATCTAAAGACTTAGACGTAGGCACATTTAATGTTCCCCAACCTTTAGTTAATATAGTTGGTCCTTCTAACGTGATCTCACTCCCCCTGAGGTCACTACTGTCGAGCCGTCCATAGAGTTAGTAGAATCCTAGGAAGTTCCTAGTCATATTAGGTATCAAGAAATGATGGCTAGAAGTCCTTGCACAGGCATAGTGAGTACTGTAAAAACTCTCATTCAACATCTTAAAGAAAAATATTTTATTCCCAACAATTTTGGAGTTTTGATTCTACAATCTTCTGATAGGATGCATCGCCCTCCTAGGGATTTTTGTCCTTTTTCTATCTTGCATTTAGAGATTGGTCTTCATTTTCCTTTAGCTCGCCCTGTAGAACATATTATTCGGGTCTTAGACATCTGCCCTATGCAGCTTTCCCCTTATCCCATTTGTCATCTTATTCTTTTTGTTATAATAATTCGGCACCTCAATCTCGACCCCAGTTTTGATAATGTTTGGTCTCTTTACTCCTTTACCACCTCGAATAGGTTGGGTGATCGAGGCTTTTTCTACCTCACTTCTCATATAGATTGTCGATATTTAGATAAATTAACTCATCCTGGTCAAGAATGGTCCTTTCAATGTGATTGGCGCATAACCAAACATGATCTGGTAACTCGCGGAGGGGGGCTGGTGGGCAACCTAATAAATAATCTTAACATTTATTGATACAAGCACAAAAAGCTTTTAGTATAGAAGGTCTCGAAGCTCGCCGAACTCTCCCAACACCCCTCTAAGTAGGGGTTCATTAGGTGATCAATTTTTACTTGACTTCATCCTATATTGTCTTTTGATTATCTTGAATGTGCTTGTTGATGTCAGCATTTCTCATCCTTTTAAGATATAAGAGTAATGGATGCTCGGATCGCTAATAGGCTTCGCACTCTCATGGGAGCTCTTCTTGCTGGTGTCACCCGCAATTCGTCGGAAGCTGAGACCTCCGTTGCACCTTTTGGTGAGGACCCCAAATTGATCAGCCTGACCATCCTGCTGGCTCCAACCCTCAGACTCCATAGGCACTTGAGGTCGCAAGTGACGACATCCATACTTCTGCTCGAGCTAGTGAATACATCCCAAATCTCGCATGCCAAGTAGGAAAGGAGGGATTCAAACTCTAAGGTAACCGAGGTTGAGATCGAGCCCGCTAATACCGGTGATGGTCCTAGTGAACCCAAAAAGCGCAAAAGAAAGCAAAAGCACTGCAACAAAATTTCACGTTCCAGCAAATCTAGCAAGCACAACAAATCGCGCTTGGAATGCAAATTAGCCAAGGAAGCTAGTTGCGCGAGCTGAAGAAGATGAGAACTCAAAACTATTGAAAAAGCTCGCGCTCTGGTGGAAGGAGGGCGTTGAGGAGTTAAAGTTTCCTAGTTGTAGGGTCGTTGAGATGTAGGGGGAAAAATTGATCCCTGACTGGGCTATCGCATCTCAGAGCTAAGCCCTAAAAACACATGTGGGCCAGGACTCGTGGGAGTTGTACAATTCCTACTACTTGGATCGCAACCAGGCCTAACTAGTGAAGATTACCCATACTCAGGTCCAAGAGAATCATGCTCATGCTATCATGCAGGTACCCCTTTGACATATTACTAATGTTACTTTCGACCTTCTTTTCTAAGCATTGCTCATTTCAGGCCGCCACCTTTGGTGATCATCAATCCTTGAAATGTTCAATGTGGAGGCATGAGAAGACTCTGGCCGAGGTCAAAAATCCCGACCTAAAGAGTTTGGCAGACTCCGAACATTCTGAGAAGGAGCTTTTGAAATCCAAAGCTGCAGTCGAGGCTAAGATAGTTGATCTAGAAGCTCAACTCCAACGACCCGCTACCGAGGTCGAGAAATCAAGTGTTATTACCCTTGATCAAGGAAAAACCGAAGGCTTTTCAGCAAGTCGCACCGCTAGCAGTGCCGAAGGTATGATTGAAGGTCGCTAGGCATACCTTCAATCATACGACTATAAAAAGGTTATATCAGAGACTTGGCTTCAAGGTGCGCGCGATTTTCTCAAAGCTCCTGCCTTCAAGGTCGTAGTCGAGGTCAAGGCTTCTGAATTTGCAAACGGATGCTTTGAGATATGTAGATTGCATGTGGCGAAGCTCAAGGGCTTTATAGAAGCATTTGATCAAAGCCGCCTCGACCCCTGCTCTTGATGGCATCCTTGAGGCTTATCCTGAAGAAACTACTCCTCCTGCTAAACAAGATGAATTTTAAGATTCGATTGATGAGGTGGAGAACATGTCCTAAACTGTGCAATCTAGGACTTTTTTATTATTTTTGTCAGGACTAGCTTTTATTGTGATCATTTTGTAAGATCACATACCCAACTTTGGTGGATGGTCTATCGATCTTCTCGTTTAATTATCCTAATGTTAATGAAATTCCTTAGATAGCTCTTTCGATCTCATTGTTATGTGTACTTTGCTATTACGATTACGCATTTTCCTTTCCGTGATCTTTACGTAACATATTTGGTCCTTTTCCATATCCAAACATCTTGACCCCATTGGGAGTTTATACTTCAAATCTTTTTCAAATTTAATTATCTCGACCTTATGGGAAGTTTGTACTTGGAAAATCTCCATTTTTAAGGATCTTTTCAGATTGAGAATCTTTTTTTTTTTTTTTTTTTTCCCAGATTGTAGGGATCTTTTCAAATCAAAAATCCTTTTCAGATTTTAGGGATCTTTTTCAGATTCAATATTAATCTTCTTTAGGTTGCAACAGTAGGTCTTTTTCATATCACATTAAAGGATCTTTCCCAGATCGTCATAATGATCTTTTCAGATCGCGTAATAAGACATTATATAAAGAATAGGTGATCTTTTTCAGATTGCATAAAAGGACTTGAATGTAAGGATCTTTCTCAAATTGGATAAATTATCTTTTTCAAATCAAATTCTATTTATCTTTCTTAGATCAAAATGAGGATTTCAAAAAGGGATCTTTCTCAAATCGAGATACAATATGGAGTTATTTATCAGAATCCCCTGGTCAAAATTTTACAAAATAATTTTCACACGGATTCTTCATGCATAAAATTTCTTCATGTTATAAATGTTCCTCGGTCTTGGCAAGTCTTTCCCATCCATATCTTGCAACCTGTAAGTTTCTTTTTTTCTTGATCTCAACCACCTTATAGGGTCCTTCCCAACTGGGGTCTAATTTTCCCACATGCTTAGATACTTTAACCTTTTTTATGTGAGGGTGCTGACTTGGAAGTGCCTTGGTTTCACCCTATGGTTGTAACTTCTCATTATCAAATTCTTGTCGTGCACCATTCTTGCATGTGCTCGATCTCTCTTTTCTTCAACTATGATGAGATCAAAAACCCTCTCATTTTGGTTTTTATGAGGGTCATATTGTGAGATTATTGTTGTCTCTTCACTAATCTTTATAGGTATGATGGTTTCAGTTTGATAAACTAAACAAATGGGGTTTAACTAGTTGCCGACCTCGGTGTCGTCTGATATGCCCACAACACTCCAGGCAATTCTTCTACCCACGACCCCTTAGCTCCTTCCAGCCTTGTCTTAAGGGGCTGCAGCAAAATGTTGTTTGTAATTTCCATATATCCATTCGCTTGCGGATTCCCAACAGTCGTGGAATTTTTTTGAATTTTTAACTCTTTGCACCATGCCACGGTCTCATTTCCTTGGAATATGTATCGTTATTTGATTTCAAGATCATTGGTATGCCAAACCTTCAATAATAGTTTTTCAGATAAAATTTATTACCTCTTTCTAAGAGATTTTGGCTAATGCTTCCGCTTCTATCCATTTGAAAAAATACTCTACTGCCACGATAACAAATTTTTCTAAGCAGGTGCCTGGGAGAAAGGTCCCAGGATGTCAATCCACCATTGGTCAAACGGATATGTAATTTTGATTGGCTCTATCAGGGTCGCTAGTGTGTGTCCTAGGGCAACATATTTCTGACAACTTTCGCATATTTTGGTGAACTCCATCGCATCCTTCACCAAACTAGGCCAAAAATATCCTTGCCGTACTACCTTCTACGCCAACAATCCTTCCTGAATGGTTCCCACAACTTCGTCCGTGTATCTCCCTCAAGACATACTGAGCCTTCTTAGGATTTAGACATTTCAATAGAAGTCCATCCGTTGATCTTCTATAAAGCTCATTGTTTAGTAGAGTAAACCTGTTTTCTTTAAACTTCATACTTCTAGAAACAGTGGGGTCATTGGGTACGACTCCTCCATCTTTCAAATATTCTACCAATTTCGTCTTCAACGACCTCTCCTCTTCTGCGCGATGCCCCTCTCTGTCCGCCTCATCTATTGTCGCTATTTCTTTCACAATCACAGTGATCTTTCTATTTTTTATCCCGAACACCATAGCACCAAACTTGGATAGTGTGTCTGCTCTTTTGTTCTCTTCTCTTGGTATTTGTTGTATCATGCACTTGCTCAACTTCTTCATTATCTCTTTTACCTTTTTCAGGTACTAAGTCATGGAGCTCATGGATCTCGTATGATCCTTCAATCTACATAGCTACCAACTGATAGCCAATGTAAACATCTAACTTTCTTACCCCTGCTTCGTGCTCCATCTTTAGGCCCAAGATTAATGCCTCGTATTCCAATTCATTGTTGGTCGTGGGAAAAGCTAATTTTGCCACAACCTCGCTCTTGACCTCTCTGGTCCTTGTAGCAAAATCCCTGTTCCCCCGTTGTTCGAATTTGATGATCCTTCGATATGCAACAACCATCTTGTTCACCTGCTAACTCAACAATAAAGTCATTAAACACTTGTGCTTTTACAGAGGTTTTTGCTAGGTATTCAATATCGAACTCTCCTAACTCCACCACCCACTTAATTAAGCGTCCTGATGCGTCTGGTTTTGACATTATCTTCTTCAATGGAGGGTTCGTGAGCACCACAATTTTATGTGACTGGAAGTAGGGTCACAACTTTCTTGTTGTAGTGACTAATGCCAATGCCAACTTTTCTATTTGGATGTATCTCTTCTCAGCTCCTTGCAACATTCTACTAATATAGTATACTAAGCTCTGCACTCTCATCTCCCCCCTTACTAACACCGAGCTCACAACATCATTTGAAACAACTAAGTATAGGTACAAGGGTTCCCTTAGCTTAGGGTTTGCAAATAACGATGACGACATCAAATAATGTTTTGAGTCCTTCAAGGCCTGCTTGCATTCTTCTGTCTATTTAAAGTCTTTAACATTCCTTAAAGTCTTGAAGAATGGCAAGTTTTTTTTTTTCTACTGACCTAGAAATGAAGTGGTTGAGCGATGCGACCTTACCTGTTATCTTTTGAACCTCCTCGATCGTTTTTGGCGAGCTCAATTGCATGATCACCTCTATATTTTTTCGGGTTGGCTTTGGTGACTTTCTCGTTGACCATGTAACCCAAGAATTTTCCACCCCTGAATCCGAAGGTACACTTAGTTAGATCGAGCTTCATCCCATAATTTCTCATTCCTTCAAACGCCTTTTTAAGGTGAGATATGTTCTTCTTCCTTCTTGCTTTTGACCAGCATATCATCAACGTAGACCTCCATAGAAGTCCCAATGAGATCGTTGACCATCCTATTGACCAACCTTTGGTAGGTTGCACCTGCATTTTTCAAACCAAAAGATATCACATTGTAACAATAAATACCATTTTCAATGACAAAAGAAGTCTTACCTCTATCCTCTTCCGCCATGAAAATCTGATGATATCCTTGGTAATCCATCATGTTGAATAAAGCACATCCTACAATGGAGTCCACCAACAAATCACTTCGAGTTAGCGAGTGTGGATCTTTCGAACATGCCTTGTTTAAATTAGTAAAATCAATACACATTCACCATTTTCCAGATGCCTTTGGCACAATCACAACGTTTGATAACCATTCTGTGTATTGAACCTCGGCTACATACCTGGCCTCTTGAAACTTGTTCACCTATTCCTCAATGATCTTATTTCGCTCGACCCCAAACAACCTATTTTTCTATTTTACTGGCTTGTCCTGGGTGATCTACATTGAGCTTATGGACCAATTACCTCGGGATCAATACCCTTAAAATTTGACGGACTTCATGGAAAGATTCGGTGTTTTCCTCAAGAACTCGATAGTCAGAGTTTCTAACTCCGAGGTCATGTGCAATTTGATCCTTGCTGTTTTGCTCCCTGCACTAGCTTGATCACCTTATGCTCTTCTGTTGGTTCTATCCATTCGGATTTTAATTTTTTGAACTCTTCCAACTCCTCTCCTGTTTGTTTTGCCCCTATCTTCGCTCCCTCCATCTCGGCCTTTTTCAGGGACAAATTATAACGTCCCCTAGCTTCTTTCTGATCGCAACATACTTCTCCCACCCCATTTTCAGTCGAGAATTTCATTTTCAGATGGTAAGTAGATACTACAACCTAAAATAAATTTAAACCAGGTTACCCCAAAATTACGTTATAAGCAAATGGTGTATATACTACAAGAAACCTTTATCATCAAAGTTCTTCTTCTCGGCTCATAGCCCATTGAAATCGAGAGGTCGATTATTCCTAATGGCGTTACCTTACTCCCACCAAATCCCACAGAGGGGGTGTGAACTGGCTGTAAATAAGCCATCTTCCTGAATACTTCCATAAATCAGATGTGTACTGAGCTATCGTTATCTACCAACACCTTATGCATTGCCAAGTTGGCGATATCTATCTTGATCACCACGGGGTCGTTCTCGACCCGACCTCTGGTCCCAAATCCTTCTTGCCAAAGGTGACTTCTTCCTCATGCTCGACACTTAACACCAATTCTCTTATGCTATATGTTCTCATATTTCTCGCATAATTTTTCCTCGCCCTTCTAGAGTCTCCACCTATAGGCCTGCCTGCGATTGTATGGATAACTCCTTTGACAGGACCATTACCTCTAAATCTAACCTCCTTTCCTTTACCTCTAAACATCTCTCTACTACGTGACCTACTCCTCAATCTTTCTCTTTGTTTCTTTGTTTGCTCTCTTTTGCCTCCTCGAGATTCTAACACATATTCTTTGAAATATCCTTGCCTTACCAACCCTTCTATCTCATCCTTCAACTGGTAATCTTCCATGTCGTGTCCTCTTTCTTTTACAATATTTGTTGGAATATTTCTTAGCTAGTGTGACACGAGTTTTCTTGGGCCACTCTAAAACATTCGCCTTTTTCACCATCATCAAAACCTTTGCCCTTGTTGTATTAAATGGGTGTATTTGTGATACCTGGGTTGATAAGGTGTCTCCTAATCTTTCTCAAATCAATTGCGCATATCCCTTCTTCGGTCTCTATATCTATCCCGATCTTTAGAATTCGACCACTCACCATCCTTCATGGTGTTCATCACTTCTTCATCAATGTAATTTTGAGTCATTCTCATCAGTTGCTCCACATCTTTGGGGGGTCCCTCACAAGGACCGAAGAAAATGACCCCTTTTTCAAACCATGTATAAGAATGTTGATCCTCATATTTATCCCCGAGGTCTTGAACTTCTAGCGTCTCATTATTGAATCTAACCACAAAGCTCTTTAGCGACTTGTCATCTCTCTATCGTATGGTGAACAGGTATGTGGTTGATCGCCTTTGTTTTTTCTTACTCGCAAAATGAAATGCGAACTTCTGGATTAACAGTCTATACAATTCTATGGTTCCACTAGGTACACTAGTAAACCATTCCTATGCTTTCTCTGTCAAAGTGGTCACGAACAATTTTGTGTTAAAGGAATCAGATTGACCATACAAAGTGATTACCGGTTCGAAAGCTGCAATGTGCTCCTGGAGATCCTTAGTCCCATCATACTTGGGCAAATTTGGCAGCTTGAAGTTAGGGTCCACTATCTCCATCAATATTTTATTCGAGAAAGGTGAGTTTTTGTTCTGAGCCACGATCTCTCCTCACCTTTTCAGCTTGTTGATTTGCATCCCCATCCTCTCTATTTATCGACCTATCTTCTACTTCCACCTTAGATATGCCTAGCTCTCTCCTCCTTGCTCTACCCTTTTCGCTGGATCTTGCATCCGATAGTTCTATCTCTTGACCTTTCTCAGGTTTCTCCCTGCTTATCACTTCCTTTGGATCCTCCTCGACCTATTTTCCCTTGAACAATTATCGTTTTACGGAATCCTAGGCTATTGGTGTAGTTGTCCTCCCCTCATACTCTACTAAGGCATTTCTGTTGGCTTCCTCAATCATTTGTTGCGACTTGCCTCTTGATATCTGAATATCTGATCATCTTGTCTTCGAGGGGTTTCCTCTCCTCCCCCGACATGTGTTCTCTTCTAGATGGCCCTTCCATTCTGAATCAAGAGTGCTCTTCTCAGTTTTCCCACAGACAGGGTCAATTGATCCGATGGAATTGACAAGCTCCCTGTGGTCGGGTAATGCGATCTTCTGTGTTGCACCCAAATGAAGTGTGGTCCTGGAGAAAAGAGAAGCACGTTAGGCTAGCTGGGATGGTCCCCAACTAAGATCCTCCAATGCTTAAGTCAGCTCAAATTCGAGTTGATAATATGCGAACCAAAGATATTAATGTGGTAGGAAGTAATAAATGTGTCATACCATAAATGCAGTTGAGTGAGTGTATATATGGGGCCAAATTTGCCCACTTGCATGGTGCTCGTAGCATCATCTCAAGTCATAAGTTGTCAGACAGCGTATGGTCCAGATCTCGAGTCCTTGGAGCGGGTGGGGTCGAGAAGTAAAGGACGAGGATCTTGGGGCTTTGATGATATTTTTGCATTAATTGAGGGTTATTTATGTCTCTTTCTTCAATGGGTATGATATACCTATCATAAATATATAATATATATTGTCACTACATTTCAGGATAATTTTAGTACATTACATTTGGTTAGAAAGGTTCATGGTTGGTCGACAACATTTTCATGATAGAGCGCGGCATAGGCGTACTAAACTCATTTTTGCCTCAATCTGACAGAAACAATATAGGACATATGATGATCTATCATTTCACAATCTACAAATGTTGAACATACCACATGCACACATCATATAGCTGCCACCCATTCCCCCCACATCCACTCTATCTTTTGCTTTCATATATATATTTACGAATTTCTTGAATCTATAGCATAACAAAATTTTAAATTCCCATTTAAGTTGTACTATAAATTTATATAATCTGAAGTCATTTGAATTTGTTACATTTAAATGTAGCATATCTTTTAAATTTTAGTTGTAATTCCACTATAAAAGATATAAAATAATTGAAATTGAGGTAAGAAAAGAGAAGGGGAAGAGGGGTGAAAGTGAGGAAATGAGGGGGCGGAGATTGCGGTGGAGGGGACAATTCAATCACATTGATTCACATGGGGATGGGGGGTTAGAAAATTAGTCAAAATCTGCCCAACATCTTTGTCTTTTTCTTCTCTTTGGCTTTGGGTTTGGGCCCCACACTTGTCTTCATCCTCTTTCTCTCCTCTCCAGCTTCTCACGTTATTTTTGCCCCTTCTCTCCTCACTCTCTCTCACGTTCATTTAGATTTTAGATTCCCCTAATATGGTAGTTCTAAATTTCTAATTGAATCTTGGTACACCACTTTTCCTTAACGTTTGGTGTGTAATTATTGCACGACATTCATATTTATGTTTTATTGACTTAGTATTAATTTATTATAAATTAAATAATTTTTTTTAATCAAATTACTGTTAGAAGAGTGAAAATATACCTCCACGTGGAAGATATACAAAGATGAAGTGGATGAAATTTAAGAATTGTTGAGGGAGAGCGGAAATAAAATGGAAGACTTTTGTTCTAAAAAAAAAAGGGATAATTACACTCTCCTTCTCTGAGATTTTGTGTAGTTATACGTAGATTTCTTATGGTTTGAAAAATTACATCTGATATCCGAAAGAAGAGATAACAAAACCAAACTGTAACACCCAACTATAGAAGTTTAAAACAGGGAAAAGGGAAGGAAAGAAAAACCAAAGCAGGTCCTCATCCTAGGACAAACCAAGCAAAGATCAAACGTAACGCTGTCTCCCCTGAGAACCGTCTGACGGCGTCCCAATTCCACCACCCCGTGCGCCATCATGCCCGCCCCTTCAAAGACCTTCTTGTTCCTATTATACCAGAGTGCCCAGCTAGTCATAGCCGCCATCTCGAAGTCTTGCCACGTCCCCCTGCTTCGGATTCTTCTAAACCAGCTCTCCACGTCTCCGGTAGTAGGTGCGACTATGTCCCATGGGACGGATGAGACAACCCACACCAACCTTGCGAACGGGCATAAGGCCAAAACATGGATCACATCCTCCAACTCCTCCCCGCACAGCATGCAGCCGCCCTCAAACGGTATTCCCCGCTTCCGGATATTCGAGATCGTAGGCAGCGAATTGAGGCAAGCGCGCCATAAGAAAAGCCTGACCTTCGACGGAAGTTGCGATTTGTTGATATCCCTGAGGTTTGATTCTGTCTAACAAATAGGTCCCTTCGTTAGTTAAAATTCACCGAATTTGTTAATATTAATAAAAAAACTGAATGAAAATCAATATTTACCTTCGATTGACTTATTAATGACTTAATGCAGGCCAAACAAATCTTTTATGACTAAATTACCCTTATAACGGTGAAGATATACCTCCTCTCATGCATTAACTTGTGGTGATATATAACGGTAGTTTGGTCATAAAAAGATTCGTTTGACCTATAATAAGTTAATAATAAGTCAATTGATGTCAAATATCACCTCTAATTTAATTTTTTTTTTCTTTCTAATATCAACAAATTTGGTGGATTTTAACTAACGAATAGACCTATTTGTTAGACAGAAGCAAACCTCATGAGTACTAAATGTAATTTTCAAATTACAAGGGAGTGTAATTTTTCAAAAAAAAAAAAAATGAAATGGAAGAGACAAGGAAAGGAGGTTAGTGATGATATTCATTGTGAGCAGCTATAATTCATTGATTGATATAATTGTATTATTAGGGGTGGTGGTGTAATAGATAAAACTGGTTAATAATGGAGAGGCGGTGTGGGTGTAGCATATGTAGCCCTAACAACAACAAATTAATGACAACTTCACAACTCTCCACCTACCTAAACCTAGTAAATGTTGGACGGATAAGTATAAGTGTAGGCACCGGACCGCTCATTAACTTTACTGCTTATTAAATAAAATAATATAAAACCGTACAAAATCCCTCAACCAAAAAATGTTCTATCAATCCTGTACAAGTTTATTAACGAAAAATTCCGGTCCGGTCCTAATTTGATCAAAACTTGAATTAATTAAATGATAAATGTAATATACTTATCGTGTGATTGGTGCATTATTAAGAAAAAAATAATCAATTAAATCGCAAATGTAAAACATTTGCTCGATCAAATTTTGTTTGAGCAAGAATTTTCTCTCATTCAACTATTATTGGTTAAATGATCAGCATATGTACGTTATCTGAATATAATTTCTCCAAATAAACTATAAATACAACTCGTAATTATTTAATATCAATATAAATAGTCCGAGATTAATGTATCCGACATACAGAATATTTATTGCTTTTCCACAAACAAGTATTTCTTTAATTGATAAAAATCCCACTACCGTAGCATGTCAGTTTTATATAATAGTCGATATAAAAAAAGAAGGGACTCCTTAGATTTAATTACACGTAGAACTCCTGTGATTTAAAAAATTACATTCAATGCTCTTCAGGTTTGTTTTTATCTAATAAATAGGTTCCTCTATTAGTTAAAATTAATCGAATTTATTGATATTAACAAAAAAACTGAATGAAAATCGGTATTTACCCTCGATTGACTTGTTGATGATTTAATGCAGGCCAAAAAAATCTTTTATGATTAAATTATCCTTATAACGGTGAATATATAACCCCCACATGCATTAACGTTTGACGATATATAAGGGTAGTTTAGTCATAAAAAAATTCGTCTGACCTACAATAAGTCAGTAATAAGTAAATCGATAGCAGATATTACCTTTAATCCAATTTATTTTGTTAATATCTACCAATTCATCGAATTTTGACTAACGGGGGACCAATTATTAGACAGAAACAAACTTTAGGAATACAATATATAATTTTTCAAACCACAAAAAATCTACGTGTAATTACACCAAACCTCAGGAGAGGAGAGCATAATTACAGCAACCTAAGTACATTATCGGGATAATAAAAAACGGTGTAATTAACCGTTATTCATGAATAAAAATTACTATAAATAAATTCACCCTCACCCTCACCTAAGTTGATCCCAACACTTTGAACTTCGTGTTTGTAAAATTTTTACTTAAATGAAATATATAATATCAGTTTTAGTAAGCATGTCAACACTTTAACTTTGTATTTATAAAATTTTTATTTAAATAAATACATAATATTATTTTTATAGAAATTTTATTTAAATAAAATACATAATATCATTTTTAGTGCACATATTAAGTAGAGTAGACAATGAAATAGTATTTGCATCAACAAAAAAAATCCAATGCATTATATAATTATTGATATATGTGCTGCTCACCACAACATTAACACTACCACATTTTACAAAGAATTTTTTGTCCGGATGGTGAGATTAAAATCCCACAATAAAAAGGTGATAGGTTCGAATACTACGTAAATATTGTAATAGTAATTGATCACTTTAAAAATATTATTATACTTTCAAATTAATAGTTCATCGTTAATTTAAATTATTACAAAAAAACAAAAAAACACTACCACTTGTTCAATTGAAATCTGTTTTATTAAGACATAATCCTCTGCCACTTTGAATACAAACTTGATATCTTTGCTTTTCTGCTTTCCCATTACAATAATAATACCGCTATCCTTTCGGTTCATAATTCAACACACAAAATTAACTACTCTTCTTCTTCTTCTTTAATCTCATCTTTCTTCCTAATTTCTCCTCGTCTTTTTCGGGATTTCCAATCAAAGCAAAAGTCTAAAAAGTTTGCAGCATCTACTCAACACATTCAAAGCATTTCCCTTTGCTTAAAGCTTAAGCACAGCCTCTTGGGGCGAACCCCACCCTGTTACTCGCCAGGTCGAACACCACCCGGAAACCCTGCTGCTGTATGTTTCCGATGATCGACAGCCCACTCATTGTGCCCGCAAATGCGAAGCAGAATTTCCCGTCACTGTCCACCGGAATCAAGTAATTTGATGCCGGTAGCGACACGTCCGCCCCTTGGAAATGTAGCACCACCGTCGGCACCTTCACCTCCGTCTTCCCCGACAGATCGAAGCATGTGTCGAAAAGGGAGAAATCTGGGGCTCGCTTCAAGTTCGAAGCACCCGTCCGGAAAGCGTCTCTCAACGCTACATAAGCGGGTCGGGTCAGACGGGTGACGGACGTGCCTGAATCCACTATTACTCCACCGCTGCCCATCTGGTCCATCTTGAAAAGCGACGGCGTAATGGCCGGGACACGGACTCCGCCGACTGAAATGCCGTTTAGTCCGACGTAGTAAAACGTGTCGAGCTTCGGATTCGTCAGCAATGGCGTAAAAACCGCATTTCTCGAGACGGCTGATTCGCCGAACACCATGGAAGATGGCTTAGAGGAAGCCGACCGGTCCACCAAACAGTAGGAGAATTTTCCCCCGAATCGACTACCGGCCTGAGTAGGAAAAGACAATTTCCCACGGCCGAGGCCTAATAAACCGGCGGCCCCGACGAACAAACCCTCATTATCGTGTCCGCAGCCAAGGGCAACGTTACTCACCTTCGTCCTCCTAAACGTCAACGTCTCAGTTGAAAACTCTCCGACGGTAAACGAACCATCCCCGTAAGAGACCTGGTAAAGACATTTCTGTCGGTTGTTGCATCCTGGCGAATCCAGACGGCGGCAGAGAGGGGATCCACAGGAAACTCCTAAGAAGGACGTCGATGCTTTGGGGTTGAAAACCGGGTCGGTCTGGGAGTAGCATTTCTTGCACGGGGAGCACTGGACCCAAACGACATCGCTCCCGGTGTCAAGCACCATGTAAACATACTTAGCCGGAGTCCCTATCCCAATGCGCGTGAAGTACTCGCCACTCCCCTGCGCAAGCCCGGAAATCACGGAGCTGCTGAAATCACCCGAAGCTCGAGGTTGGCCGGAGACGTTCGTTTGACTAACGGCGGCAATTGTGGAAAGGGCTTTGACTCTAATGGCGTCACGTCGGAGACGGAGCTTGAAGAGGGATTCAGGGGTTGAGTTGAAATCAGGAGAAAGATTGTCGACATGGTGCAAGTCGACGGAGAGAGTAGTTTGGGATTGGGGTTGAAGATGGGTTTCAGAATCTTGCTGGGTTGCCCATGAGAAGGCTTGGGGCTTGGGGAGGGAGGTGAGAACGAGGGTTTGATATTGGAGAGGAGCGGCGGAGGAGAGAGAAACGGTGAGGAAGAGGGAGAGGAGAAAGGGAAAGGAAATGGGTCTTCTTGCGCCCATTTTTGGAGAAGGAATAGAAATGGAGAGTGAGTGAGCCGAGCTTTGGAAGTATAAATAATGGTGGGGTGGGGGACACTGGACACTGGACAGTGTTTGGGAGTATTTTTCATAAAATGGTTACGGTGGAGAAAAAGGTGATGCGAGTGGTTGATTTTTGTGGTGATATTTTGTTTTATTCACTGTGGGAGTGGGTAGATAAACATGAGATGAGACCACAGATATTTTCTAATTGGGATAATTATATTGTGCTTCCATAATGTTTATTATAATTTCGCATAAATTCTTTGTAATTTAAAAAAATTATATTTAGTATGTTTAAAATTAGTTTTGTTTAATAAAAAAAGGTTTAATACAATTACCACCCCGAAATATTTACTTCACATTAATTATCCACTTAAAGTATCGATTTTTTTTTTATTTTCGTAATCCTAAACTACTTGAAGTTCATTTTATTTTAATTTCCCTTATTTGTTAAATCAAATTAAAAAATAAATTTATACTTGCATATGTATATATATATATTTATATATTTACTTAAATAATTATACAATTAATAAAATCGAAAATGCTGATCATGAGCTAATAAGAAAATATACAATAAATATATTTATATATATGGTAATTATATAAAAGTAGAAATTATATGAATGTATAAATTTATTTTTAATTTGGTTCGACAAATAAGTGAAATTAAAATAAAATGAGTTTCAAATATTTTAGAATTATAAAAATAAAAAATGCTCGATGAACAAGTGAAATAAAATTAGATAAAACTTAAAAAATTGGTATTTTAAAAATTCCTTTAATTTTTTTTTCATAAAATAATTTTTAGTAAGGGTAAAATAGACTTTTTGCACTTCAAAGTTAAAGGTGTTAGAAGGACATGATTTTTTTTGAAGGTTTTAATACTTTATGGGTGTAATTGATGTAGAGTAGATACTTCATGGGTGGTAACTGTATTTAACCCTAAAAAAATTCATTAATTTGTCAAATTTCACAAAATTTATTAATTAACAAAATAATTAAATGAAAATTTATATTTACGCTCGAGTGATTTAGTATAGGTCAAACAAATCTTTTTAAAATTAAAATACCCATATATATTTTCACACGTTAATGCATACGAAAAGGTTGCAATAAATGAGTAATAAATTAATCGAGGATAAATATCTATTTTTCAGTTTTTAATTTGGTAAATTTTGATCAACGGGTGAATTTATTTGTTAGACGAGAACAAAATTAATAGATATTAGATGTAAGTTTGAACTCAAACACAGTCTGTGTGTAATTATATCGAACTTTAGGAGAGGACGGTGTAGTTAGCCCTTTGTAATTTATGGGGCTAAGCTTTTTCTTTTAAAAAAAATACTTTTCATAGAAAAAAGATGTAAAGATCAATAAAATACTTATTCTTTATTTAAATACATTCTTAAAATATTATCGGAGAAGATTTTATAATGAAGAAGTGTTAAAATTACAGCAGAACATTATAAAAAATTTATGATTAAATTGAAATGACCTTCTAAACATGAGAAAATATGGAGAGGGTGAGAAAAAAAAAATTAAAATCGTTCAAAGCTCTCAAATTAAATCGAATCAAATCGTTTATTACAATGATAAATTGAAATTTAAAATTTAAAATAAAATCGTACTGCACTTTTTAATTTGGTTTAGGACTAAAAAAATTTACAAACAAATCGAACCATTAAATATATATTATTTAATTTTTAAAAATACACATATTAAATAATATGATCAAATTAATTAATGTTTTATGATTAAATATCTTTTCTATTATTTTATATAATTTTGATTTTGCTCATATTAAGCAGATAGCTAAGTACCCCGAACACGATTGACCATTTACACAAACCTGTCGGGTACCCAATTCAATCGGGTTTGAGATCAAGTTCATTTCACACTATCCGAACCCGACTTGAAAAAACCCTACCCGACGCCCACCTTTAAGTAAAGGTGTGAATGTGAAAGGCAAGATAGGTGCAATAAGTGACATGGAGAAGGGGTAACCATACTTAAATGGAATGGGATAACTCAGAAAGAGTGTTTGCATACTCCCAACACCCAACACCCAAGTATTGAAAATTTCCCACACAACTCCTACTTATTTTGTATTTTGTTATTATTTATACTAATATAAAAAGAAAAATCCTTCACAATCACAAACGACATTTAGTGTTACAGTTGCACCAATATTTTGTAAAGTCAATAATACCTTTCAATAAATAAGATAATTAACTTATTCAACTTTCAAATTTTATATTAACTGATAAATTAATTTATTTTCTTTTCTTGCTTTTTTTTATGTAGGGTATGAGTTTATATACTTTACTTTTATTTATAATAACATATTTTATAGCGCAAAAATATCGTACCACAACGACTAATTATGAGGTAATATATATCTATACTATTATATAAAACAAACCCCGTTTTCACTAATAAATGGCGGTTACTTACACCGCAACACCAATTTTTTTGTTATACCGATAGTACCCCTAAGTTAGTTTTCATTTTTTTTATTTATTTCATTCTTTCTTTCTTTATTTTTTTAAATGCAATGTGTTGATTAATATGTAGATTTTCTTATTCACAATAACTTTAAAGCATGCAATATTATTTTATATACACGTAGGGACGGCGTGCCATGACGGCTAGATTATCTATATTTATAGCTATAATAATATAATTTATTTATCTATACTAATATATAAAAAAAAGGCCATTCTCACTCACAAATAACGGTTTATGACACGACACCAATTTTTTATTTTGTCGATAATACTCCTAAAGTTAGTTTTTTTTTTCTTTTCTTTCCTTTTTTTAAATATAATATGTTGGTTTATATGTATATTCTTACATTCAATAACTTTAAAGCATATAATATTATTTTATATGTACGCAGAGACGACGTATCACGAGAACTCTATATATATATATATATATATATAAGTGTGCCCCCTTCCCCT
Source organism: Sesamum alatum (assembly GCA_034509735.1). Lineage (NCBI taxonomy): Eukaryota > Viridiplantae > Streptophyta > Magnoliopsida > Lamiales > Pedaliaceae > Sesamum > Sesamum alatum. The sequence goes on along the minus strand of JACGWO010000011.1, from coordinate 23,933,557 downwards.
CTTCTTCCACTTCTCTCTTCTCTTATCTTATTCATTTCTTCCTCAATTTTTTTCTCATAAATAATAATGAAAGTAGTAAATAGTGTGGCCGTTAGGCTTCTTTAATTTTATAATATCAAAAATAATAATAAAAATAATTTTAAAATATGTATAATAACAAAATGGTGCAAGTCGAACTCAACTTCACCATTCTTTTTTATAAAAGCTGAAGTCGAACTCTCTGAGTTCGACTTTCTCTTCTTTTTTTTTTTTAAATATCAATGAGTTCGACTTATATATATATATATATTTTAAATTTTAATTTTAAACAATTTTTACAATTTTTTATATTTTAATTATTAAAAATTACACTCAAAAATTTATATTTACACCAAAATAAATTATATTTAAACCAAAATATTGAATCCAAATAAATTATTATAATAATTACAATTCCTAAAAATGACCAACCCCATCCCACAAGTGCGTATGTGTCGTTGGGTCAGGGTCTTCTTATTTTCTTCACCCACATTTTCTATTGGCTCATCTTCCGCATTATCATCATTATCGATATTTATATGCAACCGACTTGACGATGTTGTAAAACTAGACTTCCCATAATCACGATATGTACCAAATGATGGAAATAGAATTGGTGAGCTCTGGTGCATATGTTTGACTCGTGGCAAGGCCAAGATCAACCTGTCCATAATAAGCTTGTTTGCTTGGCATGTATGGAGCTTTATCAAACCAATCACTTTGTTGGGGTGGTTGAGGCACGTAGCAATCTTGATATACAGGTAGAGGTGTGTGTACTGTGGATGAATAAGCTATATCTGTTCCAACAGTATCATCACCTCTAACTGAACTTGTAGACATTCTGCTACTGCTTCTCATTTGTCTGGGGGACGTGGACGGAGCATTATCTTGTGGCGCTACTTGTTCATCGGGCCTATTCTCTATCGGAAGATGAGAAAGCATTTCACGAACATGGCCTATTCCGACATCGATCCGATCAAGAGTGGCAAAGAGTGGTGTCATGTTAAGTAACAACCAACTGTGCACGGACTTTGCATACAAATTGTTCCAACGTTGGTTTGAAAAAAGTGTTGAACATGCTGTGACGAGATACAACCAGCATCAACAGTCTGCGTCAGTCGTAACAAAGCGTCAGACTAGACATGGATTCAACACTCACGTCGTCAAAATTGCTATACGAGAATGTTCATGTGGCAAATGGAGTTAATTCGGCATCCGTGCTCGCATGCTCAAAAACTATGCGTTGCATGTAGAATTAATGCCGCATCAATGGTTAAGGACTATTACAATTTAATGGCTAACAGGAGAACATGGTCTAAGGCTTTTCATCCTTTGATGGCGGAGGGGATGTTCCAAAATTTGAGTTGGTTCATGACACTACTCTGCGTTGCATCATTCGTCCTGATAGAAGCCAAACATCACGCATTCATAACAAGATGGATTGGGCACAAACGCGGGATAGACAAAAATACCAACAAATGGAGGGTCATTCAAGACAAGCTGATGCGTCGATGAGGAGTCGTAGAAGATAATAATAATTGTAATAGTTGATTGTATTTTTTTCAATAAATTTTAACTTTTTTGGTGTAGATATAAATTTTTGGGTGGGTGTAATTTTTAAATTAGTAGTTAAAATTAAAATTGTTATATATAAAATTAAAATTAAAAATAAGAAAATTGTAAAATTAAAATTAACATGGGTGCCATTAAACTTAAAATTTAAATATTAAAATTATAAATAAAAAAAAATGAAAGTTAAACTCTCTTAGTTCGACTTCAACTTTTATAAAAAATAAAAAATAAAAAATAATGAAATCGATCTCTTTGAGTTTGACTTGCACTATTTTTATTATTATACATATTTTAATTTTTTTTTAATATTATAATATTAAATAAACCGTGGCCGTTGGCCCTATATATCTCCTCGTATCTATCCATCCTCACTGTGTACGGAAAAGCCTCAGCTCAGTTTCCCATCTTTCAACGTCAATTTAGTGCTCTACTTACCAAACTTTTACATTTGGAAGGACATCATATATGTAGGTAAGTACACAACTAAATTTTTGGAGGATATAAGATATATTTAGCAAAATATCACTTTTAGTTGTATTGGATAGAAAATTTAACACTTTTAATTTTATATTTCACAAGATTTTTGAGATGGCACCAAAATTGTTAAAACTTTACACAATTCTATACTTTACGAAATTTTCAAAATGGTTCCAATTTGAAAAAACTCGACACATTTAGTTTTATAAATCCAATAAAACAAAGAACTAAATGTATCGAATTTTTCTAATTTTGATTCATTTTGAAGATTTCGTAAATTAAGTAGAGGACTAAATATGTTAAATCCTCAATCATATGGGACTAAAAGCGTATATTTTTCATTTATTTATTTTTGAATAATTATTAATGCGTACCAGAATTCAATGGTACTATATGGTTTGGAGGATCTTCTCGAAAATTCAAAAACTATCGTAGGTTAATAGTATAATGTTTAAGTTAGTAACGATTCGATGAAATAAATAATGAAAATTGAAGTGGAAAACGTGAGGTCTGGTGAGATGAATTATGTGACTCGAAGGTGGAGTTACTGAGATATAAAGAATGACACTGGAAATGCACGTAGAAGTGTAGAGAACTGAGAGAAAACGAGTAGCCTTGCTGGGATGAGTTTAATTACTTGAATCCCTATCAATATGAGCACGTTATGAGAGATTTAGGGTTCGGTTAGGATGGTCTTATTCGTGGGATTTTATCATCTAGAAAATATGCGAGCTAAAAGAGATCTTGCCAGATCAGCTAGAACATTTAATAATATTAGTTACTTGTATCTTTAATCAGCAAGATATATTACAAAATTTTATTATATGTATATTTATATTATTATAAAGGTAAAGGGTTTTATAGACATAAAGTGATAATTTTTATACTACTACACCAAATTATTATAATACCAAAAATATCCTTCAACTTCCCAAGTCATGTAATTGAATTAACTATTCAATTAGGCTCCTTAAGAAAATTAATTCTATGCAAACATGTACTCAAAATTAAATTTACTCCCACTTTATTTAAATTTATTGTTAAATTGGAATATAAATAATATATTAGTATTTGTGTTGCACATGTATATATGATCGTTGTCATCAATATACCGTATAAAGTTTTAATTTTTTATTTAATTTAAGTAAAATATGTGTTAATAATTAATGCATTAGAAAAATTTATTAGACAGTTTTGTTATGTGAAGTTGTAAAGCAACGGCGAATTTTAATATATAAGAATAAATTATGAATTTCAATAAAATAAAAGATATTTAGAAAAAAATTATAAATTTCAATAAATAAAAATATTATTAAAAATTATACATATATACCGTGTATTATAAAAATATTACTATAAATTATGCTTACATCGTATGTACTACGTGTCACGGTTTCTAGTAAAGGTAAAAGTAAGCTGCTGTGAGAATGGTGCTTGTACTGGAACACGGACAAAGTGACAGATTGATTACAGTTATAAGTGGGTGAAGCATTTAATTATTATTTTCACTTTTTGAAAGAGTAGAGACGAGTACTTGTGATGGAACGTAACTGCAGCTGCCTCACCTCCACCTACAAAATAAATTCACCAACTACTGCACTCGAGTCTCTTTGGACTTGGTTCTACACTACTCCCATTTATTGTAGGTGAATTATATATCTCATTATTTTAAAAATTATAAATATTTTTTTGATTTTAATATTCATTTAATAATGGGTTTATTTCATTAAATTTTTATTTAATTTTTGTGGGAAATTGTCCAATATTTTTTAAAATTTTCTAAAATATTTTATGAGTTAATATTCTCTATGAATTATTTATTTTGCACACTCTCCGATTTTTGTATATTTTTAATTATTTTTTTAAGAATAAAAAATTCAACAAGAATAAAGTATCTTTTTACACATCAACGTTTAGTACTACATAATTATTTTTCATTTGAGGGAGATATTTGAAAATTTCAAACAATAAGGAGTTTTTGTAATTATGTTAAACCTAAGAAGATGTAATTTACCCTTTTATTTTATTGCCAGAAACTCAAACCCCTTCTTCTTTAATCTTTTACATGCATCACACATCATATATACTAGTAATTTTGGCACACCCTATGTGTGTGCAACTTCTCTAAATATTTTTCAAAATAAAATATTTATAAAATTTTATTATTTGATAAAGTATATACAAAATAATAAGTTAATATTAAATTTATAATAATATTATGATAAAAAGGATGAATAAAAATAAAAAATAATTATAAAAAGATAATGGAGGAGTGAGAAGTCAAATGAAAAAAAATAAATATAAAAAAAAAGGCCAAAATGGGAGAGACACCATAGAGGTGCTATCCCTTAATACACTAGCCGTCATGGCACGCCGTTCCTGCGTGCATATGCTAAATAATTTTTTACGCTTTAAAATATATTATAAATAAGAGTAAAATATATAAACTAACACGTCACATTAAAAAAAAAGAAAGAAAAAACTAATTTATCAATTAATATAAAGTTTAAAAAGTTGAATAAAGTAGTTATCATATCAGTTGAGGGTTATTTTTGGCATTATAAAAAAATGGTGCAATGGTGTTATTAACCGCCATTTATGAGTAAAAAAGGGGTTTCTTCTATAATAGTATAGATAGTATATATATATATATATATATATACTAGCATGAACCCCGTGCTATGCACGGAAGCTTATAAACTCTATATATTTTCAGAAATTTTAAGTTATACAAGGTTGTGCTTGATTGTTTTACTATATGCGGTAGTAGTAGTAGTACAATCTTTTATATACAAACTCAATATTGAATTCGTCACTAAATTTATAAATTGAACATTCTGAAAAATATATATATATATATATATATATATCCTGCAGCCTTCATCAATCCTTTGTATGTATCATGTCAAAAGATATACAGACAAAAACTTCATCCAATTTTTAAGGGGTCAAAAACAGTTATCATCCTTTAAGTATCCATTGCATATCAATTACCCTCTAAAGTATTAAAATTTTTAAAAAAAATCTGACCTTCTAGCTTCTTTAATTTTGAAGTTTGAAAATTCCAGTTTACCCTTATTAAAAATTAATTTCAGAAAAAAAATTAAAAGAATTTTTAAAATATCAAAACCACTTTTTTTTAAGCTTTACTAATTCTAGTTTTCACTTGTTCATTTTATAATTCTAAAGTATTTGGAGCTCATTTAATTTTAATTTTATTTATTTATCAAACCAAGTTTAAAGTACATTTATATAAATATATATTATTTGTATATTTTTTTATTAGCTCATCAGCCATTTCTATTTTATAAATTGTATGCTTGTTTAAGTAAATATATATATATATATGCATGTATAAATTTATTTTTGATTTATTTTGACAAACAATTGAAACTAAAATAAAATGAGTTTCAAGTACTTTAGGATTACAAAAATAAAAAGAGCTCAATGAACATGTTAAACTAAAATTAGATAGAGCTCGACAAATGTGATTTTAGTATTTTAGCGAAAATAAAAATTCCAGAAAATAATTTTTAGTAAGAATAAAGTGAACCTTTTAAACTTAAAAATTAAAGGAGTTAGAAGGTCAGGTTTTTTTTTTTTTTTTTTTTTGAATACTTTAAGGACTAATTGATGTGGGGTGGATACTTCAAGAGTAGTAACTGTATTTGCCCTATTTTTAAATGCAAAATTTCTGAAGATACAACTTAATTATTACAACAATTACTCATAACACAAGTAGTAATTGTTCTTACAAATTAAAGCAAGCATGCATGTATTAATGGATTTAATACAATTTACCTTCCTGTGATATACAAATATGCAAATTATCCCTCTATGAAAAAAAAAATAGCAATTTACCTCTTTATATTTTAAAATTGAGCAACTTACCTCCCTAAATTGCTCCATTTTACAAAACACAGGAAGGTTAATCGATCATTTTAAAAACACGTGGAGAGATTAATTGATTCATTTTAAAAAACACAGAAAGATAAATTGATATTTTATTTTTTATATGGGAATAATTTGTCCATGTACAGTATCACAAGGGGGTTGATTTCATTTTTTCCCATATATTAATTATACACTAGAAAGAAAGAAACACATGGCATGATGGGCCTTCACATTACTGCAATAGGGCCAGACAGCTGAGAAAAAGTTAAAGAGCACACAAAAAGATATATGTTACGGATTAATCTTTTTATGTGGATCCAATGTGAAAATATTAAACGATGTAGCTGGAAAAGTAGTTGAGGGTGCATGCATGCCGATGTTATTAATTATGGTAAATTTCAGCCACCTCATCTAAAATTTGACATAATTATAAATATATTTTCGTTAATTGAAAAATTATAAATACCTCAATAACTTTAACGTTCGTCTAACGACGAGTTCATTCCATTAGGTTTCCATCCAATTTTTGTGGTGGGATTTAAATATATTTGATATATTTTTAAGAATTTTCTAAAATATTTTTTTAGACTAATATTTTCTATGAAATATTTATTTTACCAACCCCATATTGTTTAAAACTTTTTCAAATGTTTTTTTGAAAAAAATAAAATATTCAAAAAGGGTAAAGTAATACTTTTTATATTTTCGTTTAGGGGCTACATAATTATTTTCTATTTGAGGAGGTATTTATAGTTTTTCAAACAACACAAGATATTTTTAATTATGTCAAATTTCTGAGAAGATAGCTGTAATCTACCATATTAATTAATGTTGACTGGTGAACAAAATTGGAATTGTATACAAAACTACTTAAGGAAAAGAAAAGAAAAGAAATAAATATATTCTTAGTGTAAGTGTGAGACACACAAAAGCAAAAGCACTTGATGAATATCTCAAGTTGTGGAGAAACACGATTTCAACTAAAACTTGATTGTTACGAGGCGTAAAGAATAACTCCCGAATGTTATTACAAGCTGCCTTTGGGTGATTAACACTTCACTTCACATATACTCTCATATTATAATATATATTCATACTAATATATATATAAAAGATTCCCATTTTTACTCACAAAATATAATTATTTACATTACGATATCAATTTTTTGTTATGATAATGACACTCCTAAATTGATTTTTTCCTTTCTTTATTAATTACTTTTTTTCTTTTTTCAAAAAATGTCATATTATATATTATATGCACGATCTACTAAACTTTTATCTAAAATAAATCATATACGTACTAAAATTGACCAAAATACGTAATTTGAATACACTGATTAATATATATTTTTTTCGTATTGCGTGTGCATGGACTGCTAGTATATATATATTTGATCGTCTGGATCGGGCTTTGGCTGACCGGTGGTGTTGGGCATAGCATCAAAACAAGTCCTTCCACTTTGGGCTAATTTCATGTTTAACAAGTCCTTTTACTTTGGGCTTATTATATATACGCTGTGTGGAAAGACAGCATCAAGAAGCCCATATTGGCATATGTATGTGCTTCGACAAAACCTTGTATGAAGCACAAAGGTACATCTTGGTTCCATGGTCTAGTGGTCAGGACATTGGACTCTGAATCCAGTAACCCGAGTTCAAATCTCGGTGGAACCTTCCTCTCCCTTATTTTTATACTCTTTTCCTTTTTCTTCACAAAAAGATATACTTTATTTTTGAGAAATTTGCATGTGCAGTAAAAGAAAAAAAATATCTGTATCCATCTATTCTTTATTATTAAGGGAGACTGTCGATTTGGTGTCTCTCAATATTTGGTCTGTAATTTAATATTTAATTTAATTTATTAACTTATTTATTTACTTCCACTCTCCCATTATCTTTGGTAGTTATTTTTTATGTTATTTTCGTGCAATTTTTTCACTCTATATTATTATTACTGTATACGTATTATTTGATATTAATTATTTTGTTAGTAAGTTCACAAAAAGATATACTTTATTTTTGAGAAATTTGCATGTGCAGTAAAAGAAAAAAATATTTGTATCCATCTATTCCTTATTATTAAGGGAGACTGTCGATTTGGTGTCTCTCAATATTTGATCCGTAATTTAATATTTAATTTAATTTATTAACTTATTTATTTACTTCTCACTCTCCCATTATCTTTGGTAGTTATTTTTTATGTTATTTTCGTGCATTTTTTTCACTCTATATTATTATTACTGTATACATATTATTTGATATTAATTATTTTGTTAGTAAGTTCACACAAACATCAACTTGTATCTTTCTGAGTCTTGCTAGAAACTCAAGAGAGTGAGATTCAAACAACACTTCTATGAAGTAAAAAGTATTCTAGGTTTTTTAAGAAAATCTTGAATGAATTTCAAACTTTTAAGGAGGATGAAAAATATAAAATTTTGAGGAAGAAGAGAAATACGTAACAGTAGGAGTGTACGTGGTACAGGTTGGGCCAATTTAGGTAATTTTTTGGCCCAACCTGATAATTGCGGGTTTTAGAGAGCTTAGCCCAACCCCAACCCGATAATCATCAAAACTGCACGTTACGATCTAATTAAGTAGGGGCAATTTTTGCGGTCTTTAGTATAGAATCAATCACTTACACAATCATATTATTATTTTGTGATAACTTATGCTTTTGCTACAATTATTTTGTTGTAATAAATGTTTTTCTTGTAGTGATAATTAGCAGAAACATATACACTCGAAGAAATATGAATTTTCACTATGCTTAATTACTATGATCAAAAGAAAAAAAAAATGATAAATATAAATTAACCACGACTCTGCAACGGTCATTAGCTGTTATTTCTGTAATTAAGGCCAAAATATGATCCATGTCTAAAAGCCTAAAACCATGGCATAAGTTTTGACCATGGCATATATAGATTAACCGTGGTAAATATTAAATTTTCGCATTGGTTTGATTTGACTATGGTTAATAATATTGATTTACTATAATTTTTAAGTTGTGGTCATTTAGGGGGTAGTGAAAAATCTTTTTTTTTTTTTTGGTAGAGATATGAGATAATTTAGGGGTGCTCACGGTGTGGTTTTATTTTTTTAAAGCTATTTTCAAATTGAATTGTCATTGACAATTTTATAAAATAATTTTTCAAATTGCCACTTATAAAACAAAAATCAAAGGTGCCCTTTCGGGCGGTTTGGCGGTTTGACAGTTTTAAAACTTATAACAAAAATAAGATATTGAGACTAACAAAAATCAAGAAGTAAAACTAGTGTTTGTATTAAGCAAGCACAGAAGACCAACATTCTGCATCATAGACCACCAACACTCTCCACAACTTTTAGTAGATTACAATATAAGAACATATATAGAAATTAATTAATGAAGTTATGAGTTTGATATCAATATTAACAATCTAGAAAACTAAGCAATAGGGAAACATTTAAAACAAAGGCGAATGGTCGATTATGGACATTTCAAATATATTGTCAAGAAAGCATATCAAATTTAATTAATCATTAATCAATATTTGATAATTAGTACTAGATAATGCTGTAGACAGTACAATTTTTATTATCAATATTATCTGAATACTTATGGAATTTGTCTCTTATGCGAATAGCCATTGATGCAATGTGATAGTCTCGCTTATTGATCAAAGTAGACAAATTCACATGTAAAGTTGCAAGTTTACGAGAAAAATGCATTTGAAGTGATATAAGATGAACTAGAGAACTTCAACATCACATTATAATTTTTTTTCAAAAACATCACAAAATTTCTGCAGTGGGTCAGGCGGAGCTAGAAACGATGCTTGGTGTAGGCGGTAGAGGTGCGGCGGACGAAGAGGAGAAAGGGAGAGGAAAAAATGAATAAAAGAGAAGACTGAGAGTGAATAGAGAAAGGCAGGGGCAACGAAGAGACTAGGAAAAAATAGAGAATAGAAGCGGTGAAAGAGAGAAAAGAGAGAGGAGGAAAAGCAGGAGTGAGAAAAAAAAAAAGGAAAAAAAGGGAAAAAAACTAATGAGAAAGTGGAAGAAGAATCTAACGAGTTTAAAGTCCTAATGTGCCTGCAAAATTAAACACATTTTTTTAATCAAATTACTATGAATTTTGGGCTTATATAATTTGAATATGAAATTCTTCTAAACAATTAATTATTTTATCAAATTATTATATATATATAGTTTAAAAAAGTAATTTTATATTTAGCGGTTCGGTTTGGCTTTTGGCGATTTTTGAAAATCTAAATTAAAACCAAATCAATAGTGCGGTGTGGTTTTACTCTAAATTTAGAATCACAGTTTGAAAGATAAATAATAAAAAATGATTCGATTCTGTTTGGTTCGGGCGGTTTTGGGCGGTTTTAAACTTTTTTGATCACCCCTATGAGATATCAATTACAATGTGTAAAAAAAACCAACACTTAGCATGGTTATATATTTATTTATTATAGACATATACAAATAAATATAAGAAACTTACCAACTTTTTTATCAATAAGATTGTGAAAAGTCCTTATTTCAAATTAAATTATATAACAAAATGATGATAATAATATATAAATATTAAAAAAAATTATTATTTAAAATAAAATAAGATGATTATGCGAAAAGATTGTAACAAAATGATGATATCGTCTATTTCAAGTTCTTGCATTTATCCATTGCATAAAAATATAAAAAATTATCAATAATTAAGAATTAGTTAATAAATTGATCTCATTTACACACATACATATATATATTATAATACCAATAAAAAAATTGTTATTATTATCTTGAATATTAGTTTATATATTATCAAACTTTTGTATAAACATATAAGGAATTCTAGCATTTATTATTATTGTTGTTGTTGTTGTTGTTGTTGTTAATATCATCATCATCATCATCATTGCGGTCGAACGCGGTTTACGTAAATATAAAACCAAACTCGATTGCTAAAATTAGGTCTTTTTGTTACTAGCCTAAGACCAATCCAACCCACCCTTAGCCCACTAATTGCGTTGCGCGATTTGGGTTGGACCAATCGGCTGGGGCGGTCTTGCGATTTTATTAAACACCCTTACATAAGTTGAAATGAAGCAAGATACATGTATATATATATATATATGTATATCTCCACTAAGACTCCAACACCCTTTATATATAGAGGTGGTGGTTCATTCAAGCCAATGTTAAATGAGCTCTACTTATGAGGATGCAAACCCCTAATCAAGGACCTTTAATGTATGGTAGGTCCATGTGGTCTCTTGATAGTCCCTTGAGACTTCACTACAAGTTGAATTAAACATACTTTGACTTCGATTAAAAATTAATTAATCCAATCAATTAATTTAAATTCACATCAAATTATTAATTCATCGACATAAGATTAATTAATCCAATTAATTAATACCAAAACTTAAATATTTAATTAATCGAATTAATTAACACTTTGGGTTTCTTAACACATAGGACCTCAATTGAATAAATACAATTATTCAAATAATTAATTTAAACTCCTTTAAATCAATCCTCGCTCTCTCTTCGGGAATAATTCAATCCCATATCGTTAGTGTGTTGCGTGTGACCCTTATAGGTCTACCTTCAACTAGATTTGGGCTTATATCACATATACAATTTAATCCGGCAATTAACTTGCTCTAGATTAATTAAATCATATTTAATTAATCACTCTCGATTAACTTATTAGTCCAAGAGTACTTGTTACCATGGGTGGTCGTCTAGCAACAATCTTTCATCCCGTTGTTTCCCAATCAAAGTCTAGGGCACAGAATTCTAAATCGGTTTCCATACTTGAGTTGGATAACTATGTATCCACTTTGTACATGTTTCTCATTAATCAACATGGAAAATTATTTTTCTATTAGATTAACAATTGTAGCCACAGACTTTTAGCAATGAACACAGTCCAAAAGACATAGGAGATCGCCATCATCTCATTACGAGTGATGGCTTCCTTTTTGGAACACACCATGTATGCTCTAACTGCACTAGTATAGGGCTTTTGGCAACCACGTAATAATGCAGTTACATCAGCCAAGACCAAGATACAACAACCCATACACAAGGCTACTGTGGCTCCTCAGGTCGGAGGACTAACTTCCGCACTATCGCAACTAAGGAGTTATAGTTATATCGCTCACGCTAAATGAGCTTTCTTATGACAACTTCTGCGAGTCAATTTGATAAACTTGACAACCGACTTGTTAAGCACCCATTAAAGTGCATAGACGTCATATTTCTGTTGTTGATGAAATCGATACTCAACACCTCAATGCATCATTTAGTGCAAGTTTCTGTAGAACTCTTTAATGCCCATTCTTGAAGGTTCTTGACTTGGAATATCTCAGATCAATCCTCAGAAGTTGGTTTCACAATCATTATAAAATACGTGACCCAACTTCATTGGTTTAACTGGTTTATGGGCTTTGTCGATGAAAAGCAGTAATAACATATAATATAACACAACAAAGACGGCCAAAGAATAAACTATATTCATGATATGTAACATTATATTGAATAAGATTATTAACAGTAGATTACAAAATAACCAACTAACTGGCTTTCTGGTTACTTATACTAACAGTTTCAATATTTAATTTAGTTTAAGTAAAATACGTCTTGATAATTAATGCATCAGAAAAAGTTATCAGACAGTTTTTACATATGAGGTTGTAAGGCACTGACAAACTTTAATATACAGGAACAGATTATGAACTTCAATAAAATAAAAATAAATTAAAAAAATTATATGCATAGATACCGCGTGGCACGGTGTCAAGTAGTAGTAGTAATAATAATAATAATAATAATAATAATAATAATAATAATAATAATAATAATAATTGAGTAGATAATAAGTATGTTTGGATTGAGTCTTAAGAAACATGTGATGTTGGTGAGGAGTGAGGTGAGGGCTCTTCCAAAACCTTTTAATCATGCACAAATACCATTCCACCTTCTCATCATTTCCTTATCCACATCCAACTTAGTCTCCACCCTCCATTCTCTAACATCTATCCCTCTATCTCTCAATGTGTGTGGAATTTTCTAACTTTTAAAATCCACATTATTATCATGTTCAAATGCACATGCACATGCTATTCCTATTCCTATTCCTATTCCTATTCCTATTCAATTAATCTATGGTTGGCTAAATTAGCTAGGGTTCTTGACCCAAATTAGGCAAACTTATTATGATCTGATTTTAGATTTGGAGTCTCAGACCGACCCTAACATTCGGCCTACTGCATTTACTCAAATTTAACTACAAATTTAGAGGTTTGGTGTTTGTGAGTGAGTTTAAAGTCAAATCAAATGTTGTTGTATCATTAAACGTGGGAATAGTAACGTTTTTTGATTTATTACTTGTCATTTCACTTGTCCACATTCCACACGTTTTCCTTCTGGCTAAATACTTTTTTCCTTCTCCCCAATTTTTAAGGGGAGGGGAGAAAACGACTTCTTCTCAAACTCAACCACAACAACAAAATTCAAATCTAACATGTGAATCTGATGCATACTTTTTCCTCATCTTATCCCCATTCCCTATTTACTACTAAGAACCAATAATTTCATTTTACATCTCTTGTCATCCACTTTGTCCGTTGGTGTTGCGGATCGAATTTTCTGTTACAATGTCTATTCCAACATATATATACTATATATATAAAATATGTATACACATCAGCGTTTGCAATATTGAATGTAATAAAAGATGGAATAAAATTTGCAATGGAAAATCCAATCCAGTTCATAATGAGGCTGTAATGATAGATTCGCTACCCCTGCCCGTATCTGCAGCCACGGCCGCGAACACGGCCATCGTTGAAATCGCCTATGCAAGCTCAAACACAGAGAGAAGCTATCACTAACTAAATAAGCAAGGAAACTTTGCATATTTGAGAACAAAATTAATGATGACAAACTCATTAACTGAACTTAATAAATTGATTCATCTCCCGAAACTATATACGTCCTTAGAGATTACATATATGTATACTATAAACAGCAGATGATTCATCTCCTACATGGTCAAATAAACAGTTACCTTCTGTTTCTAACCCTGCATTAACTGCTATATATAATATATATGTATATATCAAAACCTCAATAGAAGCTTTCCACACTGCTTGATTGGTTATGGTGCCTGCTTATACTTGGTTAAACACCGTACTTCTATTACCCCACAGAAGACAACTGTTGTGACGAGCTAGACTCATGGGACAACACTTCAATCAACTTGTCCTTAGTTAGGTGTTCCGGTCCTTGAGATTTGACGACAAATGTGTGGAACACTTTCTCACTCCCTGTAACAAATTTTGCTTCTATGATAGTTGCCTGTGCATCATTGATTGCTCGGATGACCCTTGATACCGGGTGAGCGTCCAATGGGCAGCTCACCCTCAAAGTGAGTTCATTACGGCCAGCTTGGATATCGACGGTTGGACTGCAGGCTTGCATTTCCGTATTTGGCTTAGCTTCCGAGGCCAATGCTTCTCTTGATGATAGCCTTTCCCTCTCGCACTCCATGTCCTTGAGCTTCTTCTGAAGTTCGGCTATGTAAGCAATAGCGTCTCCCAAGAGGGATGCTTTGTCCATCTTGGAAATAGTTGGCACAACCGCTCGCAGTGCATAAAACCGCTGGTTCAGCTTTTCTCGCCGCTGCCTCTCTGCCTCTACATGATTGAGGGGTTCTTCTCTTCCATTGGCAGGTTTCCGACCACGCTTTCTAGGCCTCTTGTCTTCCCGAAGCCCTCTGCGAACTTCCTTGCCAGAAACCTCGACATCTGAGTGCTCAGACTCTGCACTACGTCGCCTGGAAGTAACAGGTCTTGAGGCTGCTCCAGTAAAATCAATCTGCATTTGTGCCGGCTTTTGGTGCTGAAGATTGTTGGTCCTATACTCTTCCCTTGCCCCATTAACAAGCCCATGAACATTTTTTGCTGAAGTCTGAGGATTATAAATCTCCACTTGTTTTCCATGCTTCACATTACTGTACTGCATCCAGGCTGTGTCGTGAAAACCATTACGAGTAGTAGTTGTGACCGGCACTCTATTAGCATTTGCACCTGCATCCAATGTCCGGTTATCCGCTTTCCCAGGAGCAAAATTCTCCTTGAATTGCATACAACCAGAATACAAGTCCTGCCCGAAGATCTTGGGAACTACTTCTGCATGGTTACCAATTACCAAACTAGAAACTGGGCTGTCGCCATCTCTTTTGTCAGGTACCGCCGCCACAGCCGCAGCTTTCTTAGCCCTGAAAAGCGGCGACAACGACGAAAAGGAAGACCTAACCGCCTCCACGAGCTCCAAACTTTCAGGAATACACCTGACTGACCCCAATTCCACAACACCAACATCAGTTGGAATCAAAACAATAGTTTGCATGCCAGCCGACTTTGCAAGGAACGACCGAACACAATAATCAATTGAAGACTTCAACGCATCCGATAACCAAAAATGCTTCCCGGATCCAAACCACCTCCCTGGCCCCCCTTCTCCCCTGGGGAAAGAAAAATACATAGATGCCAAGAAGAACATCTCCACATCGGTAACCTTATCCAATCCGAAAGCATAACTATCCTCCTCAGTTCCCCCAAACAAGATATGCAACTTCTGGAGAACCCGTTTCCTCATTCTTTGGTGGGACTCATCTTCAAGTCTGATTTTGAGAATTTGAGTAACCTCAGAATCCTCATCTTCACCAGGCTCCCGACAACACCCATCCCCCCACCCAAGAACCAACTCTCCTGTCTTCGACCTCGACAGCTGCCAAAAAATCGCGTAATTCCAACAAAAATTGGCAGAATTTGGGCGCTCCACAAGATCTGACAGCTTGTTCTGCAAATTCTCATCATTCCCCATCGCCATTAATGAGCATTCAGCTAAAACCGAGCTTGATATCAAGTAATCAAAAGCCTTGGTCCCCAAAACCGCCGCCGCCATGGCCTTATCCTCATCATTCCACCCAACACTCCCCATCATACCAAATCCTGTTTTCATCACACAGCACCACCCAACGTTCTTAACTTCAACACCCCAAATCACACAAAATAAAGAAAAACCCAATTCTTTTCCAATTCACAAATTCCAAATCCCATTTGCTCAAGAATACATTAGAACCCAAATCAACACAACCCCATCTCAGCTTTCGGACAAAAATCCGATCTTTTACACAGAATCCCAACTCGCCATGGCCGCCAGTCCCAGATCTCAACAGCATAAATCTAAAGAAACATGCATGACAAGAAACCAAAAAAGAACACTGGAATGTAAGCAGCCATGAAGTTAAAAAAAAACACGAAGAACAGAGATTGAATTAAATTACTCACCAGTAATTTGCGTCTTTCCACTTCACACCAAGACAGCAATATATTTTTCTGAAGAAAAAAAAAAACGAGAAACTTTATGGAATAGATGATCAGCGAAGTGAAAACAAGAAATTTTGAAGAAAATTTCGTCCTCCGTTTTGGAGAGTGAAAGAAATGAGAAGAGGTTTTTGTGTTTGGTTCATGTTTTTATTTTATTCTCTTTAATTTTGTAGCCCAACCGCTGCATGTGTATGAAAGTTTTGGTTGGTGGTTAAACAACAGTGAAAAAGTAACCATGGTTAGGTTACAGGGTTTAAAGAGCCAAGTTTGAGAGGTGCTTTTGGTTTTCCATTTTTATCCTTTTGATAGTGAAAGCGGCTCAATTTTTATCTTATATCTTTCTTTTTCTCCAAAAATTATAATTATTCTAATTTAAAAGATTAAATTTAAAATAAAAAAAGACATTATGTTTATAATTTTATTTTTCAATAAATTGACTTGTACAGGTAATATTGAAATTTGATGCGAATGTTGTGTTATTTTACGATGTGTTGTCATGATTCACGATTTTATTTTTAAAAAATAATTTAATATGACGAGGGAACCTCGAGGCTCATTAGCAACTCAAGCTCTTTATCAGTAATTGTTGTGGACAACATTATTTTTTTAAAAATTTCTTAAAAGTATCAATCACTATTGGAATATATTATTTTAACTAAATTGGTGATGGAGAAAGAGAAAGAAGTAAATTGTTGAAATAAAATAAAGGGTAAATTACAACAACTTTCTCTCAAGGTTTGACATAATTATAAATATCATTTTATTGTTTGAAAAATAATAAATATCCCTCAACTTAACGTCCGTCTAACAACTAGATCATTTCATTAGATTTCCATTCAATTGTTGTGGTGAACTGCCCAAAATATCCTTTTGAATTACAAGTTATAATTTTATATATTTTTTAAAATTTCTAAAATATTTTATAAACTAATCTCTATGGATTATTTATTTATGCACTCTCAATTTTTGTTTTATATTTTTTCAAATATTCTTTTGAAAAAATATAAATATTCAGTAAGGATAAAGTAGTACTTTTGACATCACCGTTTAGAGGCTACAAATTATTTTTCATTTGAAGAATATTTATAATTTTTTAAATAATAAATATATCTTTATAATATTTTAAATTTTAAATAATATAGCTGTAATTTATCCTAAAATAAATAACGGAATGTGTAGTGTAACAACATGGTAAAAAATCAATAGTAAAAGTGGCATGTGATTCATAGAATGTACCCAAAATAGTAAACTGTGTCATCAATCATGAATCCTGATATACATTTTCCTTTCACATGGGAATAATACTATCTTCCCTCCACTACTTCAATATTTTTTATCTTTCTCTCCCTCTCACACACATTTATTTAAGAAAAAAAAATACAATAATATATTTTATATATTTAATATTTTTTTAAAGATAAAGGGACCCCCATACACAAAACATTAGAAACGAGAAAAAAGTGACTAGATTAATCTCACCTTTTATTTCCTTTTTCTTTTTGTTTTTTTCTCTTTGTTGATATGATCAAGTCCCAAGATTCATTAAACATTGATTTGATGCAAGTTAAGAGACATATCAACCAACTTATCAATTCATTTGATGTAATTTATGAGTTTGACTTTTATTTCAAAATATACTCTAATCATGTATGTAAATTTGACAATATATGATTTACCAAATAAAGATAAAATAAAATAAAATAAATTATAGGGCAAGTCTCATTTAATTATTGAATTATTGGAAGCCATTCAAAAATTAATTGAATCAACAAGTATTGGGAATTATTTATTTTCGCTTTTCTAAATCTAAGTTGAAACATTACATTTTTTTCTTTTTTGGTATTTTTTTATCCAATATAATAACTCCATTTTTAGATAGATAGAGTCTGAGGTAACGGATTAAATGCAACAGAACTCCTTATAAAAATAATAATCGGTAAAAAAAAAAAAACTTCATTAAAAAATAGTATGTAGTCCTTAAAACAGTTCGATGAAAATCACTATTTTGCGCTGGTTGATTTTTTGAAAAAAAGAAATATTTAAAAAAATAGAAAAAATAATTGAGGGTGTGTAAAGTAAATAATGCTACCGATGAGGCCTAATTCAGTTGGCGAAGTTAAGACCATATGATCGTAGAGGTCATGGATTCGAACTCCCTGTGTGGGATGATGTTGTTGCTACCGTATAGTAGGTATTATTTGCTGCTTTAATAACTAGGTGTTAGTTCATGTGATATTGTTGATATGATTGTTTTATTTGTCTCTATTCGATAATGATAGCCGACATGAATGATTGTAATTACTTTACTTTAATTAATAACGTTCATCGCTTCTAATTAAAAAAATAAATAAATAATCCTATCTAAAATATTAGTTCATAAAAATATTTTATAGAACTCTAAAAATATATAAAAAATTATAATTCATAACCCAAAAAATATTTTGGGCAGTTCACCATAAAAATTGGATGAAAAAAATAACAGAATCGTCTCATTGTTACATGAACATTAAAATCAAAGAGGTATTTATAATTATTCAAATAATAAAAAGATATTTATAATTATGATAAATCTAGGGGTGGCTGTAATTTACCGTATATAATAAATGATTTATACCTATTCCAAAAATGGGATAAATGCAATTAAACCTTGAAAAACAAATATTACCTAAATAGAAGAAGACCAAGTCGAGGTTTAGAAATTATTGTGTAAATTAAATACATGGAAATGGAATGGAAGGATATCGACGGCTAATATTGAGCCACTATGTGATGAAGTAGAAGCTAGGAGTTTAGGACACGTGTGTTGGAGCAATGATGAAGGTCACACGTTTCACAATAAGGTGAGACCTCGATGTCAACGTAGTAACGCAAAGCACGTGATGGGAACGTGAATGTATGCGTGTTTGGGTGTATGGAGCACGTGAACTGCATTCAATCTATTTTAAGACCTTTCCTTCCCCTTATCTTTTCTCTTTTTTGCCCCCCACTCCGCTTCTTGCTTTAACATGTGCTCCCACGCACCCCTCTATAGTTTGTGTTTGTGTACTCATTATTTTTCGTTTTTGGTTTTATATGTATTTTCAATTTTATAAATATTTTCGAGTGAACATCCAACATATTATACATAATTCAATGCATATTAATTTATTTATTTTTATCTTATCTTAATACGAAATATAAAACCAAACACACTTGATTATTCAAAAGTTACACGTACGTACATTTCTATCTTTGTCTTTCAATTGGCCAAAAATAGGAAAAAAAGAACATTAAAAATAGAATCAAACATAGCCATTATTTTGAATGAGTTTTCTTTTGGTTTTGTCTTATTTGTTCAATTCTTTCTTAGAATTCAATATTTTAAATATTACAGATACACTTTTATTGGGGTCTCGGATCGGGCTAATGAGTAAGTTAGTTTGATCATGAGGTCTTATATAAAATCGGAATAAATCCTCATAAATGCACTTGAACATCTTATCGATGAATGATGTGTTGGGGGGGTATTTATAGCCGTCCATTGTACTATTTACACATGGGATTTATCATGTTGTCGCGTTTACAATATCCATAGCTATAATTTTGGGGCAATCAGCTCGGACGGGTTGGTATATCCGACCTGAAATAAAATACGCAGATCTTTTTTGGCCTTGTGTAATATAGACACATTTCAAGGGCATACTCATTCTTTACCATTTTTCCCCCCATTAAGCCCTAAAATCCAAAATACTTCTACATTAGGGAAAAGAAAAATTTTAGTACATTAACTTGGCTCTCGTTCAATTTTAGTACACTAACTTTGTTAATTATCACATTTTATACATTATGTTGCAATTTTGCTTCAATTAAGTCCAATTGAGGGTTTTTGTTCCAATTTTCCAATCAATTGACCGGAATTTGCTGACGTGGCAAATTTTTACTGACGTGTCCGACGAAATTAACCACGTCAGCACATGACGTGGCAGGCGACTGACGTGGCGGGATGACTTGGATGTATTTTCTTTCATAAGGATGAATTTTAGTACACTAACTTTAGCATGGTTTAATTTTAGTCCAATAACTTTGAATGTGGTGAAATTTAAGTACAAAATAATAATTATAATAATGATATAATATTTTTATTTTTTTCCGTACAGAATGTAATATTGTTAAGATAATCTTAATTAATTTGATAATATAGTTGTTAATATTAATTAATTTGATATATATTAATTGTTAAAAATTCGATAATATAGTTATTAATCATATTTTAAAAATAGATGATCCAACTGAACTGATAAGTGTGAAAAGGAAAAGATCTTGGCTACAATAATATCAACTCTATTAATAATTATAAATAATTAAAAAGTATATTATCAAATTATTAATAATTGTAAAATATATAATTATCTATTTTTTAAATTATGATTAACAACTATATTATCAAATTTTTAATAATTAATATATATATATCAAATTAATTAATATTAACAACTATATTATTAAATTTATTATTCTCTAGTTAATTAATTTAATAGCTATATTAACAATTATCAAATTATTATTAATTAATTATATCTAATTAAGTATTAATAATTATTATTTTAACTTTAACTAATAATTATAAAGAATTAACAAATTTAAAAAAATTTGAGGGCTGGTTGTGAGTGCAGCTCGCAACTAGCGATTAGTAATAAATATATAAGTGTACCGTTTTCAGCGGTAAACTTATATTTAATTTTTTTTATAATATAAATATAAATGGGTAGTGACACCCCCAAGACACAATGCCAGGGGACTTAAATTTCACCTCATTCAAAGTTATTGGACTAAAATTAAACCATGCTAAAGTTAGTGTACTAAAATTCATCCTTATGGAAGAAAATACATCCAAGTCATCCCGCTACGTTAGTCGTCGGCCACGTCATGTGCTGACGTGGTTAATTTCGCCGAACACGTAAGCAAAAATTGGTCACTTCAGCAAATTCTGGTCAATTGGACTTAATTGAAGTAAAATTGCAACATAGTGTATAAAATGTTAATTACCAAAGTTAGTGTACTAAAATTGAACGATAGCCAAGTTAGTGTACTAATTCCCCCCCCCCCCCCTTTTTTTTTTTTAACAAAAAAGGAGAAGATATTTTATTTATAGCAAATCAAAGGACAATACACAAGGTGCCGTCGTGAGACGAGTACAATAGAAACCCTTGTCTGATTCCACCAAATCTCGTAAGAAATCCGGCGGTTCCAAAAAGATCTGCCTTTCCGATCTGGTTGCTGCAGATGATCGAGCTAGGAGGTCCGCAACCCTGTTCTCTTCTCGGTAGCAAAAGGCCGCCGAAGCGGCTGAGAAATTACTGATGAGAAGGCGGATATCCCTGAGCAAAGGGATTAAGTCCGCCGGTGCCTTGTCCACCCTGCGAAGAAGGTAGAGCATAAATTTAGAGTCTGATTCAATGATGATATTTCGTATATTAGATTTTAATGCCAGATCTAATCCTGATCGGAATGCCCAACATTCAGCCGTGTTATTCGTTTATTTTCCCAGAAATTCTGAGAACGCGAGCACAAATCCCCCATCGGAATTTCTTATGATTCCTCCGCTTCTTGCCTGACCTGGATTCCCTAGAGAAGAGCCGTCCACATTCAATTTGTACCAAGGGTTTGTTGGAGGTTTCCACTTACAAAGAACATGAAAGGTAAAGACTGTATTTTCCATACTTGAAATGCTCGACATAGAGAGATTTGTTAGTAGATTCGTAGTTCTCCATATATTCTTTATGTTAATATTACTGTTGTTGAAGATGAATGCATTTCTGTTCTGCCAGATAAGCCACAAAGTAATAAATAACCAGAAATTGCCTGTACGGGTTTTTACGAAGTGTATGGAGTATTATCAAAATGTTGGAATCTTTAAGAAGTTGAATTTATGGTAGATAATGATTAGCAAATATTCAAAAAAAACTACAATTAACAAAAATATGTGATATGTCTTCTATTTCCTCAGAACATAAAGAACAAATAGGAGATTGAAGTCTTTTCCGTTTGTATAAGAACTCTGCATTAGGCAGACTTTGATGGATCAATAACCATGTGAAAAAATGGACTTTCGGTAAAACCTTCATTTTCCACAGAGTATTCCATGGTAGATGTGGGGAGATGTCAAAACTCTCAACATTTGATAGCCAAGTATAAGCACTTTTAATGGTAAATCTACCTAGTCTATCCCAATTCCATGTAAACGAATCAGTTTGTTGTGTTATAGGGATAGGTAATGCAGTAATATATTGGTAATAACAATCAGGAATCAAATGTGCAATAACATTCAGGTTCCAATTCTTTTCATTATTAATAAGTGCACTAACCTTTAACATCTGAGTATCTGGAGGAATAAATTGAACCTGAGATTCCAAAGTAAACTGACCGCACCAAATATCAGAGTTAATATTCTGTCCATTACCAATAATCCATTTTATAGAGTCCTTCACTAAAGAACAGTTTTTCAAATATTCTTCCATATATAGCTATTATGCGGTTTATATTCTGTATTCAGAAAATTAGAGTTTTTCAAATACAAAGTGATGTATCTTCAGAATGTAAATGCCATCCTAAGCGCATGAGACATGCTTTATTCAGAATTGAAAGATTTCTAAAACCTAGACCCCCTTTACATTTAGGCATACAACATTGTTCCCAGTTAACTAAGCTCTGTTTTTTATGTCCAAGACTAGAATTCCATAAAAAACGTTTACTCAATTTATTAATATTATCAATAACACCTGATGGTATTTTAAACACATTCATATAGTAGAGAAGAATCGTATTGATAACATGTCTTAAAAACTTCCCTTCCCGAGTATGACATAAATTTATTATACCACGTATTGATACGGTGCTCAATCTTTTCAATAATGTTGTGAAATTCTGACTTTTTCATTCTACCCATAACATAAGGAAGGCCCAGGTATTTATCTTGGCTAGAGCTAGAAGCAATTCCTAAAGCATCACAAATTCCTCTTTTCAAGCTGTTAGTACAATTAGGCGATAACATAAATTTAGACTTTTCCCAACAAACCGTCTGTCCAGAAAATTTAGCAAAGTTTTCTAGAAGCTCTTTGGTATATGCAATAGTTTTATGGTTAGCTTTTAAGAACATAAGACAATTGTCAGCATAACATAATATAGGAACCGGGGGACCCTGCCGAGAAGATTTCATAGCATCAAACAATTTAAGATGTAAATTAGTGATTATCTTTTAGATGCGGTTCAAGACACATAATGAATATATAAGGTGATAGAGGATCACCTTGCCGAATTCCTTTAGTAGGATTCCAAGAATTAGATCTTTGTCCGTTAATACGAACATGGAAGGAAACAGATGTAACACATTTCATAATCCAATCACTAAATTCTTGTGGAAAATTATACTGTTTTAAACAAAATATTATATAGCTCTAATCCAGCTTGTCATAGGCCTTTTCAAGATCCAACTTTAAAGCCATACAAAACTATTTACCTTTCTTAGATTTCATTGAATGTAACATTTCATGTGCCATAATGATGTTATCAGATATTAACCTGTTAGGAACAAAAGCATTCTGGTATGGTGAGAGTAACTCATTCATTAAAGGCTTCAGTCTAGCAACCAAAATATTTGAGATAATCTTATACACAGTATTACAAAGACTATCTGGTATAAACAGATTAACCTTATTAGCCGAAAGTCTTTTAGGAATAAAAATCATTTCTGTTTGGTTTATGTGAGAAGGTAAAATACCATTGTGAAAGAAGTTTTTAACCAATTTGATAATTTGTTCCTTAACAGTTTCCCAATAAGTAGTAAAGAAAAAAGAATTAAAACCATCCGGTCCCGGCGATTTATTAGGACCAATACATTTTAAGGCCTCATAAATCTCATCATCTAAAATTGGTTTAATCAATGAGTTCTGTTGCAACTATGATAGTTTCTGCACCGTACCATTAAAAAACTGATTAGCCTCAGACATAGAAGGAAATGAAGACGGTTGAGTACTAAAATTCTCAAAATGATTCTTAAATGCCAGTAAAATATTTTCAGTATCATAAATCCATTCGTTATTATCATTTTTAATCCCCTGAATCAGATTCATTCTCCTCCTATTAGTAGCCCGTGCATGAAAATATGAGGTATTCTGATCCCCAAATTGAAACCAATGTGCCTTAGCCCTTTGTTGCCAATAATAATTGTTTTGGTTTAGTAAATCTCTCGACCATTTCTCTAACAGTTTCTCCTGAAAAAGAATTATTGTATCTATAATGGTAGATGTTCTCAATTTAATATCAACTAGATCCCTATATAATCCATTAATAAGGACATCTAAATTACCAAGCACTTGTTTCTTCCATAAAATAGACTTCTCCCTCACAAATTTGCAATTGTTATAATATCCTAAATCTAGTGCATGTGAGTCTGAAGGTTTCCAAGCATTTTTAACAACAAGATGATAACTGTCATGTAACGTCCATGCATTTTCAAAACGAAACTGTTTACTCGGTGTTCGTTTTTGAGGAGTAATTTCCAACAGAATCGGTGAATGATCTGAAAACGGGGAAATAAGATGAGACAATTTAGCATTGGGGAAACAATTAATCCACAGTATATTAGCTAAACAACGATCCAGTATTTTACAAATATAAGAATTACCAAATCTTTTGTTACTCCAAGTAAATGGATGACCTCTAAAACCAATATCTAACAGTTCACAATTAGTCAAGCAATCTCATAATAGATCAGATTTACTGTGTGAGAATTTACCACCGATTTTCTCATGGGGATGAAGAATATTATTGAAATCACCAATGACACACCACGACTTATTAAAACTGTTATGAAAATATGACTGTAATGTAGCCCATACCTGATTCTGCATATGGACTTGGGGATAGTTATAGAGTGCCGTCATAATGAAAGGTTGATTTAGTGATGGAAACTCCACCTCCAAGTGTATAGCCCGATCATTTTGATGTATCTGCTGAATTGTAACCTCCGGTGCATTCCAAAGAACCCATATACCTTATGCTAACCCATTAGATGGCGTAACAATAGAGTTTGAGAATGGTAGTCTATGAATAATAGTAGGAGCTCGATCTCTGTTCATTCTTGTGTCCATAACTATAAAAATATTTGGTCGGTATCTGTTGATCAAATCCCTAGCAGCAACTACAAACTCGGACGCACTGCTCCTCTACAATTCCAGCTCAGAATCTTCATGTAGGGAATGGAGTG
This sequence comes from Sesamum alatum, assembly GCA_034509735.1. Classification (NCBI taxonomy): domain Eukaryota; kingdom Viridiplantae; phylum Streptophyta; class Magnoliopsida; order Lamiales; family Pedaliaceae; genus Sesamum; species Sesamum alatum. The sequence continues at coordinate 23,907,958 of JACGWO010000011.1, read as the reverse complement.
AGTAGCAATCTGAACCTGTGGGGCATAAATGTTCTGCTCCAGATGGTTCATATGGGCGTTTCCCACCAGATTGTTCTGAGGATGTAGCTGATGGTCTCTTCCTAGAGGATGGAGGTGCAATTTGTATTGTGTCTCGCGTTCTCTCGCAAATACTTCGCGTTCCTGGCCGATAAATCGCTAAGTTGTTGGCGAAAGATGGCCCAACGAACAGGTGAGGGGTGGTATGAAATGGTTGTACTAGGAAATTGTTGGGCCCTAGTGGGATTAGGTGATTTTTGATTCGGGCTGTGACAGGTAGTTGAAGCATTGGATTGGGATGGAGATGGTCTACTACATTCGGTAGAGGATGGTCTTGTATTGGACTGGAAGAGAAAAGGCTTTGTTGGACTATTGGTGAATATCTTCGTGAGAAAGGACAAGGTGGCTGATGATAGTGGACCATTGGAGTTGGGGACGATGGCCCCGAAACTGGGGAGTTCGAGGATAAGTTTCCGTCCTGACCCACGCCGAGGTGTATGTGGTCGGGGAGATTGTGGGCCATATTGGAAACCTGTATTGTCTATGGTGAAAGTTGTTGTTGAAAAAGGGCTAGGTGAAACCGTATATATACTCGGTAAAAATTCTGAACTCTCACTGTGGTAAAACTGGTGTTCAGGGTTCATGGTTGGGGACTCATTGACAACACAACTAGATGTTTTTGCCACTTGTTGGACATAGTTGGCCGCGTGTTTCTCTGTATGTAATATATTTAACTGACACTTGTCTTGTTGTAATGACAGGTGTTGCCCACAGGAATTGCAGGCGGAAATCCTTTCGCTCATACTATGGGCAAAAATTGTTCCCATTGTTTTTTCCAAATCCGTGTCCATTGCTGTGGAAAATCCATTATCTTTAATAATAGTATTATTAAAATTAGAAGTAATCTTACCTGGAAATGTGGGGTCACTCTCTGCTGACAAGGATGTTGACTGTATTAGTGTGTGTACCTCTGATTCTTGCATGCATGATGTGTTCTTACTATGTTGATTCTTCATAACTAATTCTTGATTGTGATCATGATTCAGCTCGTGAATTCCAGTTGAAATATGCTCAGGACTGATATCCATTGACTCCGTTTCTACTACCTCCGTCTCTGGGAATTGGTTGAGGATAGAGAAAGAATTTGTATTACCAGAGTCCAAAAGAGGAGTTTTACTGTGTTTATGACTCTGAGTATTTTCCTTTACTGTCCATTTCTTCTTGATTCCATCTGTTTGATGGCTCTGTTGTACGGGTGTATCAACTTGTATATTTTCCGTAGTTTGGAATTTGTTTCTTTGCATATTGGTATTATAGCTTGTGCATTTTCTTGCACGTGTACTACTTCCCATTTAGCCATAGGTTAGGATTGTCTGTTGTACTCCGTTGCTGATTACTAACCTCCGATGATAACGGCGAATTTGTTGACCCGTCTATTATATTAGTATTCATCAATATTGTACACTCCCTTTGCATATGTCCAAGAGAACCACAAGTATGACAGGATAAAGTGTTTAATTCATATTTGATGTGTTGAATGTGGTGCTGTATACGAATGAAAGGAGGTAAAGGTAGAGAAGTATCCACTTCTACACATAGTCTAGCAAAACGGCATCTTGATTTATTGTATGTATGCGCATCCATCTTAATGGGTCGATCAACCATTCTTGCTATCTTGAATAATGCTTCTAAATCATAGTATTCGATAGGAAGATTCGGCAGCTGAAATCATAGGTAAACTATATCAGGAATAGATTTTGTAGATGTAAAATTTGGTTGCCATTGTTGAACATGAAGGTAATGGTTGAACAAGAACCAAGGTCCTCCTACGAGAGCCATAAAATAATCTTCTTGATTGGAGACTCGTATAATAAAACATCCATTTCCTAAATCTGATGAGTAAATAGGAGAGGAAGTTTTCCATAACCGGCTCAAATGTTGGTCCAAACTGACTATCGGTTTGGGCAGATTCAAAATTCTGATAATTAATGCCCGTTGCCGTGGTTTGTGTAATCTTTGAATCTCTTCTTGAGGAAAAGATAGAACAGGGTGCGGGGTATTTGTTTGAGGAGATTAAGGGGGTGAAACCTCTGGAGGATCCAACTCCCAGTTTTGTATCCATGTTGGAAAATATATGTGTTGAGATTGGGAGGTCAGTTTATCTTTATAAGAAAATTGGTTTTATATCCGATCCATAGGAGTTGCTGTCGAAGTACTGCTTGGTTTTGAGGATGAGGGGTAGGCCAAAGCAAACGATGCTTTATTGTCAGGTGGCTTCCATGGAGGGTTAGGAGACAAGGGTCTGTGATTATCGATGGTTGTGTGAGACGAAGAAGGTGGTATCAGCGGAGACCCTGGAGTATCAGCCTGAGAGAGAATTTCAACCACTTTCGAGACCGCTTCGTTCCATCTTTTTTTTCCCCTTTAACATTATGGAAATGATATAAACTTTTTTTTTAGAGGGAAAAGATATTTTTTATTCAAAAATCAAAGAGGACAAATGAAAAGTGCAAATATCGTCCTCTGTGAGAGTGGATCCCTCAGAGCGTCGCAAACCTAGCAAGGTTATGTGCAAAGGAATTACAACTACGACTAGTGAACGAGAAAGAAAAAAGTCACAAAGTAGAAGATCAAGTCTAATGTCATGCACGATCGAACCCTACGTGAGAAGTCAGGATCAGAAGACTCCAGCTTATGAATGAGATTGAGGCAGTCCCCTTCCAAGATGAGATGCTTCCAGTTCATTTGTTGGGCCAAGAGACTAGCCTCCCTGACAGCAAGAGCTTCTCCACAGTCAGCATCAAGGTGTCCTCTGAATTTGTGAGCAACCCACTTCAAAATGATACCATTGTTGTCGAGTGCCACCGGGCCAATTGCGGTTTCCATGGACTGCGTAAATGTTGCTGCGTCAAAATTGATCTTAATAGCACCTGAGAGGGGTCGTTTCTATGTAGAATGTCACGCATTAAGATTTTAACGTAGGAGAGTCGACCGGGCATTACGAAACGCCATCAGCTATCTCTGTGCGGTCGAAACAATCTGAGCTGGTGGTGTAAAGATAGACTCCATGCACTTCTTATTCTTGTCCTACCAAATGAACCAGCAAGCCATCATGAACAACTCACGATCACCTTCCTATAGGACTTGTAATACCTGAAACATCCAACTCGTCGGGTCTGTGAAACCTGTGGAAATATTCCTCCCAGGTAAAGGTTTCAAAGCCCAAATCTGTCTGGAATAAGGACATATAAGAAAAGTATGATGTACAGATTCATTATGGTCAAAACAAAAGGGGCACCCAAAATCAGAAACATGCATACGACGGTTCAAGTTGGCGGCAGCTGGTAATACATCGAGGCAAAGCTTCCAACAAAAAAACCAAATCTTACAAGCAAACCTTAGCATTCCAAATGTTTTTCCAGCTCCTTTTGTCTAGGTCAGCCTCGGGGCTACTGGAAGATACAAAACCAAGTAGTTCTACGACCAGAAAATAGGCACTTTTAACACTAAAGCAACCATTGTTGATGTAGTGTAGCACAAGGAATCAGAATTGTGCTCACATCCCAGCGGTATACGGAGAATCTCCTCGGGGTCAGCTTCAGAAAACAAACCCTCAAGGATTTCAGGGTCCCAGGTCTTTGAAAAGGGTCAATAAGCCCTGCCACTCGAGCTTCCTCTAAACCATATGGCGCACTGGAGATAGATTTTAATGTAGTCGGCCTAGGAATCTATCTACCTTGCCAGATCTGGATGTCTGTACCCGACCCAATAAGCCATCTACTACCTGCATCCACAACATCTCGAGCACTCAAAATAGATCTCCAAGTAAAAAAGGGACGGTAGCTGAGAGACGTCGAGAGTGGTGAAGAGTGGGGGTAATACTTACCCTTGAGGACCGAGACAAAAGGTAGTTTGGTTTCGTTATTAGTCGCCATAATTGCTTAGCCAACAGTGCTGAATTGAAGCCCTTGAGAGAGCGAAATCCAATACCTCTTTCAAACTTTCTTTTACACAGTCTGTCCCAAGAAATCCAGTGAATTTTTCATTGACCGTTGTTATTCTAGAAGGGAAATGATATGAACTTAAGATGTTGGGAATTGGTGAATGATGAATTAAAGAATAAAATTAAGTAATAAATATATTTTGATCAGATTAAATTATAATAAGTGATTGGTTACAATGATACGTGGATGATGTTTGATGAGGCTCAGTCATCATCTAACTATGTCTAATCAACTGAATATGTGCCCATCACTGAAGTGGTGTGTCCTTAGGTTGAAATGATATGTCTATTATGGTAAAATGGTATATCCTTTAGGTGCAGTCGGAAATGGTCAAACTATGTCCAACCCACTTGGCGAAGGGGTAGGAAGTTGAGAGTGCCTTGAAAGGTTCAACCAGTACGTAGATGAGCTGGGCGTGCTTTTCCTATTGCTCCCATTTCCTTACCTAATTGATGGCATCTTTCTTGAGAGTAAGCTAGAAATGACTGGCTCACAAGGTTTTCCATGCAAGAGATATCCTTTCTATGTGAGAGCCAGATGACCCTTCGTGTATCTCCCTCAGTACGACTTTCCCTCCTCTGCTGATAGGCATCGGAGGGGGCTGACTGAAGCTGCGTTTGTATAGTATTCCTCAGAGCAAGGTAAATTTTGTTGCCCTGCTTCTCAAGTGGACAACTTCATGTTCATCGGCAGGAAGGATTCATTCCTAGAGGTAGTCAATGAGGGGTTTCCTCAATCTACGGTAATTTGTATTAAGTGTTCTTACTGTGATAGTACGGGTGTTGCAGTCAACTAAAGAGCTGTCTAGCTGGGCAAGATTGTCTGTCTTGGTATTCTTCGTGCGGGGAACTCAATGGACCTATAAGCTTCTAGGCTGCTCTTGAGTTCATTTATTTTCTAGAGGTATTCAATCAATCCTTCCTCATTAATGTCGTAGGTACCTTCCACCTGGTTTGATTACCAACAGAGAATCGAAGTAGGTTGTCAAGTTTTGTGCTCCGGTAACAAGAGCCATTTTGATACCTGCATATTCGACCTCATTATTTGAGGCTTTAAAGTCAATTGATGGAGATCCTTAATTTACTTCACATTTTTTGAAAAGTTTACAAAGGGCATTAAGTGGAAAATTACATTTCACTACAACATTCCATCCTCAAATAGATGGACAATCGAAAAGAAAAATTCAGATTTTGGGCTGCTGGACAATGGGCTGCGCCACACAGGCTGTTGCACTGGGCTGTTGTTGCCTCGTGGACCTTTTTGGTGGGCTGCTGCAGCTGCTGGTAATTTGGGCTGAGGCTAAAGCTTAAATGGACCAGTGCTGCAATGGGCCATTTTTGCTCTGGGCCTCTGCTGCATTTTGCTGTTGGGCTGCTAGGGCTGATATTGCTGAACATAGTGGGCTATTTTTTTTGGGCCGCGTCTGCTGCAAATGGGCTGCGGTTTGGGCTTAATCTGCTTGGGCCTTCAATCTACATTGGTTTCAAATTTTAAAAAAAAAAATCAGATTTTGGAAGATATGATAAGAACCTGTACAATTGAGTTTAGAGAAAATTAGGATGATCACATACCACTAATAGAATTAGTATATAATAATAGTTTCTTTTTCTATCATCGGTACAACCTCATAGGAAGCCTTACATGGACGAAGATATCGGATTCTAGTATATTGGATGTTGAGGGATTACATCAACTTGAAGGTCCTGAATTGGTGCAAGGAAATGATAGACAAGATACAAATAGTTAAGAAATGATGTGTATAAGAGTCATTCAGTTAGAAATTAAGGAACAATAGAATGGAAAGTTTGCTTTGTTTCATCAATCACGGCAGAGGACACGAGGATAAAATAGAGGAGTAAGCAATACGTCATTCTACTAGTTCAGTCGTTGTGACTGTGGTAAGTATAGTTAATTGGATATATATGTACTTGTGTTGTATTCTTGATCGTGAATTGTTGTTTGTTTGTCTGTATTACCTTGTTGTTATATGAAGTTGTCGTTATATCCTTATTTGTTGTTAGTTTAAGGAAGATGAATGAATGAGCGCGTGTTGTTATACTATTTTATTGTGGATTGGAATTAAATGATGACGATATTGATGGAATATTGTATATTGAGATAAAGAGATGGCTTATCTAATTGGAGGCATACTACAATGGCTTATGTTGATATGACTGATGACTAGTTGTGTGCTATGTGGCATAATTGATGATGAGGTATTATACAAGTTGTGTGGTGTGTGATATCGAAAAAAAAAAGAAGAGATATTGCGATTGAGATGATGATCGCCGACAAAGATCATTGAATGATGCACTCCAACTTTGGTAAATAGGGCCCTAAGAAAATAAATAATAATCTTGTATTTGTTGTGGATAGAAATATGATTATTGGTATGTGTTACTTCTTCAATTTATTGTGATTGCATGGAGAATATCTGTTGGTTAGTGTCATTGCATGAGAGTTATCTTGTTGTGTATGTGTGTGTGTGTATATAAGCTAATTAGCTATACTTATTAAGTAGAAATCTCATTCATTGCCACATAATTTTCAAGAGATAGTTTATAGCACCTAGCCGAATCGAATAATAAGCCAATCATTAATATTACTAGGCGGATCAACAGTAATATCTTAAGTTAGGAGCTCTAGCTACACAATTACATAGACCCTAGCTTTTCACCAAGTTAGTATTTCAAGTTCTGTAATAACTAAAAACTTCACTTTTCTCCTCTCTTTATGTTCATAAAGGTTGAGAATTAAATGAAATATTTTGATGTTATGTCATTCTGTGATGTTTATGTAATATAGTGGTTAAAATTTGAATTATCTTATTGGGCTTAATGTGGGTTTCTTATAAGATGAAATGTATTTATGGTGGGGATGCTATATGGAAGGCCTGCTGGAAGGTCTCATCCCATGCGAACTCATTGGTCTTATGTAGTACTTTGAAGAAGGACAGAATGCGCTCAATAGAGTGGATATAAACCTGTTGAGAGCAGCAATGCACCTGGCTAGTCTTTGTACTTTATTGAGGTTGGTAGGAGCTCATATCTCCTGAATGGCTCATATGTAATCGGAATTGGCCTCTATGCCTTTTCTCGATTACCATGTATCCTATGAAGCGCCCGCTCTGGACTCCGGAAACACACTTTGCTGGGTTCAACTTAATGTGATATCTCTTTAGGGTTCCAAATACTTCAACAAGGTCGATGATATGATGATCGGCCTGCCGGATTTTGACTATCATGTCGCCCCGTAAACCTCCATGTTGCGTCTGAGTTGTTCTCGGAACATGCGATATACCAGTCGTGGGTAGGTATGTATTCTTTAGTTCAAAGGGCATTACAATTAACAATACATCTCACCTGACATAATGGAACTTACTCTTTTATGGTCATTCGGGTTAAGCATAATCTGGTGGTAACCCTGTGAGGCATCCATTAGACTTAACAATTCGTGACCAGAGGTGGAATCCACTCGATCAATGCAGGGAAGAGGATAAAAGTATTTAGTGCAAACTTTATTAACATCCCTAAAATCTACACGTTTACGCCATTTGTTACCTGGCTTGCGAACAAACACGACTGATGATGCCCCCTCAGATCTACCGGGCCAACCCAAGAGCTAGGAGTAGGTCTTCAGGCAAGGAAGTCCAGCGGACCAAAGTCATCAGGCCGAGGACAGTAAGGCTTTCCTACATAAGCCCAATTTTTATACACTATCCTGGCAGGCCCACAGAAGAGGCTCGTACAGCAAGGTATCGTAACCACTTAAGGAATTTGATTTCCCTAATGTGCCCTACAATAGGGAGCTTACTTACCTTCTCCTGGATGACCTTGTGTTTCTTACATCTGAAATGTTTTTCTTTTATTTGACAAGGGAGAAAGATGGATCTAGGTTCAACCTGTGCATCGTAACGCTGGGTCGATCCCTACTAAGTCACAGGCTGACCATGCAAAGAGTCCACGTTCTCTTACAGAAAATTTGTTAATTGCCCTGCTAGCTCAAGGCTTAGTTATGGGCCAATCCTAGCGGTCTTGTCTAGATCTCCTAGTACTAGTTGGATGCTTAATAGCTCACGTCATGTTGTACTCGAGCATGAATCTTATTTCCTTGCCCGTTATGCTGCATAAGTTTCTTGCCCTTTTCCTTAGTGGGCTGAGTGGATCTACTTCCATATCTCTCCTGCCTCCTCCTTTCATTAGCTCGACATAGCATTTTTCGTTCCGTGTACCAGTCACCTGTGACTTCCCCTCCCTCTTGCTCCAGCGGAATTTCACTTCATATGATAGGTGGAGACCACAGCTTGAAAAGGCATTCAGGGCAGGTCGCCCAAGGATAACATTATAGGCGGAGGGCATGTCCACTATAAAGAAACAAATCATTTTGGTCTTCTATTGGGCTCCACTCTTAGTTATAAAGGGAGCAAGTTTTGTCCTAAGGGATGTACTACTTTCCATGCAAAGACATAGAGTGAGGTATGTACTGGCTCCAGTAGGGAATAATTGAGTTCTATGTGTTGGTAAAACTCATAGAATAGAATATCAGTTGAGTTACCGAAATCCATAAATATACATTGCACATTTTAATTATCAAAAGTAGTATAAATAACAAGATCATCGTTATGGGGTAAGTGAACTCCCTATGTGTCAGCATGTCTGAAGTAGATTGTGGGATCTCCTCTTGGTGCTTCATGATCAATCTCCATTACTAGTTTCATAGTAGGAACATAGGCACGTCTAGATCTCTGGAAGTCCCCATCAGTAGGTCATCCAGCGCTATCATGTGGATTACTCCCATAGCATCTATATTTCTTGAACTTTGCTCCTCTGCGGAGGCTTTCTTCCTTCGATGCTCCCTTTTCAGGAGATCCGCATGTACTCATCGATCTTGCGGGAGTCACATTTGCTAGAGCGTTCCTCTCGTTGTTCGCGATGTTGATCTTTGTCTACGTGGTCTCATAGGTAATCGACTTGAATAAGCCTTTCAATTTCTTACCGCAGCTGGCGGCATCTATTGTTATCATGTATGTATTCCCGATGGTACTTGTAGAAAAATTTAGATTGGGAAGTTATGGTCTTTCCTCAGTACCTTCAGGCCACTAGAGAGCAGGGTGTCTGTCTGTGGCCCTTAGTATTCTTGTTGGGCTGGCGATGCATAGGGTGAACTTTCATTCTTTGCGTTAAGGGGATGGAATCAGCCTCGAGGCTCTCCTCTCGATCTGCGAAATAGGGCATCTTTTTATCACTACTCTTGTTGCGGTTGTCGCCCTTCTTCACCAGCCAAGCATCCTCCAAGTTAATATATTTCTCAACACGACCAATAGGTCGTCAAAGCTGGCAGCGAGCTTCTTAGCTAAAGATTCGACGAGTGAACTGAGTCTAAGTCCCTGGATGAGAGCATTAATTAGTACTTCCTCCTAGGCAGTTGGGACTTCCAGGATGACGTTGTTGAAGCGTGAATGCACACCCTCGAAGTCTCCTTTTTCCTTCTGCTTCACTCCAAAGAGGTTTATGACCATCCTTTGATAATTCTTTCTACCAGCAAATTGGTGCACAAAAGAGAACTAAATTATGCAAAAGCACGTATCGATCCAAACAGGAGCTGGTTTTGTGGCTGAATCAGTTAGTGTAATAAGGAAAACACAATATTTAATATTGTCAGTATATTTGTGCAGCGGGGCTGCATTTTCAGACTAATGGATTTGCTCAGCAGGATCAGTGGTACCATTGTAGACAGAAGTGAGCGGGTGATATGAAGTGCGCAAGAAGTTCCTTAGCCATGATCTTGTCACTAAAAGGAACGCCTTGCTTTAGGAGCGGGGTTTTCCTCCTTACCTCTCGGAAGGTCCACCACTTCATTCCTGAGAGAGTGCTAGATACAAGGGACTCCTGATTGGTCCCCTCCTTGCTGGTTGTATCAGCAGAATGAAAGTCGTTCTGCTAGAGCACAGTCGGAGTTAATCCCTTAGTTGCTTGTTTTTCTTAGGAGCTAGGCTTTTCCTACTGTAGTGATTGTCCTGCTCCGCTGATAATGGAATCCAAGGAGCCTTGGAGGTCTAAATCAACAGTGTTGACAATGAAGTGGTGGAGTTATTGGCAGAAGATAGGGTTGGCAGCGACAGGCAACATTGTCGGATCAACAACCGGAAATAGGGCATTGAGGTCCCCCAAGGCCTGCTTCGATGCTGGAACCATAGAACCTCCTACAATAAGGACATAAGTCTTTCCCTCAAAAGAACCATTAACACATCTGTTGTGAGAGCTAGTCATTTCTCACATCGTAGCTCAAGAGTTCCCACAAACAACACCAATAATGCATACTGGGGTCAAGCGACACCAAAATGGTCGAAGGATCTTTAAGAAAATCCTAAGATCAGAGGAGGAACTTCAAAACAGGGGTTAGCACCCCGATATTTAAGTCAGTGATTAAAATATTGAAAAAATAGTTGGAAAAAAACACTTAAAATAACGCAAGATAACGGTGTGATAATTGAGGTGCAGTGATGAAGTAAAATAATGAAAGTTAAAGCAAGCATGTGGAGTGTAAAAAATGAGCAGCGAATGTAAATCCTTGTTGTTTGCCGAGAGGAAGAAGGTGTAAAGTGTGGATAGCTTGAGTTACCATTTTCACTGTAATATGACCTCCATTTATAGGAGGATTTAGAGTAGAATCCACGAATTAGTTGTATGAAGATGCTTATCGTTGGAAAGCCACAAGTGTTCGGTAACTAACAAAAGAATCAAAACATTATTTTGACTTATATGATGAAGTTATGATTGTTTATATGTTTCTAGCCCAATTAACCCAAAATTTTAGGAGGTTGATACTGGCCAGTTTTTTGGTCAATTCCACTTATGTTGGGAGAGTTGGTTGGAGATTTCTGAGAATGACGTAGCCTGAGACGTGAGAAGTTTGGCTAATGTGTCGACTCTATTATTTGTTGGGTCATCTTGTTGAATCAGACCTATTTTCGAGCCCTGTCACATCAGTGTAAATCTAGAAGTATGGGCTTGCTACTCTGGCTTGGGTTAGCAAGGTTGGGTTTGCTGAGCTAACCGATGGGGGCTCACTTCTTTTGTTTGGGATTTTGGAAAGATGGCTCGGGAGACATCAATGTTATTAAAAATAATCTTTTGTATACCAACTTTTGAATATCCCAATTTACCTTTTAATTCATTTTTTACCTTAAAAAAATAGGTCAAAATAGTAATTTCAATATCTTTTAATAATCTAACAATTATAAATTTTTTCTCTCAACTCCCTACTCCACGTTTTTCTCTCACCTTACTTCTCCACATTTCTATTTCTAACAAACTTCTATATTTTCAATAAATTCACAATTACAATTTATTTTTTCTCTCTAACCTCACTTCATGTCTTTTTCCTCTCCTGCTTTCAATCACATTTCCTCACATTACATTTGTTTCTTTTCACATATTTATTTTTTTACTCTTCATCTCACTCCATGTTTCTTTCTTATATATTCATAGGACCACGTGCAACCACAACTAATATAAATATAAAAAGTTTTCTAACTCCCTCAAATTTTCACTTTTGGATTGATTCTTAACATCAAAATGGCATTGGGATAAATGCAATTTACCCCCATGTGATATAAAAAAATGAGCAAAAGCTCTCCTGTGAAAAACATATTAGCAAATTATTCCCTATGATCTTAAAATGAAGTAAATTACCCCTCTGTGTTTTCCCTTGATAGGGGGGTAATTTGCTTCATTTCTCAAAATATAGGGAATAATTTGCTAATTATTTTTTTACAAGGAAATTTTTACTCATTTTTTATATCACAATAGGGTAAATTGCATTTATCCAAATGACATGTTAGATTGAGCACGGTAAAATCAAATATAAAACTTATCAACTGTGTTTAATATTATGGATTTTGAATTGGTTTAGGGCGATTAGAAGGTTAGGGGTTGTCATGTGAAATGAGTAAAAAATATAAGGAAGCATTATAGGCGTGGTCACGTTCACTGTTATGGTGGGCGTGTTTAATAGAGATCACGCGGTTCACGTGCTGGTTCGGACAACTTTTCTCGAAAGTCACACCCTGCCCCAGCGCTTCCCTCGCAACACGTTTCTCAGAAAGCGTGATAATCGTACACCTCTCAAACCTACTAACTCCTCTTCAAAAAATTTCAACTCATTTTTTTTTTAATTGAATTTTAAACTAATTATATATCATCATCAGTGATATCAATTCAAAGATAATGATTAATTATATAATAAGTACATTATCATATTTGTTCTGCAATTAATTTGATTTAATTGAACCCAATTTGAATAAGAATTTTCTCTTATCTTCATCTCAATTGATTCACATGAGGATAATGTCATTCATTTCTATTTAATTTTATTCGTCATCAAACTTCAAATAACATTTTATGAAATTTATATTAATGTTTTTATTCAAAAAAAAAAACCTTAAAAATAATTAGTATTAAACCATTGTATACAGTAAAACCTCTACAAATTAATAATACTGGAATTATGTAATCTATACTATTATATAAGCAAATCTTTTGGCGTACCATTTTTGAATGCCCAAATTTACCCTTCAATCATTTTCTTTCCTTAAAAAAGTTATTGGTCAGAAAAGTAATTTTATTATTTATTCTCTCAACCCACTACTCCACGTTTCCCTCACATCATTCCATGTTTCTTTCTTCTTACTAACTTCTTTTTTCTCATTCCCTCACAATTTTTTTTTCTTCACATCTCACACATTTCTTCTTTATATGCTCGCGAGAACCGCGGCAGCGACGACTAGTTTTATAAATTGAAAGAGGTATTAATTAATCAATAAACTAATAATTGATTAATTTAAATAGATTTTTTTGATTCAACGGACCTATATTATTTTTCATTAATAAAACATGTACATTATTCATGCAACCATACGCGGAAGGAAGCACTCAAAGAGGCAATAATCTTCACAAATTTTTGTTGTAGTATGAGAACCAATACTGGAGCTTTTGGATGGAGTAAGGAAAGTTAGAAATGTAATACAACTAGATTTAAATTTTAAGAAGAAACAAACAACAATAGAATCATATTTTACTAAGTTGTCCTAGTTATATTTGTAATTTTATAGAATAATTAATTTATAATATTGAAGGGACCATAAATTTATTTAAAGATCTTTTGAAAAATTATTATCTTATTTATCAAAATTATTAATTTAGATCTTGGGTCCAAGTTGAAACCAAAAAAAATTATTATTTTAGGAAAGTTATTAATTAATTGAGTAATAATTTATAAAAGTTCTACTGTATTTTCAATTAGAATGTGAATGTTTTTATAATGAAAATTGTAAGTAAAAGCTAAAGATTTGAGTAGGAGGAGTTTG